>OZ001257.1:15294944-15888976 GCA_963924015.1 Macrophya annulata | reverse complement strand
GATACACCAGGGTTGACTGTGGCTAAGCCAGAGGATAAATTGGGTATCAAAGCATCAGGAACGTGCATGGTACACTTTGACAACGTCAGGGTGAGTTTGGCCAGGAAAAAAGCAGGAACCTGTTTGTTAGAGCAGAACGAAATGATTAATAAATGGATATTTGTTAAGGTACCGGAGACTAACATACTGGGAGAGTTTGGTCACGGGTACAAATATGCAGCTGGTTTTCTGAACGAGGGCAGAGTGGGAATTGGTGCTCAAATGATTGGGATAGCTCAGGGGTGTCTGGATGCGACTATACCCTATACTTTGGAGAGGAAGCAATTTGGCAATGACATATTTTCGTTCCAGGTTCGTTGAGTAATTAAATTTTTAATTTCTTTCAATTTTATCTTTCTACATTTAATAAATTTGTACCTGCTACGTGATAATATTCGATTTCTCTAATTGTAGTCCATGCAGCATCAGATTGCTCAAGTAGTAACTGATCTCGAGTGTGCTAGATTGCTGGTTTACAATGCTGCACGTCTGGTTGAGGCCAAGAAACCATTTGTCAAAGAGGCTGCAATGGCAAAGCTGGTAGCATCTGGTGAGAAATTTTGAATTAACAAAATTATTCGACTAGTTTGCGATAGCGACAAATATTTCTAATGATAAATCTTTGAATTACAGAAACGGCATTGAAGGTAACAGCAAAGTGCATTGATTTCATGGGAGGTGTTGGATTCACCACAGACTTCCCGCAAGAGAAGTTTTTCAGAGATTCGAAAATTGGAACTATTTACGAAGGAACAAGCAACATGCAGTTGTCTACAATAGCTAAAGCAATTCGCCAACAATATTCTTGAGATTGGATGTAAAATTATGAAACAAGTTAAAATTTGTTTTTTTTTTCCAAAAGTAAGCAGCTTTGAGTTTCACTTTAAGGTTTCCATTTGTATAATATATCCTACTAAAATTGAGTATCTTACTATGATAAATATTTTTTACATTGTTGTTGAATAAAATTTTTACATCTATCAGTTCTGCAGACATATTTCTTCAATAAATTTTTTTCCCTTCAGAATAGAGTTTAACAGTAGGTTTAAATCTTTGCTAATAATCACAAGAGATCTACGTGATCATAAATTTATCATATTTTCGAAACAATAACATCAAAGATGACGAGATACAGATGTCTTGACAATTGATATATTTCATGCATTCTGATCCCAGGAAACTTGCAATTTTTATTAAAGTAGCGTGTCAGTTACAGAACAGCTAGAAGTTCTAAAAATTCTGTATTTTGAAGTAATTTTAAAATGAAAACTAGAAAATCAAGTGAGATATTCTTCTCAATAGTGCATGAAAATCTACTCTGGATTGTGTTTTATCACGTGAACAATGTCTCAGTAACTATACATTCCACAAAAAACTTGTATAAATATAATCGATTTATATACACGTACATAAAGCAAACAGTTGTGTAAGCCTATTTGGGATCATGGGGGAGCTTAAATCCAACAAGATCAGCTGTTTCTCTAATGCTTCTCTCGCCCCTCCCACCATAGTACTTCCTAATTTCGTTGTATTTCCGTTGCGACTCCAAGTAGTTGAGGTAAGTCTGTCCAAGACACTTCAGCTCCTCCCTGGCCTTGCACAGAACCTCTGAAGTCTCCCTGTGCTTTCGAGACTGCTCCAAGATGTGCTGCACCATAATATTATCCTTCATTTTCTTCTCCGTCGCTATGTGACGAATCTCGCTGATCAATGATCGCAAAACTTTTAAATTGGCATTCATCTTGCACGTTTATCTGTAAAAATGTTAATAATATGTCAAATCCAGGCGTTATCATTTTCATTTCTTCATGCAGCTAAATTTTTCATACTGATTAGACTATAAAGAGATAATTATTAGAACCAAAGATGCTAAACAATCTAATTTCAGTGGATATTCAAGCCCTTTGAGTTCTTTCGAACAAATATACAAAGAAGATAATAATTTTGAACGAAAAATAAAAAAACAATCCTGAATGAACCCAGGCGACTTACACTGTTAAATAATTTATTCTACAGCATCAATTTTTGAGTAATAGAATTGGCAATGAACTCTATATCTTCTTCAAGATACTTAGGCTCTTCTTTATCCTCCCAAAATGATATTGGAATACGATTTATACTTTCTTTGGTAAAAATGTGTATCGCAGAATCGTTAAAAACGTTTAAATATCGAAAGTTGTTGGACAATTTGATTTCTTCTACAAATGGATTTATCCGCAGGATATATCTTGCGGTATTATTGAGTACGTTATTTGTGTGAGATTCCAAGATTAGACTAAAGCTATTAGAAAATAAAATGCAGTTATTTAAATCTGGACTCCAATTAGCGTATAGAAAGTTATTAGTTAATTGTTTAGGACAGTGCGGTAAGTAGATCAAAGTGGTCGATTCTATTCTCCGTTTTCCTTCTTCATTTACTTTTATGACTTTGCAATCTATGGATTCCAAGTATTGTAATTCTTGGGTAAAAAACAATGGATCGTAAAGGTAAACATTAGAATTAAAGTAATTTTTGATAATTAACAAAAGCGCAAGCTGATATCTGGACTCTATTTTTTCGGAAAAATTACCGAGACCGTAACAAACGAGATCTTTGATATCAGATGTGTTTAAAATCGCCTTGGATTTGGTCAGTTCTTTTAAAACGTTTTCAACATACTCCGAATCGTTCAGTTCATCTTTAGCTTCGTTTAATTTGCTGAAAATAAATTTTGTAGAATAGTTTTTGAGGTTATGTAACGACGTTTCTAAGGACAACAAGTTTTATTTTGAAACTCACCGTCTCAGTTTATCAACGTCTAAATTAGGCTCTGTAATCCTATCGAGGTTATCGTTATTGCTAATTACGCTGGGAATCCGCTTTCCACGCTTACGGCGAACGACGAATTGAAATTTCTCGTCATCCGCCATGTTATTATTTAACCTATCGATCGCGTTCCTCATCTCGGAGACAGAGATGGCGCTAGTCACTATTTTTAAATGAGTAGATACGGTTGTCATGGTCAGACTCAGATCACAGCATGCATTAGCTATTTAGTCCAGTAAACCAAGGTCTGAACCCAAAAAATTTGGAAGCGGCCTCAAACTTGATTTTTATGATTGTTTTACACCCAAAAATACTATATGCGAATCTGCAGGGTCAGAAATGCCCGGGAAATCGTGAATATTGATGAAAAAAGACGGTAATTTTTGTTTTTCATGATTATCTTTAAGCAACGATAAGGAATTTCGAAAAAAGTTTCGTATAAATGTTTTAGAGCTAAAAATTATGGGTTTAAAAATACCCTCGGAAGTTAATTTTAGTCCAGTATTTACAAAGCGACAACGAATTTCTTGATTTATGCATGAAAAATCGAGTAATTCGTCGTTACTGGGTAAATACTGGATGAAAATTGATTTCTGAGGAAATTTTCCAACCCAGAGTGCACAGTACTACAACTTTTGTCCGAAACTTTTTTCGAAATTCTTTACCGTTGTCGAGATAATAACGAAAAACGAAAATTTCTATCCTTTTTTTTTCATCAATTTTCACGTTTTCCGAGTATTTTTGATTCTGAAAATTTACATATGGTATTTTTGGGTATAAAGCAAAGATAAAAATCAAGTTTGCAACGCACTTTCAAATTTTTGAGGTGCAGACCTTGGTTTAATGGACTAATTACAATAAGCCGTACAAATACTGTTCGTTAATATTCTCTTCCGAAGTAGGGGAGAATTATTAACCCCACTCAATCTATATATGATATTTCGGAATAGATATCGTTATTAAATGTACAGAAATAGTTTTCATTTATAAAGGCTGTGAAGAACTATTGAGAATCTACTGTGCAATTACCACAGTTAATATATCTCGTCACACCCTCGACGGTATTTCACTACTTAATTTCCAAGCAGCGACTCTGTTTAAGTAGAAAAAGCGTCATATTATAGAAATATCGAGACAATTCAGTAGTAAATTCTCTATCGATACAGCAAATAAATTTCAAACGATAAAGATAATAGTAGAGATGGTTTTTTTTTCAGACGAATTTGAAATAAATCCTAACGATGACCAAGCGGTTTCTTAAAATTTAAAAATAGTCAGACAGTTATTACTCTTTTATGTACTTTTATAGAGAGATACAATATCTGAAGATTTTTGTTTTTCTACCTAGAATAAAGATTTGACTCAGTAATTTTGCTTCTACAATAATAGCGTGAATAAAAAAAATATGTTCAGTTTAATAAAAAAAAAAAAAAGTAACGCGTGTGCGTTGAGATATCAAAAAGTAAATGACCCTGAACGAAAAAATTGTCGTCGTATAATATAACGATTTCCCCGAGGATTTCCCGCTTTTAGAAACTGCAGCCTAATGCAATACGAGAATTTTCAAATAATTATTTACGTATAGAATATAATACGCCGTACCGGGTAGGCTGAATATATTAATAATTATAATAGGGAATAATTATTATGTAATAAGTAGATAATTTATTATTAATAGTGAGGATCTTTCACCGCAGGTATAATATTCACTATATTTATACACCGCATCCCGTATAGAATCTATCTGTACATTGCAGCAAGATTAGCAGTGAAAGCATATATACATATACATGTATGATGTATGTAATACAATAACTGCAGCGCAAAAGGTTCCACATAGCTGCAAAGTTGAGTTATATTCACGGTTGAATAAACTACGAGAGAACTGAGGCATGTACACAAGTATAAGTGAGCCCTGCTGTAGATATAAATAAAGCTAAAGCTAAAGCTCGAGCATTATATGCATCGTTTCTGACTTTGCAAATTTGCTAACAAATATTTCGAGGTCATTTATATTCTATATCTATACATTGCTAAATTTTGAGAAATAAAATTAATAAAGATATAATAGTCTGAACTTTTTATATTAATATATACACATCGTAATGAAATATAGAAAATTAGTTATACGATTCTCCACAACTTGATTATAATTATAAGAAAATCAGGGAAAACAATCGGGATGAAGTCGGCCTTTTAAATATATCGTATATAAAATCCAATCGCCTGCATAGATATAAAGAAAAAGAGAGAGGTAACTGTCATATATGCATATACTTAATTGCAATGTATAAGAGAGATAAGATAACCGGGATGAATGAATCAACGCTTGTGGGAGTTCAAATTACAGAAGTAAATATAATAAACTGATATTATAGTGAAGCTTAGGCGGCAGCAGCAGCATATATACTATACACCTTTATTATACATATATGTATGTACTATATTATATATAGAGATAGCTACCTGAAATTGTTTGCTCAAAGTTTTATCACGTACATGTATTTCCATAGCTGCTACTGAACTCCCTGCAAGAATATATAGAGGCCGTGGTATATATGCAGTTGTATACCTATATATGCCACATATATACATACAGTAAATAAAGAAGCAGGCTTTGAATATAAATAATAATACAAAAAAAAAAAAAAAAAACCACCTCTCTAAAATAAATCTGTATTCATCGCTGTAGCCCTTCCGCTAATATGGGACCGTTGTACGTGGTACTGCAGTAAGTAACCTACCCGCGAATAAGTTTAACGTGATTATACACGTATGTACATACAATACGTATATACATATATAAAATTTTATATTACATCTACATGCATACGCCCATGCTGTGTCTCTTATTATATTCTTACCGAGACATATGATTGTAATTATTGTGACGTCACGTTGCAGGATGTCCTCGCAAACTACACCTTTACGTGTGTATATAACTATGATGTAGGTATACACCTATGTTATGCATACATGAAACACGTAGTAGATACGATATATTATTATTATTATTATTATAGATTTTTAGAGATAAATTTGACCCTGACCATTACACAAACAAGAAGGGCTGTACCTGTGCCTGTGCTCAAGGCTAATTTCATACACAGCAGACACAATAGATAGGTGACATTTTTTTTACCTATTTGGTAATCGTATTTTTTGTTCTTTTTTTTTTCATTTTCTTTTTGCACTCGTATTCATTTCCTATTGACCCAATTCTAGGTATATGGTATGAGTATGAATTAAAGTACATAAAGATCTGGTTTCTTCTTCTTCTTATTCTTCTTCTTAATCTTTTTTCAATATGAACAAAACATATGTAATGTATAGTCGAAATGTAATCGTGTATGTAGGTATATGGGATGATTTTTGAGAAGAAAAAAAAAATTGTAATAAAATAAATTTCTATATTTTACTGTAGGAGAATGATGATTATTTTCTGACGATTAATTCGAGGGGTCGCTGTAGTAATGAATAATTGATATGAATAATAATAATAATATGATTATAATCAATTATCATGGGTACATTGTAATTGATGATAATTCCTATATGTATATGACTTGAATTATAAGGATAAGCTGTGGCTGTTTGCCACACTTTTTGCACCTGCAACCGGCACACCTGGCTTATGGGGCTTCATGTGAAATCCTCCTCCTACTTCTTCTCCTCCACCAATATGTATATATGTATACTATAGCGTGAGCGAGGATTGAATACGAAACTGAATATCCACACCGAGACAAAGTACGTATTGCGTTACTCGTAATCACCTGAATTTAGTTTTCGCGATTAGGTATTATACACATATAAGTATACGATCGTGACTATAATCTTTACATTTTCATTATTGCACTAAAATTTTCATCGAAAGTAAAACTATAATTATATTACATTAGAAGTGGTTAAAAAAAAAAAATCCTTTTTTGTTTTCTCAAGTCTTGTATAGTCTTTGAAGTTGGTTTTAAATATAAAAAAAATTCTCTCCAAAAATTAGCTTGATCCTACTAAGAGCTCATTAAGAAACCATTTAACGAGTGAAAAAAATTTTTAGTTTCGATTTTCTCAAATAATAGTATTGAGAAATTTTTATTTTTTTTCTTTAAATTTTAAAATACAGATTTTCCTAGAAAATTAAATTATTTACAAAAAAGCTATGATGTGTTTTTTTTTTTCGTAAATTCAACGAGTGAAAAGTTATAAAGCTTTAAACACTATAAGTAAATAAGAAAACTGAATTTATATGTGTGCATGTTTAATAAGGCTTTATAACTTTTCATTCGTTGAACTTACGAAGAAAACATATCAGATCTTTTTTGTAGAGAATTTAATTTCCTATAAATATATGTATCTCAAAATTTGAAAATAATTATTTTCAGGTGTTATATGAATTGAAAAATGGATTCTCGATAATCTCTTATTAGTAGAATTGATAGATACCGAGCTACTCTTTCGGGAGGATTTCTTTTTATACGTAAGACTAACATTTCAGACTATAAGAGATTTTTTTTCTTTCGTTTCGAGCCACCCTAAGGTACATCCATACCTAGATAATTGTTAAATTGTAATTTAATATCTGTCAGTGACGACTGGAGGTTTGAAGCGATATTATTACAATGGGCAAATAAATCCTACAGCCGCGGTATTAACAGGAATTGAATTTCACTCTTATATATTAATATGTATTACGTATGTGCGTATAGGTACTATATAAGATATATTAATTATATCGAGTGTAGAAGAAGTGTAAAATGACAGTATCGCAGGATTTGCATTAAAAAAAAAAAATATATATATATATACATGTATACAACCGTATATAATATAATACGTAAAGTATCTGGTTTCCCGCAGAGAGTTTCCTCTCTCTATAAACTGGATTAATAAATAATCCTCACAGAATGAATTATCATCTACCTATATGAATATGAACAAGCAAAAAAAAAAAAAAAAATTGCAGTATATGTAATTTAATTTTATCCCATGCTAACGATTTTTTTTTCTTCAAAATTTCAATACGTTTCATATTGATATAATTAATTTATCCACAACAGGTAAAAATGATCTTGAATTGTCTATTACTTTTTTACATCCTATACTTCCGGGCTTATATACCCCTTCCATAGAATCTTTATATATCGATTGCGGAAATGTCGACTTAGTATAATAATAATCAAAATTACTACGACGATTTTCAATTAGCTATATATACAGATATACGGTCTTCATAACATGTCCTTTAACGCACGAGCGCACGAAGTTGTTGTTTTTCTGCCACTGTACCTACTTGTAACAATAAGCGGTATGTGTCGATCAAGATCGCACACGTTCATTGAACAAAAGGGATCTCTGATATAATAATTTAAAAAAAAAATAAAAAAAAAAAATTAACTTTGCAAATGAACATTACGTATAGATACGTCTTGTATGTAATTAGTTCTCAAGGTGTGTAAAATATCTGCGGCCAGATATACCTATATACGTATATAGGAAATTGCGTCCTTACAAATCATATCGAGTTTTCGCACACGCATATATTATACATTATACTGTATATAGATATAATAATAAGTAAGAATATACAACAGAGAAAATCAAGTGGAAGAAAATCAATATGATTTGTATATGAAATAAAAATTTCCCTTTTCCGTTTGTCAATATATTTAGATGAAAACTTTTCAAATGAACACCCTGTATGATACCGCACCCTGAGTCATTCCAATACGGGTGTTTAATTTCCGTTCAAACATTAAATTCAAGTTTAAATTTCTGTCCCTCTATTCGAGATTCATTGAATAAACATCGTGAGGAGCCTAGCAGATGTTATATATGCCTATATGTCGCTGAATCATTTCGTATATATAATATAGGTAATAAAATAAAGTCACGTATAGTATCTATATTCGTGTATACATATGTAATCAAGGGTTTGTTGTATAATATGTACAAATAATTTAATGAAACGTAACATAGATTCGATGACTTTATATATATGACAGGATATAGAGAACCATATACATATGTACATACATATACCATATAACAATGAAACTAATTACCGTGTTATTTGTTCGTCGCTACTCTCGAGGTTACTCATATACGTTATAAGTTCCCCTCCTTCCTCCTTCACTCCCCTGTATCATCGTGTCTATAATGCAACCCCGTTTGGTCGCGTGCCAGAGAACCTCAGTGCGTGTGAGTGACTTAAGACGTGTCAATTTATAACTACGGTTTATACATAGTATATAGGTATACATATATACATGTATTTACTCGTTGCGAACCTATACCAAAACTAACTGAACGTATAGGTACGGAGGGAAAAAATGAGTCACTGATCCGCCACGCCGGTATGGGGCACGTAGTTGGTGGCTGGTGGAGTGCGAACCTCGCCTGTGTCTATCCTCGCCTTTCAGTCTGATTCGAAACGTCTTCTACTACTGACCGCGGTAGCTACTACTTATTTTTTTTTTATTTTATACGTTGCGTCACGTCACCGCGCCGGGATGCGGGGTTTTACTACTTATTCAATTATCATTAAAGTTTTTATTTTTGTTTCTTTTTTAAACAATCGCTGTTTGCCAGTTACAATTTCGTACTTAATTACACAACAATAACAACAACAATAATAACAATAATAATAATAATAACAAGCAATAATTATATCCGATAGTTTTATCAATAAATATAATATATACGGCAATGGAGACCAGATTGCCCGTTTAATGAAAATATATACGGTTGTATATAATATGTATACATTATACCGTTTATTAATTAACTATTTTCGGGATTATTTATAACAAATAATAAACTGTGTAATATATAGTATACAGAAAACTTCATACCTTCACAGTATAAAGTTAGAGGGAATTAATAAGTTTATGGACAAACTGCTGTGCAGATTTGAATACTTTAACATGATATCGTGTCAGTGTGACAGATCGTTAATAGACAAATGTGTGTTTAGGCACGTGACTTTGATCGATTATTATTATTAATGTATTTTTTTTTCGTTTTTATTGGGTTCTACTCGTTCGATAAGTTAGTTCGGTAAGTCGTCTTAATTTATTCATTAATTAACAATGTTATAGACGTAGGTATGTTGTGTATAGAGTTGCTTCAAGCTTTTTCCTTCTTCTTCTTCTTCTTCTTACTCCTATTAAATATTTTAGATTCTCACGTAATTGTACCGTCTTTTCCTATAATGATGAACACTTGTAGAATCCTGAGTACAACTATAACGACGAATACATTTACGTACACTAACAATATGCATTGACGTGAATATGGATGCAATTTATTTAGCAAAGAAGGAAAATATCTCGATTAAGATAATCTATTCTCGGTATATTTTATTTATTTATTCGTCGTATCATACGTTAATTATAAAGAAACTGTTTAATAATAGCTTTTCGATAATCCAAGATTTTTATATACACCAAGTTAGTGAGAACATGATAAATAAATAAATTTACAGACGAAATTATTTTGCAAAATTACTTTGTTTGTTTTTTTTTTCTTAAGAAGATATTAGAGATACAAATGTCGTTTACCCCCTTTAGGGGTTACTGGCTTAACGCAAGGCTACAGCTCTTGAACGATTAACATTTTTTGTCATTTATCTTGTAGAAAGATAAGGATACGGAGAGTTTATAATCGGTATTTAAAACGTTGTGCAGCGGTGTATGGCTGTAATGAACCTCGTTTATTTATTTATTTATTTATTTTCTTTTTTTTCTATGCTAATATGAAGATAACAGAGTAATTATTGTACGCTCATATGATAATTGCTATGTAGGTATATAATTGCAAACTTTATAATACTGCAAGTTTTTTTTTCAAATGTCATATTATCTGATATCTATAACTTTAAATGTTATTGTAAATTCGAAAACTGAAGGGCCATTATTTTATCTTTACTGCACGATATATGTATACATATACTCTATATATAGTAATCCGTTGTATAATGTATTTATCTCATTGATTAATTAACGAGAAGACAATTTGACAGTTTTGTATTAAAAACTAAGAGAATTTATACGTGTAGGAACCATGGATCGTCGCCAATTTAAAGATAGCCTATGTAGGTGCTATATATATATATATATATATATATATATATATATATATATATATATATATATATATATATATATATATATATATATATATATATATATATATATATATATATATATATATATATATATATATATATCCTAACAAACAAACAAAAAATAAAAATAAATAAATAAAACGTGGAAAAGTTTGTTTTTCGATTTTCTAGTAAACAATTAGTTTTTTTCATGCTTGTCTTCGCTGTGGTTGAATAAAAACCGATATTGTAACGATATTACGCCGCGGATATTAACGTATGAAAAAATCTACTATAGGATTCTTCGTAATCTCGTTATCTAGTCCAGCAACGGAATAAAATTTTTTTTTTTTTTCTTGTAATTAATTATAAACGGAGCATAAGTCGAGTGCAGTCGTATATAGGAATAATGTCGTGGACATCACGATGTCTAAACGCATTTATAAACTGACCATATAGTATATACCTATGTATATGTATGTATGTATGTATGTATACATACATAGAGCCCGAGGACGAGATAATTAACGGAATTATTTTCACTAATTAGTTATTTGCCATGACGTGCTAGCATATATGCATAGGTTTATGTCTATATTTTTATATATCTATATACTATACTATGTATACGTTATAGATCCATTGTGATTATGTGGGTTCAACTATATATGAATCGTTTTGTTTCTATATTATAGTTTATAGATTCTCATTATATACACATACGCATATATGGGACATTCCATAATGTTACTTCAGCCATGAAAAATGAAAGAAAAAGAAAATTAGCGCTGTCCAATATCCCATCGATATTTGTATCATATATTTATTTATTCATTCATTTTTTTCTTCATATTCTGTTGCAAGTGAAATAAGAAGTATTTTTGCAAAAATTGCATATACGTTGAAAAACCGGAAACGTTTGAAAATTAATTTTCAAACGGTTACTTTTTACCTCGTATATTTATTCAACGTCGTTGTAGCACTGATTAGTTATTTATTTTACCTTTTATTTTCTTTTCTTCTTGTTAACAAAGAGAAAATATTATCGCTTTTGTCTGATATCACTATGAAATATAGATATAAGTATATATCTATATGTATATACAAATATCGTACACATATATTTACAGACTGAAATAAGATTATTCTTAATAATAATTATGCTTTGTTAAATTAGTCTCTGCTGCACTCGTCTGTAAAAATAATTATAATAATATGCAAGTATAGCGATCATATATCGATTAAAATAAAAATCAGATTTTCGTATATGGGTCATTGCAATGAATGAAAAATGAGAGAGCGAGAGAGAGAGAGAGTGAAAAAAAAGAACAAATCTAGCCATAGAAAATTAGGGTGGTTTGATCAGTTTGAATAATTTTTTTTATTTTTATTTTATATATATAATCGCGAATCTGTTGGATTAATTTATATCGTATATTTATATACGTATATGTATATAATGAAAATTGCAATTATCGAATCATTATAGATGATCACTGCCATACAGTTTTAACAATAGTGCTCAATGTTGCTTTAATGCATTGCTCATATACCTATAACAATGATAACAAAATCAATATTGTCGTTTTCGTTGTTTCAAAGGCGGTTATAATATTTACTGTTAAAATATGTATACATACCTATATACATACTACTATGTGTATACATGTATTATAATCTTGAAAGACAATTGTATATTATATTATACATGTCGTTTAATAAAAGGCATCCGCGCACTCGTAGACTTGACTTATATAAACGTTATAATATACATACAAATATATATCATATAAGTATATATAGGTGTATGCAATATGTATCCACATACCTATACCTATACCATAAATATATGTATATACACTGCAGCATCGAAGTATAATTAACACGTGTACATAACGTGGTGATCACGAAGTACACTGAGATACGTTGATTAATTAACTATCATACGAGAATATACATATATGTATAGGTATATGGGGAATTCCATGTGTTTTTACCTATACCATCGGACCATCACAATTTCCAATTTCGTCGTAACTCTGGTACCTTAAGTAATACCATCAGACCAGATTTTTTGATAGTAGATACTACGAGGTATCAGAGTTACGACAAAATTCGAAATTGTGATGGTTCGAGGTTAGATAAAAACACATAGAATATAAATAAAAAATCAAAAATAAATAAATATCTAATTAGAAATTTCTTATTCTGTTTCAGAAATTTTCAATAATAAATATATACACATACATCATCGTTGTATATATATATATATATATATATATAGAATCTCTTTATATACTGTATAAAAAGATGATATCCGGATTTGAATATCGTCGAAAAAAGGAGATAAAAATATTTAACCTCACGAAACTTGAGGTAATTCTCAACCGGACACCACGGCAACACAAACGTTGATGTATCAGTTCGGATTAAGTCCGGTTACAGCAGAGGTGCCTAGCATGTCTGCAGTGGCTTTAGGGGCTAATCGATGGGCCTCAAGGGTCGTCGTTGTCCTTCAATTAGCGGCTTGGAGTGCTGTAGGGATCGTTCTTTTGCAGAAGGGGGTTTCTTCGTTACAAAAAATACCGGTCGATGTTAGAAACTTGACAAAGGTGGATTGAATTTAAGAATTTTAGATTCAGGAATTGAAACATATTATATACAAAGAATCGAAGTTTGATGTGAACATTTTGTTTTTTTTTTTTTCAAATTTCAATTCTATTCTTTTATTTCTAGACAAATTACACCGAGACTAGTGCAGTCGCAAATTTGATGATGAGAAGACTTCCCGTTGAAATATCAGGCGATTTAATACCTGCAGATGCAGATAATAATATGCAGAATCGTCCAGGCTACGATTCGGACGTGGATAAAGTCAGAGAATCGAAAAAATCTGTTATACTAGAATATGGAGATGATATAATCGAGGAAAAATCTGTCCCCGGTGTTATTCCATTAATTTCGTTAAATCCAAATCGTTTACCGATCGATAAGAAGCAGATTTCCAATCGGGAGAAGAACTCGTTTAAAAATAAAAAAATAAACGAAAATGAAGAAGAAGAAGAAGAAGAAGAAGAAGAATTAGATGACGATGATGAGGAGCTAACAATAGCTCCTACTACGACATCCTCGTCGTCGATAATTAGCACAGAAAAATATGATAAAATATTTGAGTCTCGTAAAAAAAATCGTATGTCAAATTTAAGCGGTGGTGGTGCGGCCGCAGCCGCTATAGCAATGGTCGCCGTTGGTGCTGTGATGTTGGTTCTCGGTCCTATTGTGATAATACTTCGAGCTTTGGATGAAAGGAGACAAGAGAGAAGGTTCCTAAAACTTTCTGGACAAGACGATCTTCCGCCAAGCTACGAACAAGCTACTTTAATGGACGAGGCACCAAGATATTCGACTTTAAGTTTGAACACGATTAGCTGTTCTCCTGGAGCTGAAGAAGCAGCAGCAGCAGCAGCAGCGGCAGCAGCATTAGCCGGAAACTGCAACAACGGTTCAGATTCTGCAACGGCGGAAATAGTTCGCGAGTCATGAACCGGAGGAAATTGGTGAAAAACAAAAATTTCAAAGAGATAAAGAGCGAGAGAGAGAGAAAAAAGAAAGAAACAAAAAACGAAAAGAAGAAGATAATCTGAACGAAATTGATAATTAAAAGTTCATACAATTTTTTTTTTTGGAAGATTGTATAATAATTAAAGTCGAGATTAATTAACAAAGTTTCGGAACTTAATCGTTATATAGTTTTTTTCATGTTTTTTTTTTTTTTTTTTTTATATACTCAGTGTTCGTTTAAATCATTCAGCTGTTGTTAATTACCGACATGGAGCATTGGCTATACCTATAATGTATATGTATACATACGTTGGTATAATATGACTCATACGTATTGTCAGACGACTATAATTAAAGACAATATTAAGTATAGAATTGTTATATACGGTGATATACGACTATATGTATACTTCAGAGTTAGAAGACGTATATATGAGGAAAATACGTATACGTAGAATATTACATTTAAAAAAAAGTAGAGGAAAGAAGAAAAGTGTGCGTGAAACTTCTCACTTAAGACTTAAGACTTGTGACTTGAGACTTAAGACTTACATATATATATTTTATATTGCAGGCATATGTGAATTTAAAACACTATTCATTAGATTTGAAAATTTTCTGTACCCTGCCAAAAGAAGTTTCGTTATACTTAAAAAAAGAAATAAATTATTAATTAATCATTCGTCATTTTTTCATAAAATTTTTAACTCGATTAACGCGTTCGATATTCGTTTTTGCGTATACATATATACCTATAAGTATATACTTAATATGTTAAATTATTATCTATCTATAATGTATAGCTGTATAACGATGATAATAATGATAATAATGAACACGATATTATAGGAATAGGTCATGGATAGATTTTTTTTAAAATATAAGAAAAAAAAATCTGTTTTTTTTTTTCAAATTTATTAATTTGATTGTAGATTCTGATTTGTACCACTATAATACCTGTCCAATTCTCATTTTGAATAAATTAATAATTTTATTAACGAGTTTTGAAACGGTTTTATTAGTTTCCTGAAATATTAAAAAAAAAAAAAAATGATACTTATACAACGAGGGAGTGTAGAGTTTGATTTTTTAATAGATGTTTCTTATAGATTGGAGGGAAATACGAAATTGCGATTTTGCGAGCAAAAATTGATGATATCAAAATCGATTAAAATTCTTGAAAAATTATTTTGGGATAGGAGTACAATAAAACTGGAATAGAAAATATCTTCACTCATTGGATTCGAAAAAAAAGAAAAAAGAAAAAAAAAAACGTATATATTTATAATCTGAAAAAGATTAAAAATATAAGAAGAAAATAAATGGGGGAACGTAGGTATACCAATATAAGAGATCGTGTTGCGGAGAAGGCAATTGGTTCTAATTGACCGCGAGGGTCTGAGGAGTATGACCTCGACTATTTGTCGAATTAAAGCTATACAACAAGGCTCTATAAACTGTAGTAAATAAAAACTTTTCGAAAATAAATGTTTTTCAATATACGTAATTTAATGAAAACGTGTGATATTATATTTTTTATATTGTACATATACATATACCTATGTGTACGTATATATAACAGTCTATGATCGCATTTGACCAAAAAATTTTGATATTAATATTATCATTATGATTATTATTATACAGGAGATTTAGGTATATAAATTATGTTTAATAAATAAGATTTTTGTAAATAGTTAGGAATTCATTAATCGTTATTATTATTATTATTATTATTATAGAAATATTTGTATATCAGTATATATATATAATATATATTATTATAAAATATATAGAAACTTTTTTAAGATGATCATCGATTTCAGTATATACACGTATAAAATAATTAATTTTATAGTTATAATAACCCTTGTACTTGACAAACTGGGCTGCAAACCACTCCCAGGCTTTTCATAAAAAATTGTCATTTTTCTCAATTTTGTTGAATATTTTAATTATTTATATTATAATTAATTTCAATTTTGAAATGAATAAAAATTAGTCGATTTTTTTTTTTTGGCCAGAGTGTAAAATGGGATGCCTTAAAAAGACAAAATTATTTAAAATATGTAATTTTTGACAATCGGTACCTCATAACTTTTGAAAATATTTTATTTTCGAATCAATATAGAAATCTAAAGTCAGAATTTAATGACGTGCGGTAAAACAGGGCATTTACAGAAAAGCAAAAATTTGTAAAATTAAATCGTATTATTGTTGAAATAACAATAATATAACGACAACGATATAAATATATAACTTAATATTTTACCTATACTGAACAGTGTAATAAATATCATGAATCCATCGAATAGATAAGGCATTGCTATACATATAGTCGCGTTGGCGTGGTATATCACATTCTGACTTTATTTGACGATAACAATTCGTATAAGTACGCGACGGGGTTATTGTAAGTTCGCGCAATGCCATTGTAGGTGTAGATTATTAAAGGTATATAATATAATATATATAAACTGGGTGTATAGGTAGAATGGTATCGTTTTTTTTTTTTTTTTTTTTTTTTAGCAACGACGAATTGATCAACGTGTAGATATATGTGCGTAAGAAAGAGAGATAGAGATACTATTTCTATATAAAATAAATTCGTCCTATACATAAACGCCTATATACATATACCTATACCTATGTATAATTAATAATTAGAGCGCGGATATCGAGTTACAATTTTTCTAAAAACCTGTAACAGCTGTCCTATAGACCTACACCCATACATATTACTTTATACGCGATATACCGAATGCCTTATACATAGAAGATGGCTTACAGCGACGAACACTCGGCACAACTTGAAGCAGAGATGTCAGACAGGACAGAAGGCGCACCTCTCACAACCGGTAAGTGAAAACGAAAACGAAGAGAAAAAAAAAAACAAAAACAGGTAAAAATGAAACAGAGTTTATATATTTTTTTCATTGATAAGAAAGTAAAGTATCCATATGAGATTGAACGTTTCTTCAATATATTTTATCATCATACTGTTACAATGATCGCGATCAATCCCAACGTGTGTATATATGTATTAGGTATTTCGTATCATTCTTATACTAACTAGTCATCTAAGGCACATCATCGTTTTTGGTATTATACAGTAAGATACGGTATAAAATTTTAAGATTAGACTGTGAGGTTGTACAGTCGTAGAAAGAATTTAATCCCTGGCTTCAGCTGTAACGTAAGTGTGGATATTTTTATAATACTATATTATGGGTATACCTATAAGTTATTTTTCGATCCGTCGATCCGCACTTCCCGTTAGGTTATAATACATATATATATATATATCTTATCTCGATTTCAACATCAGGCTTCGATTTCAGATCGAATGTAATATACTTGTATATACGCATATATACTATAACTCAGCTATTGTGTATTTATGTATATACGTATAATACACACTTTAATCTTACTCCTCGCTTTTTCTCTCTATTCTTGTTTTTTGTGAACAAAAAATTATCCTGTTCTATTCCTTATATATACCTTGTTTATTCAACTTGTTAGTAAAAGTTTGCCCGTGTTACGCGCTGATCTCCACGGGCGTAACTAAACTAGATTTAACTAACCGGTAGCTGGTATAAGTTATGATATTCGTTCGATCCTGTTTTCTATCTCTTGATCAATCTTGTGGCAATGAGATTTCGGCTTGTATACACTTAACAAAAGAATTAAAGGATCACTTTGCAAACATCAAAACATGAACGAATTTTAAAGTCTTGTAACTTCGTTAAATAAAAAAAAAATCGTATACTATTTTGATTCAGAAAGTGTTTTAAAGGTCAAGGTCTCTGATAGTATTCAAATCTTTTTGCAGATTGAAATTTCGATTATTAAAATAATTGTGCAGCAATTAAAAAGAAAAAAAAAACAAAGGAATTTTGAAGAAGAGACTTTGCACCTTCCGATAGCGTGAAGCAATTTTTTTGTTCTGGGATTTTTTCTCTCCTCGACGTACAACGCAACAAACTTAACAAAAATTTTGTGATTACTCATATCTCGCTTCAAAGCCTCGTATGTAAGCGAAATCTGGAGAAAATTTCAATTTGCGAAAAGATTTGAAAACTGGAGACTTTGATCTTTAAAATACTTTTTGAATCATAATTTTACATTTTTTTTCAACGAAGTTACAAGACTTTGAAATTCGTCAATTTTTTGAAGTTTGCAAAATATTTCCTTAATTCTTTTGTTGAGTGTATCTATAACACGATCCACACTCACATTATACGTGAATCATGTATGTATGTACGTACGTATGAAAAAGACAAAAAAAAAAACAGCAAAATGGGATAGCTGCAGGTTAATTCCAGTATTTAGAATGGTTCGATCTAATCTCAACGCCTAATACGCGATTCTATTTATTATATCTTCACATGATCGCTGTTTATAATTTCTTGTTGAACAGTTTTTTTTCTCTCTCTATTCAAACTTGTATGAATATAGTTGTTGAAAAGTTTTCTAGCTTGACATCATAGGAAATAAATGAAATTTTCAACTACGAGCGTGTATATAATTACAAATAAATATAATCGGCATTGAACAAAGCCGATCAACCTTTCACATACATGCCTACACATACGCGTATATTATGTAAAAACTCATGTTTTCTTCCTGTATAATAAATTGCGAGACTGTAAAAGTCACGGCCCTTGTTTGCGCGGGTTATAAATTTTCTGTTTTTATGTATACCTTATCCTCCTTTCAAACCGACAATGAATCTATGTAATAATGTATCAGAAATTTTTTAATCTATATTTTTCATTTTTAGAACGTCGTTATGGATTTTATGCGATGGGATGCGGGGCTGCCGTAGTCCTGATAGTTATTGTAGCTGGTATCGGAGCGATGCTAGTTGTTGGTCTTCGCGGAGCTGGGATAATGTTGGCTATTTTATTACCGGTACTTGTATTGGCCGCGGTATTAGCTAATCTCTTTTTATGGTATCAACATAAGCGAGCAATTAGACAAAGAGAAATTGCAGCTAACGAATGGGTTTCCACTACGTACGCTGGACAGGTAGCTGTTCGATAAATAAATGCATAGAAATTTGAAAAAAGAAATAAATAAAACAGTATTCTTTCCTTATAATATTTGTTCCATAGATTCAACCCTCTGCTCCGCCAGATACACCGAGAAATAGCGATTCATGGTCGTGGTTTAGAAGATTTTCGCAAAGGACTTCGACCCAGTCTACTCCGCCTCCTGGCTACCAAACTGTCGTTGGTAGTACATCGTAAACAATATTTAATACTTACAGTTTAGTTTCATTATATAATAAACGCGTTTTTATACACTGCATGTCTTTTATTTCGTCTGTCAATACAGATACCAAGTATTTAGACATTTTCACAGTTGTTTCAAACTCGTATTATTTTGTTTTAAAATCTTCGCCAATACGATGAATGAAGATCGTTCTAACCTCGGCAT
This sequence comes from Macrophya annulata, assembly GCA_963924015.1. Classification (NCBI taxonomy): domain Eukaryota; kingdom Metazoa; phylum Arthropoda; class Insecta; order Hymenoptera; family Tenthredinidae; genus Macrophya; species Macrophya annulata. The sequence continues at coordinate 15,869,021 of OZ001257.1, read as the reverse complement.
TTGGTTACCTCACATCGTTTCAAAGAAGATTTAAAAATTCTGCGTGTTTGATGATTATCAGCGTTCGAAATTCTAGTTCAAATTTATTCCGTTCCCGCGTCTCGCTGCGGTACTATCACAACGGAGTTGCATCAGGCAAAGAAAAATTGACGGATTTGTATAACCGAAAAAGTATTATATAGTGCGCTTATAACTGTACACATTAATAACTAGATCATCATAAATTACCTAAAGAATGAAAAGAAAAGATAAATCAATTCATAACCTTACCTTTGCGGTTTGGATGGCAGTTCCCCTTACCGGTTAATTTAAAAGACTTTCGTTTTCCTTATTGATGTCTTCCCCGATATCGCAATTTTGTTTTTAGATTTTAATACAGTTCGAAGTCCTCACATTTTACATCATTACTATTCACTTATCACTTATTTTACTCAATAATATTCTTTTATTCATCCTTTTACAATCACAGAGCAAATATTTAAAAATTTTTAAGACTAGCGAAAACGTTTATACTTACGCCATAAGTGGCTCCACTGAGCGTGAGTATAGACAAGCAGTTAGAAGCGTCATCGCGAGATTTACGGAACGGTGGAACTGGGCCAGCTGAACTCGGACTAGTATATCCAAGATGGTGCTTGAAAGTACGATGATATGGTGAGCTGTTATATATTATTAAATAATTAACGATAATCTATGAATTGAGTGTAATAAATAACGGCAAATAAAATCCCGACTAAACCTCGCTTACTTTGATAAAAATTTTCCGAAATTCCTCGACTCGTATAAAAATTTTCGGACGGTTTATCTGACTGTGTTTTCAGCGGAGTGACAATGCAAAGTTGAACGGCTTCGTGTCAATATATAAAAGGCTTCCGTAAACCCTATTTAAGACTTATGAAATACTAGCTGTGGCAGTTCAACTCTTGATTAAATCTCGACAATAATATGCTAAGAAATCTAAAAACCGGAATTTCTTACCTTAGGTTTAAATAACTTTTTAGGTTATATTCATTCTCGGTATTATTTTCATCACATTACGTTTCAGTTTATTTCTATTTACGTGTATTCATATACAACATTAAACACCTTTGTTCTTGATGATATTTCCGCAGTGTCGACAACAGCGACTACATGAGAAATGGCGATTTTCTTCCCACACGTTTACAGGCTCAACAAGACGCCGTAAACTTAGTTTGCCATTCCAAGACTCGTTCAAATCCTGAAAACAATGTGGGACTTATAACCCTTGCAAAGTGAGTTAAAAACTTTTTCATTTCTCATCCACAAATTAGTCGAAGAATACAAAATCTGACTGCGAATATTTAAGCGTATTTTATTAAGCTCATTTAAAGACATTTTTTACTTTCAGTGTCGAAGTATTGGCTACGCTGACCAGCGACGTGGGTCGTATTCTCTCAAAACTCCATCAAGTACAGCCTAATGGAAACTTGAGTCTGATAACAGGGATCAGAATTGCTCATGTTAGTATATTAATTAAATAATATTACCAAACCTTTAATCAAATTAAACAGGTATAATTCAGCAAACCAAAGTCCGAACCTCGAAAATTTTAAAGTTGCTGCAAACTTGATTTTCATCTTTGTTTTACACCCAAGAATACTATACGTAAATTCATAAGATCAAAAATGTTCAGAAAATCGTGAAAATTGGTGAAAAAAGACTGAAATTTCATGTTTTTTTGTGATTATCTTGGCAACAATGAGGAATTTCGAAAAAGATTTCGTATAACAGTTGTAGAACTAAAAATTCTGCGTCGAAAAATGCCCTCAGAATTTAATTTTTGTCCAGAATTTACGAAGTGACAACGAATTTCCCGATTTAAGCATGAAAATTCGGGAATTTCGTTGTCACTTCTTAAATACTGTACGAAAATTAATTTTTGAGGGTATTCTCCGACGCAGAATTCTTAGCTCTACAACTTTTGTACGAAACTTTTTTCGCAATTCCCAACCGTTGCTGAGATAATAGCGAAAAACGAAAATTACCGTGCTTTGTTCATCAATTTTCACGATTTCCCGGACATTTTTGATCTTGAAAATTTACGGATGGTATTTTTGGGTATAAAGCGAAGTTAAAAATCAAGGTTTACTGAACTAGTAGTCAATTGTCTCCCGAAAACCAAAAAGGGTCTAAAAAGAAGGAGAAACATTTTTTTCTTACCTTTTTTCTATTGCTTTGAAAGATAGTCTACAAAATACTCAAATGATTTTAAATTTATTAAAAATTCTTGATTTCTTTGTGTAAACTTCAAATATTTGTGATATTTTTTACTTCAAATCCTATCCTTGAGTCTTATAAATAAACGTTGATTTAATTCATCCACAGCTAGCATTGAAGCATCGTCAAGGAAAGAACCACAAGATGCGTATAGTAGCGTTTGTCGGTAGTCCCATTCAGCTGGACGACAAGGAGTTAGTAAAGTTAGCCAAACGTTTAAAGAAGGAGAAAGTTAACGTAGACATAATAAGCTTCGGTGAAGAAACTATCAACAACGAGGTCTTAACTTCGTTCATAAATGCATTAAACGGTAAAGACGGTACAGGGAGTCATTTAGTTACCGTACCACCGGGACCTCATCTATCAGATGCTTTGATATCATCTCCAATAATCCAAGGAGAGGATGGAATGGGAGCTGCAGGAATTGGCGGAGCCGCTTTCGAGTTCGGTGTTGATCCCAATGAGGATCCGGAGCTGGCTTTGGTGTGTTTTCCGAATAATAGATCGCCGATTATTATCTAAATTTAATTAAATAACTGGTTCTTATTCCCGAATTCATTTTCTCTATTAGGCGCTCCGGGTCTCAATGGAAGAGCAACGCCAGAGACAGGAAGACGAGGCTCGGCGAGCTCAGGCTACAGATGCTCCAGCTAAGCAACCAGAAACCATAAAAGAAGCACCGAATGAGGAAGCTATGCTGAAAAGAGCATTGGCTATGTCGCTTGAAGGGGCGGAGGACACGACGTCGAACACAGACGCGGTTGTAACAACAGCTGGGACTGTTCCTGACTTTGCTCACATGAGCGAGGAGGAGCAGATCGCATTTGCTATGCAAATGTCGATGCAGGATCAACGTGAGTTTGATACTTTAAGATATTTTGTTACTTTTGCTTATTGTTTAGCTCATGTTTGACGTTTGATATTCCAGAGGATCCTGAGACTGGTAAAGACGAGGCAATGGACGTTGAAGAAGATTACGCAGCAGTGATGTCAGATCCTGCTTTCCTGCAATCAGTCTTAGAAAATCTCCCAGGTGTTGATCCGCAATCAGAGGCTGTTCGCCAGGCTGTTGGTTCGTTGCAGCAGAACAAGGATAAACAAGACAAGGATAAGAAATGAGGAAATTGGTTAGAGGAAATAAAATATTTACTTATTCCTTAAATTTCATTTAAGATTATTTGATACTCGTGAAAGCTGCTGCTGTACTGTGTAACGTTTATGAAAAAAAAAAAAAAACAAACAAAAGCTTTGATGATAATGAAATACATTATCGATTTGTCAAATGTCATAATTTACATTGCTCTCCTTTATTTTGTTTGAATAGTTAGATAAAATAATAAAATAATAACAAATCATGATAAAAATAATAACCAAAATAATAATAATAATAACAACAACAATCATAATAATAATGATAATGGTGATGATGATCAGTGATAATGTTTACCGATTTTATCTTCAGTATTTCTAAATTTTATGAGTTTTGTTTATCAGCGGAAATTTCTTGGATTGAAAACTTGAGATTGAAGAATTTGGTGAACTTAATTGCCGTTAATTGTAGCCTGAATTATTTGATATTAATAAACAGGTTTGTGAAAGCCGTTTTATTTTTTTTTTTTATTATTTTTTTTTGGATTCTATGGGCGATCAAACCTTTGGTGAGAAAATTGATCTATATTTTTCTTACTAATTACTTTTTTTTTTTTTTTGTGGTGTTTAAAAAGAAATAGATATTTATACTTCTCGTCAGAAATGAATAATGTATTACATTATTTTATACGTGTTTATACAGTATCTTAGATCTATTTGTTAAATCCTAAAATACAATACAATATCCTAGTCTTGTTATATTTATAGTTATTGTAAAATTAGCAGGAGTCTAAATATCTTGATTCAGAATAGTTATTCGATCGAACTTGAGGTTCGGAATATTAGAATTGCAAGTAAATCTATTAATTTACACAGTGTATCTGGGATAAAAAATGTATTTCTATAAAAATTTGACGGTAATCCAAAGTTCAGAATATTTCAAACGAAATTTATCCGAAGTTATTTTCATCTACGCGAACATTTGGGAAAAATAAATTTTTATGTTCTTCATGAATTTAGTGACAAAAAATATTGATATACGTTTGAAATTTTATATTATTGCTTCTTAACGAATCGGGATTTCGTAGCTAACGATTCTGTCCAGGGATCTTCAAATAAAAAAAAGGCACGAATTTTCTTCAGTCTGAAATTAAAAAAATTGTATTAGACATAGTATAGTATATAATTTTCTTCTCTGAAAAAGAAGAAGAAAAAGAAGAAGGAGAAGAGAAGAAAGAGACAGAAGTGAAACAAGGAGAAGTATAACAACTGTTTCTGTCCTTTTCTCTCGCCACTTTGAAAATTCATAGAAACCCCACGAAAGTAGTTTTGAAATATTTAAAAATCCTTTAAAATTATTCCAAGTCCCGTGAAAAGGTTTGAAATTTTCTAAAATTATTTGAAATTTTTTCACGAATCTTAAGCTTTGATGTGAAATCGTAGTTAATCTTGATATCGTGAAATAATTTATACTCATAAACGGATTAGCTATCCCCTTCCTGTCTTTTATTTTCATATATCTCAGCATTAAGAACCAAAGGAGCGTTTTTAAAATTTTTTTTCATTGATTTATTTATTTATTTTTTCAATGAATTTATTGATTGGAGAATAAACAATCGCGCCTTTCAATCTTCTAAATTTGAAAAAATGACTAAAACAACTACATTATCCGCATCCGATTCTCGTCTGACTATAAACGGCGTTGACTACTTAGGCGCGCCTTATTACGCGGCTGTATCTACTCGCTCACGCCTCGCGATGTATCTGGAGCATTGGAAACTCTAGAATCGGTCTGACCACGAAGGGGATAGACTACTCGTACGTCTGACTAATGCTTCTCCGCGACAACTCTAGTTCTGTTATTTAAAATTGAATAAAAAAAATTCTATTTAAAGATTCGTTAACAGGGTGTCCAGTCATAGAAATTCTAGAATCATAGAATTCAATTCCATCTTGGAAAAAACTTGAAAATCACAGGGAATTTCATGACGTATCTGAAATTTTTTCAAACTTGATCTTAAATTTTCGGAAAATTTAGTAGAATTTTAAAATTAGTCTGCACAAGCGAATGCTTCTGGCTTTGGGAAGCTATTTTGTTATTTTTTATTTTTTTTTTTCTTAATTTCGCAATCCTTGCAATTTTTTGATCCTATTACGATCAATTTTCTTTTTGTGGAATTATAACTCGAAAGATGTTTGCTTAAATAATTTTCAAAATTTTTGGTTTCAACTGTTTCTTCATTTCTTTAAAACTTGAAAGTTTATGACGATATTTGCCTTGGATAAATTCTTTTCTAGTAATTTTTAATAAAATTCGTAATCCAACTTCACTTGGAAAATATAACAATTTTTTTTTTTAAACCATGGAATTTTCAGGGTTTTTGAAATTGACAATTAACTGGAGACCCTGGTTAATAAATAAATAACTGTAACTATTTACCTGTAGGAAGTCGTGTGACAGGATACGGAGGCGGAGGTCCAGTTCCGTTATTATTATTATTACTATTATTATTTCTGTCGTTGTTGTTAGAATTATTAACTACAATTTCGTCTCTGTTAGTTTGTAATCCAACAGCGTTAAAATTCTGTTCCTGGTTATTGGCTCTCCTCATATTTCTACCGAATGTTGAATTTAGAATTGAAGTCAAGTACTGAGTTCTGGTCGGAGTCGGTGCAGTGCAGGTCAATGTATTCTGACCGTTTGTATCACCCCCTTCGACCTTGTCTTGGTCTACAATAGCCGGTGTAGGAATCGCGGGAGGTATTCTTATTCCGTTGTGCGAACTAGTTTGACCGTTTTCTATCGACGTTTGAAGAATTATATTTTGTCCAGCTACGGGAACCCCCTGGAGCTGTGACGTGTTGTCTACATTTTGTATACCGTTTTGTATTATCGGTATAAATAATGGTTCCGTTTGTATCGCCAATGCATATGGGGGTGGGTTAGATAATCTCGGGGCTGGAATCGGCGGGGGATCATCTTCCGCATTTGGGGTTGTCGTTGGAGATACGTTTCCGGTCTGGGTACCGACCGCCGTTGTGTAAGAAGGGGGCAAGTCTGCTACCCAGTAGGTTTGATATTCTGGTGGATCGATGATCTGCAAAAAGAAAAAAAAAAAAAAAAAATGGAGCGTTTGTAACAAAAAAATTAAAAATTCTTAAGCTTTTGTTTTTTTCCTATTCGAGTTCCTTTTTTTTCTATTTGCACAAACCTCAGGAAAATTGTCTACCCCTCCCGAGACAGACTCGAGCTGTTGTTCTCTACGTCGTCTTCGTTCTAGCTGTCGGTTAGCTTCTCTTGCAAAAGCTCTCTCTTGTGTTCTGCGAGCGTCGCAAGCTGCATAACCACAGGCAACGAGGAATAGGAGGGTTAAAACAGCCAGAGCAACCCACATCTGGGTCCATTTGAGGAGAACTGAGGCTACCAGAGCTGCGCCCACCCAGGCGATGACCAAAGTTGCTAGAGCACGACCCGAACAGTCGGCCTCCTTATCGAGGATCCAAATTAATTGATTAGATATTATAGATGGGATCGAGGTGAGCGATTAATGTATGTACGTGTGATGATAATTTATCCGAAAATTTTATATCGTATTGTAAAATATATGCGAGTTATGTTACATAGGTACGGTTAGCAGTGTGTGAGGATTCAGTGCTTTGTTGTGATACGTATATGTTTATTCTTGTATATAAATTGAAGCGGAAACCTTCGTCTTTATCTGAAAATCTATTTGGTGGGTATAATAATAAAATAGGTGTTATGTATATTTTTTGTTTTTTCGAAATATATGGTTTTCAGCTCGAGGTTTCACGCAGATTGTCTCAATGTCGAATTGCACAACGTGGTTTTCGTGAATATATATTATACGGTATATATAGCAACCCATAATAAATTGTGCAAAATATTCAACAATTTAAAGTTGCAAAAAAAAAAAAAAAAAATCAGGAAAATTACATTCGCTAAAGGCGAATTTTTACCCCTTTTTTTTCACCCACCGTATAAAAGAATGGTTTAACATACCCGTAAAATAAAGGCAAAAAAATTTTGAACGAAATGCAAGAACAATCTTTCTAACTAACGAAGTAATATATGTGTTAATTTAATATATTAGCGTGTTAATGAGCGGCGAGAAGTCATTCATACGTGTAATGTGTATTTATGTATGTATGTATGCATGCAGAATTGTGGGGGTTATATTTTTGATCGGGATGAAGGTATATTGCATGTATAATAATAATGTTATATAGAGATGGATAAAATAACATCTATCACTTCAATGCATATTAATATATAGGTATGTGAATCTGCAACCCGGGAGTCGAGTTTTTTTTTTTTTTTTTGACGTTTTAAGAACACGCTGCTGATTAGATAAGCACAAAATTATATTACAGTTAATAAAAGACGTGTAGTCGTAAACAGTCGTACAATTAAACATCGTTGCAAAGCTTTTAAAATAAGCTTAATAGAAACAACAACGCAAGCTATACTTTACATACATTATATACATTATACGGTACATGCGAATGTATAGTATATGGGTTACTCATTACTATTATAATTATTTTTTGGTTCTTTCGTTTTTCGATTTCTATTATTATTATACTCCGCGAGTTAAGACTGGACTTATATAGGATGTTCATTTGAAAAGTTTCTGTCTTAATATCTCAAAAATATTTTCTGATTTTTGAGATATTAAGGTGGAAATTTTTCAAATGAACACCATATATATACTTTCCTACACATGCTTTTGTCATCCGTCAGCAAAAAAGTGTATGGAGAGAAAATTTTTTATATATTCGAGAGAAATTAACACGACTCAAAAATTCCAACCGGTTCTTAATCTACGACTAAAAAAACTTTCGAAAATACTATATGTATAGTGGATTTGAAAATAATAAAGAATTCAGTTTTTTTTATCAACGATTGAAGAAAGGGATTTTTCGATCGCTCATATCTCGAGAACTAAAAATGATAGGAAAAAATCCCCAAATTTATGCGGAATATATATATTCAAGATGGGATTTGGATTTTGAGCTGTGATAATTTCTCTCGAAAATATAAAACTTTTTCTTTGCACACTTTTTTGCTCGGGGAATGGCAAAAGCATGTGGAGGCCGGGGGAGTGTACGTAAAAATTTTGGCTGTCTTGTCATTGTTTTTTTTTTTTATGAATATTATTTCGTTTCAATTTCGATTTGTTGTATATTGACGTACTCTTAGGTCATACGGGCTGATATTTTCCTCCATCTCGCCGGGTGTGAATAGTTGAAAATCTCTAGCGTCTAGTCCTCTCATATTTAGTTTCTTCTCTGAAAATAGATTTAGGTAGGATCCTTTTCCGATAACATTATCAAAAAAAAAAAAAAAAAAGTAAAATAAAAAAAAAAAAAAAAGAAAACTATCTTTACAATTACTGATAAACTATAGTGAAATTTTTTCCGTGTAAATTTCGATGTTTAAATATACTTTCGACTTATATACATCCCAGTGATCATGATATTATTTATAGTTTCGTTGTTTATCATATATCATCGTGAATTTTTTTTTTAGGGATAGGGATAAGGAAAATTTGCGAGACTGTCAGCTGTCATTCATGTGGCGATATACGGAGATTGAAATTCAAATTATACATTATACCATATATTATAACGTGTATAGAATTTTTAATTATTCATGTAATAATATTTGTTTATGATCTTGCAGTTTACAATATAAATTTCAAGTGGATATATTTCCGCTGTTTATTATATATATATACATACCTATACCTATGTAATGCTTATGATAATACAATGCGGGTTGAATGTGAGATTAAGCATTTGGATGATATGCGTATTCATGAAAGAATACAAAAAAAAAAAACAAAAAAAATAAAAAAACGAGACAATAAAAAATAAAAATGACAATGGGATGTTAATATGATCGGCAACGTACTCTGGGATTATCTTCGATATTGTTGGTCATCATTAGGATGGCTGGTCTCCGATGATGCATCATCCTTGTAGGTCTTTCGCCGAGATATGTGTGCTGCACAACGTACGCTGCAGGTGCAGGCATTTACGCGGTTGAAATTAGCGCAAAAAATTGCGCTTCTTGTATATATAATCTTGTATATATAACAATTTGACTCTTTCTATTTTTTTCTTTTTCTCGTTGATTTTTTTTCCCCCTCTCTTTCTCTTTCTCTCTTTTTCACTCTCTTTATCTATATATATATCTTTCTTATACGACACTTTATATCACCTATTATGTATACGTATATGTATTTTTTCGTCGATATACGATATATAACTGATATTCCTTTTATCCCTCAGCTGATCAGCTGCAGTCACGCATCCTAATTAAAACGTAAATCCTGGCTTGTATCAAAAACGAAGTGTATAAAAATTTTTTTTTTTTGTTTTTTTTTTTCAAAAATAGGAAAGATTATATATGGGGATAGTAGTGGTAGTAGTTTCTTTCTCTCTTTCTTTCTCATCAAGAATTTTTTCAATATATGTATGTATATATCTACTAAATAATTGTTATAATGGTATAATACATATAATATGATTCCAAAATCTAGCTGCACTACGGAGTTAATTTTATAATAATCCGCTTCGTTTAACCGTTTAGCAATTGTGAATTAGACACATACTATTAAGTGACTGGTCAGAGAACATTATGAACACAAATATAGAGATGATGAAATCTGTATTAATCATTCACCTAATCCACAATCTTGATTAGTAGGATTCACTTTAGTGATAACATTGAGGTCCTCTGTAGTTGTTGCAATAACTACAGACGTTTTACTGATTATTATTATTTATTATTATTATTATTATTTTTATTATTATTGTTATTATTATTATAGCAATATATTATGTATATACACATACACATGTATTTATATACATATATATGTAGACATATGTATTATCAGCATTATGAGGGTGTTCTCATGATAAAGCGTTAAATGTAATAATTATCTGAATATATGGTATATATGTATGTGTATAACAATTGAATATGATGTGTTATACATGTATAATATACAGATATATGTATACGGGACATTCTATGTGACTTCAGCCCCTCAAAACAAAAAACAAAAAAAAAATGACTAAAACTCATAAAATTTTTTACAGACTCATGTACAGTGAATAAATTTTTTTTATTATAGACGTATCTAATAATTTCTGGTATGCGGTACATTTTTCCGGCCGAAATACTTGGCAAAAATATTGTACTCTTATATCCCGAATCTGTAGAAAATTTTTGAGTTTCAGTCATTTTTGGGATAGCTGAAAATCATATGGAATGTCCTATATGTATATTTGTAGTTGGAGTAAATTATTATTATTAATATTCTTTATCAGTTTTGTTTTTTTTTTTTTGTTCTTTGGTTTTTAAACTCACCGTCAACAGCCAGTACAGCAGCATATTTTTGTAATTTCTTCTGGTGAAGGTATATAAGTGAATTTTCTTTATTATATTTTTTTTTTTTTAATTTTTTTTTTTCCACAGCTCTGTAAATGAATAACAATTTTAATCATTTGATATTATTATTATTATTATTATTATCATCATCTTGATAAGAATATCAAATTATCTTAATAATTAACCGGCTCCGTAGCTCCAGCAAAGCTTTATAATAATGTATGTGCACATACGTATGTACGTACGCGTGTGTCAGTGTGATTGAAAAAAAATCGACGAAATTTTTATTTATTTTTTTTTTCAAGTTACACATTCAATACTTGCAGTATGGCGAAATAAGATGCTTTTTAAAATATGAACCCTTAATATTAATATTTTGAAGTATCTATGATCGCTATGTACTGATGGAAATTTTGGAAATTTATATCTCAAGAACTAAACTATTTGGAAAGATTTTGTTTAGCTACATTTGTTCAAAATTGAACGCTCTAAAAAAAAGATATCTTGGTATTTTTCGATGAATCTAACCGTTTCCAAGTTATTGTGTGTTATTTTATATATACAACGATTTTAAACTTGGATAGCTGTACAGCGTGAATTTACTTTACATTAATTATGAATACATACGTATAGGATATATACAGTACTATGTATTCGAGTATATATGTATTCTATATTTATAACATTAGAATGATTCTATATTTAGCGACTAATATAATCGAAAACCGCTATCGTATTAAAGAATGACGTTAGAAAAGGTGGTGGAATGTCTGGGATCACCGGTTAAATTTGCAACATATCGCACGATCGTGCTAGCGTCTCGCTCTACCCGATAAAAATTAATCTTATCTATACCGCGCGGCTTAACTCAATCATGAAAAAAAAAAAGTTTTACCAAATGAACTTGGAATTGAATTCCATACGAGGGAATCTGCGCCATACGATTATTATTATTATTAATATTATTATCATTATCACTTCTTAATATAATCTCAAAAAAGAAAAAAAAAATAACTCAATTCAAAATTCGCTATAACACATTCATACGTATAGCTTATATAATTAGGTATAGGTACTCGTGTACGGAGGTAATACCTATATAATAATCCGACCGTGGGATATGTACTTACTTGATTTTCGATTTTTTTTTTCTTTTCTGTTTTTTTTTTTTTTTTGCCAACGCCTGTCTGCAACCTATAGTTTATCCTCGTTTTTTCGTATGCGTAAAGTTGCACTTGTTCATCAGCTGACCGCCGTGTAGAATAATTTTAACGTAATTATTGCACATTTCTTGTTTATACGTGGAAATATCGTAGTTGGAAAATTATAAGAAAAAAAAAAAAAAAATAGATTCACATATCGGTATACCGCGAATTATAGGTATATTTAACACGGTTTGCAACTACATAATATGATATATTAAGAATAGAATCTAAATGTAAAATAATATTCAAAACCGTATATGGTATTCTTAGCATACCTGTTTGAATGATACTATAGTAGCTTGCACCTAGCCAGTATATGATATTCGCGATGATAAGCCTCTTCCCCCCCCCCCTTCCCAAACCCTTGTTTTAAAACAGTAGGTAGGTATCTACTCTTTGCTATCTCTATCTAGCTGTTTGTCATTTGCCAATCAGATAAATATATGCGCTAAGTTTTGCGAAAAAAAAAAAATAAAAATAAAAAAAAAAAAAAAAAACGTTTACTGTAGTTATCAAATTAATATTACTATAGGTGTTATAATTTCATCCGCGTTAAAAAAAAAAAAGTAGGTATAATTTGGTATACTAATTGGTTGATTTAAAATTTCTTTTTTCAAAAGTTGGTTGAATTTTTTCTTATTTTATTTTTATTTTTCAAATTTTTATAATCGAGTTACGGGTAATTTGTGCAGGGTTTTATTGACGATGGACCATAGAACGTTATTATAATGTACAGGGAAAAATAATACTAAATTTCATCGTATATAATTATACATATTAATGAAGAGTAAATTTTTTTGCTATTTATTATTTTTTTTTGCCAACATTTGTCTCCGCTAATTCCGATTGCGGTAATGAAGTAAATATTTATGACAAAAATACGTTTTACGTATAATATGTCTATGCGATAATAAAATAAGAATTATTATTTTTTATTTTCTCATATTTTATAACTTCACGTGCAGACTGTATCTTCTTTTATTTTTTTTTTTGCTCTATATCTATTCAAATCTTTTCGAATTTTAAGGAAAAAAAAGAAAGCAATTTATATATAAATTTACACGGTTTCAAATTCATTATTCATTTTACTTTATTTTATTTTATTTTATTTTTGTTTCCTGTGATTGTTAGTACATATTATATATAGTCGTAAAGAATGTATAGGTATGTATCATAATATTATATTATATAAGTATATGTATAATAGAAATGTCAATCAGAGCCCAAGCACGAAAAAAAAAGTGAACAAAAAAAAGAACAGAAAAAATATGATAGTTTTTACTATTTCTATAAGATTTTTTTTTTTTTGCAAACTCATAAGAAGGAGCAAAAAAAAAAAAAAAAAAGAATGTTTCCAGGTCTAACTATTATAAAATTCTTTTGTCGTTTGGACCGTGATTAAGATTATAATATATATCTTTTGATTTTCTCTGAGACATAATATCGGCAAGGGACTAGGGTCGAAGACGTTTTAATAATTCTATTATGAAATTATCAAGAGATACAGAAAAAAATAATAATAATAATAATAAAAATTGATATATCTATCATCAGTCCCTAGTTCTACGCCAATGAATAAATAACACTAGTAGTACCGCAACCGCAATAACTCCCTTTCGAGAGCTGTCTCTTTTCTTTTATCGCAATTCCATATTTACATATTATCGATATAATTATAGTCGAGAGCCCTTAATTAAATATTTTTATGAGAGGCGGTTCTTCATTTTCACATAATCATCTTCTATATTATAAGTAAATGAATGATAATTATACATAGCTCAATTATTGCAGCTGGTATCTGTATTGGTACATTTCACAAATGTAGAACTCTCGCACCTAATATAGGCAACCGAAGTTACCCCACGTTTTAATTTGGCAATGTCATGTGATGCGTATTGCTAACTAAAAACGTGATTTAAATTCGGTTGTCTATTTTAGGTGCGTCAGTTTAAAATTCGTCGAGTGTACATACATACATACCATAAGAGGCGAGTAGAAAATTCTCTCTTGTTTCAGCTGCTGTTCGAATAATCTTATCTTATCATTTTCTTAGTTAATCGTTTCAAGGTATGAAATAAAAAAAAAGTCTACTTCTTAGGGCATAAGACGTGGGTTAAAACGACCCATGTGGAGGATCATCCCCGTTGGATTGTGTCTAACAAAATACAGGAAAGGTCTGTCCAATTTTAGCAAAGGTCTTTCGTTCTGTTTTCCTTTGCTAAGCTGCAAAAGCTCTTTGGAGTTAATCGACGAACGTTGTGACCTTTCATCGTCATCCTTATCGTCTGGAATTAATTGCTTTTCGGCAGGTAGTGACGTCGACCTTTTGTCCAGGTCGCGGGATAGCTGTATGTATTCTCCTACGTTCAAACTTCTTCTTGTTCTCTCCTCTTTCTCATCATCTTCTAGGGGTTCGGTCTCTTCCTGACCCTCATCACTTTCCATAACCTTTTTATTTATCCGAGCTCCTCTAAGCGGACTTGCCGGGTAAATTTCAACGTGGTGGCGACCCCCGGTTATCACTTCGTCGCCGCATGTGCTGAACAAGTTTATCTGTGAAAGGGAAATGGGTTTATTTATCTCGCTGTGAGTTCTGTGAAAATTAAAATCGAGAAAAACCAACCTGAAGCATGTCGGCGAGGTGTAGATCATTCCCAATTCCATTGATACCCTTCAGATCCGCGTGTCTTGAGAACAAATCATCAAGTCCCATGCGCTTAAGGGCAGCAGTGGCGTTGACGACAGACCGATGACTGAACTTTGGTACTTGAACCTCGAGGCCCATCCTGGGAATAAGGACTCTGATAAGCCTGTCCCAGACTCCATTGGTGAAAGCACCTTCGAGAAGCCTCTTCTCTAAGTGATCAAGACTGTCGCCAGGTGCAGCGAGGCCCTGTTGTCCAGGAAGAATGAATATCGTTGATACTAAATTGCCGACACCTCCGAGAGAAATGACAGTGGCGTCTAGCCCAGGTTCGTATCCAGCAAGGACACCGGAGCGCCAGACAGTTGCGGGAACAGGGACAAGTTTCCTTTGTCGTACTGCGGGTAAAACTGCGAAATACATCTCTCCATCTCTACCCTCGGAACTAGCACCAGTGCAATCAGTCTGGAATACGTTTGCCGAAAGAGCAGCGAGCGGGGATCTTAACGGCATCACGTTTCCCTTAACAAAATCGCGGATTCGTCCACCGGTCTGTCTTCTGATTAGCAAGTTCGTCCTACGTCTTACCAAGTCACTTATTGTAGCGAAATTTACCTCCTCTACGTGTCCGTCGTAAAATTGTTGAGCCCTTTCCTTGTAGAAGGGTAAAAGTCTACCGGCTTTTAGTCTGTCGGCGAAAAGTTCTCTGACAAAAGCGGCGTTTGCAATACCCTGGCCTCTGGCTAGGTTAACACTGTCGCTTACGTTCTGGAATACCAAATGTGGGTTAAACGTCACCACGTCATCGAGCTTCAGGATGTCGTTCATTTGACCAGAAGTAGGGCCACGAGCTCCGAGGAACACCATGGCTAACATGCTCGTCATACCGAAAGGTGAAAGGGCCAAAGACCTTGCCGTGCTCAGACCCTTGTTTGCAGCAATCCAGAAACTGAATGCCAGCTCGTTACAGAGCTTTGAAAAATTGCTTATGTCCTCATCTTGGTGACGAGTACTTTCGTCAAGGCTCACTGCGCTGTGATGTGCTTCTAGAGGCACTGACACATCCTCGTTTTTATTTGTCAATGACGGTACTTCCGCTAACGGTTTAGATTGTTGTTTTAAGATGGGGTATGGCTCGCTTTGAGGTATCAGTGTCCACTTGTCATCACCGGGTTTATTACCTTCAGGATTTTCAGGCTTTCTATTTACAGGAACCTGGGTCTTGAGAACATTTGGATCCACTGGTTTTTGTTCCTGTTTTTTTTCTCCAAGTTTCGTGTAAGGATCAGCCGTTGGCTTTTTCTGTTGAGACGTAGACTCGGGCTTGGTTGTTGCGTCAGTTTCTTGTGAATTTGTGATTGGAATTGGTTTTTGGACGCTCGGTATCTTCGTAGGCTCAATTAAAACTTCAATTTTTTCAGGTGACTGACTCGAAACTTCAACTTTATCAATCTTGGGATCAGGAATCTCAGTTGGCAGGACTTTGTTCTCCTCATTATCAACTTTTTGTGGTATTTTCTGTTTAGTCACGAGCACCGCAGTGTCGTTAACCTGAATTCGGATCTCCTGAGTCTTATCAGGTGTATTGTTCGTAGCATTGTTCGAAGTTGTGTCGACTTTGACTTCGGGTTTTGTAGTTACTTCATTTTCAATTTTCGTGGCAGTTGGACTAGCAGACGAAGTCGTTTCAACGGATACAGTCACTTCAGGAAGTTTAGAATTAACGGTAACCGCGGTCTCTTTGACGCTCTCTTCAGTCGGCTTCGCGACTACCTCAGGTTCCTTAATTACAGCAGGTAACTGAACTTTCGTTTCTTCAATGTCTGACATTGCTGGAGCCTTCGACGAGGATTCCAAAGAACTAACAGTAGTTTCTGATTCCACAGGCTTTGTACCAGAAGTTTTCACTGCAGAATGGTCTTTAGGTTTATCGGATTTTTTCAAAGGCTCATCCTCTTGTGATGTACTAATCTCAGTTGGTGTAGGGGTCGAAGGTTTCTCTGATTTCATTTCGGTAGCTTTTGTGCTGTCAGGAATTTTCTCGATTTTCGTCATTGAATTAACCGGTTGATTTTCTTCAGGAGTTACGTCTATTCTCACGAGAGGCACCGATGTCTGTTCATTCTCAACAGCATCTGAAACCGATGATTCTTTAATACCACCTTGCTCAGGGCTTGTGACACTGGGAATTTTCGTTTCAGCTTCACTCCCGCTCGACGGAGATTTAGGATCTTCGGTTTTTATCACTTCAGGCTTGGCCACGGAATCGATAGACTCTTTTACAGCCTGAGACGCATCTCCACTTTCCGTCACAACGGGTAATTCAGTCTTAACGTCAGGCATCTCGGTTTTTTTATCAGTAGATCCGGAACTCGGTACTTTAGTGTCAGTCTGCGCAGTAGTTGGTGGTTCTATCACTTCCTGAGCTTCAGTCTTGTCAGCTACTTTATCTCCACTCGCTGTTGCGGAAGTAGAAATCTCTGGAACCTGGTCAGACAATTGTAAGTCCGGTTGCGTAGGTGCTGAAGTAGCTAATTCAACAGGTACAAGATTCTGGGGCGATTCGTTCGGAGTGTTGCTAATTTTGGTCGCATTGTTATCAGCCTCGGGTTTCTTTTCTGGAATATTTTCCAAAGTGTCAACCGACTCGGGGGTAATTTTCGTTTTTATCTTTTCATCGGCTTTTTCTTCAGACTTTAAAGGCTCGACAGTATCACCTTTGACTTTCTCAGGGGATTCTTCAATCGGTTGAACGTCGACGGTTGTAGAAACTACGACTTCCGATGGTACCATTATTGGAGTATCTTTGACTGTTGGAATTTCAGCAGGTTCATTAACCGGCTTTGGGGCATCTTTTTGTTCGATTTTTTCTTCAGAAACGATAGTCACTGGTTCGAATATTTTTTCAGGAATCTGTGCAGGGATTTTCTCGATATCATTCTTCGTCGTTGATTCAATTTTCTCGTCTACAGATACTGGTGGATTTATTTCCACCACTGGCTTGACAGGGATTTGCTCCAAGAGCGCATCTTTGTCAACGGAAGCTATGGTATCCTTCGAGTTTTGAGTCTCCGATGGTTTTTCGAGTTTCGTTTCATCAGATTTCTCGATAGTTTTTGTTATTTCTGTTACAGGTTTCGGGGATTCGTCATTCACTACTGGTTTAGCCTCAGTCGTTATCTGCGCAACCTCGACTACTGGTATTTTTGTATTTTCAATTTCGGGTTGCGTTTTGTCTTTGCTTGAAGCTTCAGCGTCGGATTTCAACGGCGTTTTAATGTCAGAATCGATATTTGCAGTTTCAGTAGGACTCGGGACCTGAATTACTTCATCCCCTACAGCGGAAACAGTAGCGTCAACTTGAGGCAGATCCTCCGGGGTTTTAATTTCTGTTGTACTCGAGGGCTGGGTACCAGCAATTAAACTACTTCCAATATTCCCAGCTGATGAAGGTTCAAGTACGTTTTTATCAGGGAATGAAATTTCCTGTACAGAAACTGGGCTAACTGTCTCAGGCGCTGAATCAATAATTTGATTAATCGTCGAGACGGTATTTGTCAGTTGAATTCTTACCACAGACGATTCTGTAGAATCGTCATTCTTGACGGCAGAGACCGTAGGTTTAGGTTCAGTAATATCGATCCTAACGATCGGCGCCTCTACGTCAGAGTCAGTCTCAGATTTAGTCTCGTCCTTTACTACAGTTTCAATTTTTTCCGGTTCTTCTAATTTTACCATCTCTTCGTCGCTGTCGGATTCAGAAACTTCCGTGGCTTTTGAATCAGTTGTCGTATCTTCAACCTGTTGCGGTTCTTCGTCTTCTGAAATCGAAGCTTCTGTCTTTTTAACATCGTTGCTAGATTTAGACGTGGTGACAATTTTAGACGAGTCGAGTTTGTCGTTCGTGGTGATGCTAGATTCAGGAAGTTCGGTAGAAACTGGTTCAGAAATTTTCGTAGTGTCAGAATCGTCGATAATAGAAATGGTCGTTGTTGGTTCGGGGGTTTTCACTTCAACCATGACTATTTCAGGTTCAGAATCCACTGGCTTCGTCGTCTCTTCTTTCGTTGGCGATTCGACATCTGCAGGTATCAGAGGCTTGGTAGTCTCTTCACTCGCAATTGTAACCGTCGATGGCAAATCCTCGCTTCTCACAGTACTAGTTTCCGCGACCTTAACCCCATCCTCAACTCTCTTCACCGGTGGTTCCTTGGTCTCAGAATTTTGCGGAATGGGAACCATAGAAGGCATTATTTCCGAGACTTGGGATATCATACTGGACACAGAGTCTGCTAATTCCGTCAACAACGTCTCGGGCTTCTTCTCCACGGTAGCCAAAGTCGATTCGCTTACTGCCTCATTTTTATCAGTCACATTATCTGTGTCCGTGGTTACAGATGCAGCAGCCTCACTAACAGGGATTGAACTCTGCGTCGTTTCACTCTTAGTTTCCGTACCAGTCTGCTGTTCAATTTTATCGCCAGTCGCCGTCTCCTCGGTTACAATTTTAGTCGGTTCAGAAACAGTCTCAATCGTTTCAGGCTCATTTCCAACATTTTCGGAGATAGCTGGAGCCTCAACTGCTGTTTTAGTGACATTAGAATCTGGAATTATTTCAGGCATTATTTGGAAGATAGTTTCAGCTTCCGTTACCGGTATTTCAGACGCCAGAGTTACTTTAGCATCCGAACTATCGGGTACTTTAGTGACTGAAGGATTACTATCGTCTGTTTTGTTCTTAGAGTCTTGGATCTTTGTTCGATCTTCAGTGCTCGATGTTTCCTGTTTCTTCTGATTATTATTGTCAACAGAAGCTTCAGTATCATCGGATTTAATTCCATCCTTAATCACCTGCTCAGGCACATCGATGTTACTTTCAGAAATGAGCTCATCAACGATTGTGCTTATCGATTCAGGGATTAGATTAATAATTTCCGAAACTTCTTCTCCGATTGTGGCAGCCAAAGTAGTGGTTTCAGTTTGCTGTGACGGAGTACTAAGCGCCTCGTCAACAGCCACCGGAATTTTGTCTTTCTTGTCCTCTTCCGTGACTGTAGGCTTTACTTCGGGGATATCTTGCACTTCTTTTTCGTCAGCCAGTGGAGCCTCTAAATTAATCGATGGTTTCTCCAGTTTCTGTGTGTCAACAGCAGGTTTAACTTCCTCGGTTTCCTTCAACCCGGAAGAAACTCCGTGTTTGTCGGGTTCTTCTTGAACCGAGGGGACGAAACTCGAGGTGACTTCCATCTCTATTATCGTTTCCAACGTCTTAGCAGTCGTCGTTGGTAATTCTTGTACTACTTCCGGTTCTTTTACTTCATTTTCAATCTTTTCAGTAGCTGAAATAATTCCCGAAGAAGAATCAGGTGATTCCTTTTCCGAATTAGCAGTTTTTTCTGACTCTGTATCGACAGGCTTTACTTCCTCATCCTTCACCTCGTCGGCAGAAATAGTGTTAAGTATTTGATAGACTGGTTTCTCCTCATACACAACAGGATCTTTCGTCGTCGATTGAACACTATCAGCAGTAATTACAGGCACTTGAATCATGGGTCTCTCAGTATCCTTAGGTGTCGTCTCTTCAGTTTTTTCCGGTTCTTTTTTGTCTTCTAGTATTTCCTCTTTGTCGATCTTCACCATTTCATCAGTTTTATCTTCGTCAACGGTTGGTTTAGTCTTCTCTGTCACTGGCGATTCAGTTTCTTCAGGTTTTGGTACCGGGGTTTTATTAACAGGCAATTTTTCAAGACTCGCTACAGGCGTTGCTGGAATCTCAGCGGAGCTGACGTTCTGCTTGACTATTTCCTTCATCGGTTTATTATCATTTTCCGTCAAGGTTACAGGCGCTGATTCAGTTTCACCCCCTAAAATTGATGGAAGAATGCTGCTCCATTCGTCGTTCGCGTGTCCAGGAATAGTCGGTACGGTTCCTATAGCCATCGCAGGTTTGCTCAGCTCTCCATTGAGCACGTTCTGGACATTTTGAACCACGTCGGCTACCTGAGAAATTAATATAAATATTAAAACAGAGAAATAGAAGATAGAAAAATAGGACCCTTTAAAATTAATTCACACCTTCATCTCTTCCGTCAAATTGTCTCCCATTTTTTGTGGGTCTTGTGTTTCGATCGGAAACGGTCCTCCACCGGCAGCGATAATGCTTTGTATTTCGGCGTCGGTCATTTGCCTGGTTATCAATTGCCCCTTTTCGTCGACTGTGTAAAATTGAAAACCGTCCGGTTTCAGCATATCGACAGTTGACGGTGGCAGATCTTCGGTTACCTTTCTTGTATCCGATTTTTCCGACTCATTATCCGAGTTTCCATCCTCGTGGCCCATCACGACAGACACAGACGTCACCACGCTGATAATAATTAAGCAATTAATTTCCATTGATAATTATGATCGATTAATTAAAATTTTTTTATTATCAATTTTTAATCATCCACTTACCTAGAACCGAGCAGCTTTGTTGACGTGTCGATAATTTCGTCTGGAACCGGAAGTCCCGTCGTTGCCGTCAAGGCCACAGCTAATAGCAGCCATCGCCAAACCCACCACATTTTTATTGGATTTCTATACCTGAAAATGTACAATTTGGTTAATGAGATTTGTCGAGATTGTGTTAAAGATTCCGAATTAGGCACCCTTTTAATATAGTCCTATTATATCATGCGCGGGGCTCAATTAACGAATTAATGAACCACGATGGACAACGTTGTATCATAGACAGACTGAAAAAGTAACGAGTATAGCAATTAGCAGTCGAGAAGTGGCTGACACGATCCGAATAAGTTCTCGTCTCGTAAATCGGCGGGTACAGGTTAGGTGGGTTTTAATAAACTCTGACCACGTTTTTAAACGACCCAGTAAACCGCACGAGTAGAGCGTGACGTTTTGGCGTGACGCCCAAGGCGCGGTTCGCTTTATTCATTATACGTATACGAAATACGCACCTCGGTGAAGCGATAATTATATACGTTCGCTAAAGAGAGAAAGAAAGTAGGTGTGATTTTGAAAGGAAACAAGGTTCAGGGGCCAATTATCACATTCGTATATCCTCCCGTTTCTATCTTCAATATATACTTTCGTATGAAGAATGATAATTAATCGGATTGTTCGATGTCACGTTAGTTATATAAAAATTAATCATCCGAATTAATTGACGTTTCGTTAGAGTTAGGAGCTTCGAATTAATTAGCGTCTTTGTACTTAAAAATAAGAAATAAAACTAAACGATTATTCAACGCTGAAGAATAATCGGCAAGCTTCTTCTCTTTCTCGAAAATTTCATACATTCGAATCCAAATAAATTTATAACTTGTAGAATATCACGATCTCGTATATCATATAAGTTATGTGCGAAAAATTTGGAGCGTTTAAGGCTCCCGCATGGGACTACTGACCCAAAGAAAAGAGAATCATTGACAAGGCCCCCCGGGGCGGTCGTTGACCGGTGTATACAACGTACATGTATATCGACGGTCGAAAATTGATCAAAATTAATTTGAGACCGGTTAACCGGCGAGTATTTGCGGATAGGTACGAAAGAGAGAGAGAGAGAGAGGGGGATAAGAGCGAGTATAGTCAGTAGTTGCAGTACGTACGTACATACGTAGTGTATATGTCGTGCGTATATACTCATACGCCCGAAAACTCGTTAATACATAAATGTAAGGAAATTTTGTCTGACTCATTCTGAACCATAAGCCAAAGCGGATAGTCCGTTATTCCGAATGCGGTTAACTGAACTGTTATAATCGATGTGCAGTATCAATTCTATACGATATGTATGTACACGTACATACATACGATACGATACGTACATACATACGTACTGAAAGAGAGAAAATATATCGACTACTCCGAATCTGAGAAATATAAGGTATGGGTATAAGGATTGAATGGCCAATGAATGGTTTAGAATCGAGTGGTTATAACAGTTAACTTGAATTACTCGCCCCGCGACCGTTACCTCATTAACGTTTCTTTCCGAGGTCAATCAATTCTTGTTTCCTATTTCTGCAGTAACATATACCATTATTTAAAGAGTCTCTGGGATAAAGTGAGGGAAGTAAGAGTATAGGAAATAAGGGAAGTATAAAGCGAGTAAGGAGACTGTGATCGGAACGTGATATGATGAATTCGAAAGATATAATTCCAAACGAGAGAAGAGAATAGAATTTATTAACAAATTGTAGATTTTACGTGGGTGGATTACGAATCCGAACCTAAAGTAGCGAAGGAACGCGAAAGGAGGTAACTGAATTATTAAGTCGGTCACCACGAACAGACGTTACTCTTCATGATCGAACTAACTGTAAGTTTGAATAACCGCAGGACCACGCAATTCAACCTACGACCCGAGATCGCGGGGAATGATCTCAGTACGTTTAATAGATTATTTTGCGGTTTAAGAAAAAAGAAATAGTCATAAATAAACGGGACCTGTGTATATGTATACTTTCTTCGAAAATTGAACAATCGGATTTATAAGATACAAAAAAGAGAATTGTATTTAGAATCTATTTAGGCGATCATTATAGCCGGATTTTGTTAAATTCTCTAATAAACGAATAATTAATACGATTCCTATATAGTTGAAGGACACTTTCGTGTCCGGAGTGGAACTTTATATATGTACAGACGGTGGTTTATTTAAAATAGTTAATATCCTACGGGCAGAAAATAGTTATTGAAATTTTTCTTAGAACGCCTGAAGGAGCCCGTTATAGAAACTAAGAAAGTGCTTCGAGCTAAAATACATGATTAATAATATACCGGGAAAGAAATTATCCCCAAAGAAATGACGCAGTTTTAGATAAATAAAAATTATCAAAAAAAAAAAAAAAGAAAAAAGAAAAAAAAAATTAAAAATGAAGACAGAAATATTCTAGTACGATAATCGAATCACCGTTAAAAGTTTAAATCCATATATAAAAGTAAGATTGAATGGTGATCGAACGTCGTATCATATATAGCAATGAGATAGGAATTCAGTGTTTTCGTTTTCACTGATTATAGGTACGTTAAGTGTTATTGCTCACGGTAGGTACGCTGCACCTCTTGTACACGGGTTTATTTTTCTGTTCTTTATTTTCACTGTTCCAACGTCACATCGTCGGTTAGTCAGCTAAATGATCGTATAATAAGAATCGGCTTAAAACTCTCTAATAAATAAGTATACATTTACTATACGAGATAGAATTCTAGACACCCGCTGAATGAAAGATTGTAACGGGATTAGGAACGGTCCACGAAACTGGACACTGGTCACACACAGCAGCATTGAAAATCCAGTGATACATCAAGTCGAAAAAATGAGACAGAAAAAAAAAAAAAAAAAAATGTTAAAAAAAAAAAAATAATAGTAATAATATGCGAATAAATAAATGGAAATTATTTGCGGATATATAGAAAAAAAAAATTTCCTATTGCATTTTCAGATCTTTGGATGTTTTAATAAATCGAAATTGGTATATTATTCTGTTGCAGATATACAGTATAATCAGCCGGAAGCAGGCGAGGCTTGATACCAACGTTCAGTATACCAGTTTGACTTGAAAATTCTGGACCACAAGTTCTGGAACAAGCCAAGTTCTTCTCCGCGGTCGAGGCGATGGCCTTGACCACCACAAGACTCCAGGATTACATATACTCGGTGACACGGGTGACCGGGTAGCAGATTTACACCGGTGAACAAACGAGGAAGAATATTTGAAGGTAATGAAATGCGAACTTTTATGATATCGAAGAATTTTCGAAATAGAAAAAAAAAAAAAAATAGTTTTACGGAAATTATAATTGAAGTCGATGAACCCTCCACGGGGTTGTTAATCTGTGATAAAAAAAAAAAAAAGGATACTCGGATCTGTGTGATCTCGTGTAATTATCTTAGAGGGCATTTTGGAATGCTGAGAAATTTCTTGCAAGAAAAACGGTAAGAACGGTGATTATGGGTGAATAGAAAAAAAGAATGAAAACACTGCACCCAGTAGTCATCCTCATCCAAACAAAGATGATAATAGTAAATCTTGTCTAAATGACTCGAAAGATGAATTTATTACTAAATCTACTAAAAAAAAATCTTCAGGAAGACACTCGTGTCTTCATCTTTGATCCGAGGATGGGGAAAGGTGAAAAAATAAACTAGAATAATTAACGAAACGTATAAACGGGGTGTAAAACAAACAAAAAAAAAAAGAAAAAAAAAAAAAAACATAATAACTTACAGCTGACTGAAACGTGCGCTATGCGATGTCTTCTTGTATCACAGTTAAAGATCGACCGCGTGCTACTGTGCCTTTAAAATTGAATCCTGCGGGTCCACTCGAGTATAAGGTAAACGGGATTAAAGCTAGTTAGTATAACGAGTCACTGATGAGATTTCAATAAGGAGATATAAAAATGCGAATATATAATGACGGGTAAATGTCCGCTGTCGCGATGCAATCCATGTAATCTACCGTCTGGCCTTGCCTCTCTCGGAAGGGTAGTGACCCTCGGAGTATAGTGGTTCCCCTTTTTATTATTCTTCTTTATCCCTGCAACTTTGCCAGTATTTTTATTTCTCTCCTGTGTGTAGGTATATATACGTGCAGTAGCTTCAAGGAGCTAATTCCACTATTTTCCTCCTCTTATATTTGTGGGTGTGTGTGTATTGTATGTATACGCGTGTACGCGTGTGTCTATATACTGCAGGTACGGTTCTCTTTCAAAGTATCTTGTAATGGTTTTGAAACCGAGAGAAGAGCGGCCGACTCGGATCACGGCTACTAGCTGACTGGTATCACACACCTGCGCACCTTCCCTGACTCTATACCACAAAGAATATACTTCTCGCGTCCAGACCTCCACGAATCCCCCTGGAATCCTCAGACCATTACAGGTGCAGACCAACTCCTCCTACTATACCCTGCTGCCGCGGTCTCTTCTCTCTTATCCCCCCCTTTTTCTTCTTCTTGTTCCTCTTCTTCGGCCTCTTCTTCTTCTTCTTCTTCTTCTTCTTCTTCTTCTTCACGGAGCCGCCACTGATGATGATGGCTTCGCGTGATACGTACTTCTTTGGCTCTTTTGATCCCTCTTTCCTCTATATACTTCCGATCGAAGATTTATTCCAAGAATACGTATATATCTAAGAGTGGATTAATTATACGGATAGATTATGCCGTGATATTACTTAAAACGTATTACGATGACGTAGAACTCGGAGTACCGCGGATACATTAAACAGGGTGTATGTATAATAGCCCAGTAAACCAAGGGCTGAACCTGAAAAATTAGAAAGTCGTTGCGAACTTGATTTTTATCTTCGTTTTACACCCAAGAATACTATAAGAAAATTAATAGTATCAAAAATGCCCGGGAGATTGTGCAAATTGATGAAATAAGATCGGATTTTTTGGTTTTCGTCATTATCTCGGCAACCGTAAGAAATTTCGAAAAAAGTTTCGAATAAAAATTGTAGAGCTAAGAATTCTGCGTCGAAAAATACCCTCAGAAGTTGATTTTCGTACAGTATTTACGAAGTGGCAACGAATTTCCCGATTTATGCATGAAAAATCGGGAAATTCATTGTCACTTCGTAAATACTGTACAAAAATTAACTTCTAAGGGTATTTTTCGACGCAGAATTCTTAGCTCCACAACTTTTATACGAAACTTTTTTCGGAACTCTTTGCCGTTGCCGAAATAATAGCAAAATACTAAAATTTCCATCAATTTTTACGATTTCCCGGGCATTTTTGATCCTGAAAATTTATGTATGGTAATCTTCGGGTATAAAGCGAAGGTAAAAATTTAGTTCACAGCTACTTTAAAATTTTTGAGGATCAGACCTTGGTTTACTGGACCATAATGTAAAGGTTATAATATTTTATTGTTACGATTAAAAATACTCTAAAATTGTATTATAGGTATATATACACACATTAAATGGGCATAGCTGGAGGTATTTCCTATACCATTATGTACCCATATATCCACAGAACGAGGACTACGAGGTATACACTATATCCGCAGAATGATGATAGTTTATAAGTTGTTATCGTCTAAGATCTTGGTTCTAACGGTGATATATACCTGGGATGTCGTCGAGTTGCGAGGCCGTAAAAACCAGCGTTATTAAAAAGCACACACCACGGTTTCTTGGGAAGAATGTTTCCCGCGATACGATGTCTTATTTTACATTTCTGTTTTTTTTTTTTTTTTTTGTCTTTTTTTCTTTACTTTTCAGAGCCTAAACAAACTTTAACTGATGGAGAACGCTAAGGACCGATCGCTACTAATTTTCTGTACATAATTTTGATCCGAGGTTGTAGACCTCGAAACACGAGTCGTTGAATATAATTTAACTTCGAGGTTTGCAGGTTTTCTAGTATTTTAGTATTTCAACGGTTTATTTGAAACGAAATTTCCGAAAATTCATACAAATTTTTATCTGAAATTAAAAATTAGAAAATAAAATAAAAAATAAATAAATATAAACTCCCTCGACTTATTTCGAAATAGGAATAAGAGCATGGTCAATATTTGACCAAGGTTTGACGGTCCGTTATTTCCATTTCTAGTTGCTTGTAACCGTCTACAAAGTGCGATGCAGCAGCCTATCCCGGCTATTTATTCACTCGAAAAATTCTAGTCGACTAATATTATCGATTTACGTTATTTTTCAACGGTTCACGGTCTGGGTGGCTCCGAGGTCACCGGAACTCTAACTACCACCCGAATATCCGTTGCTAATTAATTGACATTGGCGTCAAACATATCGACGTAGTAAACTCCAACATGATATAAGATCCCTCTTCGATAAACCAAAGGCAAAAAAAAAATAACTCGATTTAAATAAATTAAAAAAAAAAAAAAAAAAAAGAATGAAATAAAATCGATTCAAAAAACGCGATCTTCTAGGGAATCTCTCGACTTGACTTCACTTAAGAATTAACGATTATACAAGCTTTGAACAAACTCGCTCGATCGCCACTACAGATGTATATACCTGATGCCTAGGGCAATGCTCTTTACTTGCTCTCAGCCAGCTAAGACATAATCTGGAATGTCATGCCGGAGCAATCATCCGTAAACTTACTGCGCGCGGAGATGATAGAAATATAGTCCTTTTGGTCATTAGCGTAACGTGAATTTTGCAGCGTTGCAAGTATAAATATATGATGATAATATTACAGTAGTTGGGTGTACATAAATACAATTTCTGTATATCCTTTCTTTTTTTTTTTTTTACTTCATTTATCAAAGATGATTGTCCTATTTGTATAATCGATTCGATACGCGGGATGTTCGATTCTGCTGTAAGATAATTAATTATGGAAATGTAAATGAAATAATATTAACGCTTTTTAAAAATTTCAATATTTTTTCAAGAGATATATAAGCAGCTATATTCACATTTACAGTTAGACGTCCGCGATCGCGCCTAACGCTATTCGTTTGTGTATGCAAATTTTCTTTTCTTTTTTTTTTTTTTTCTTTCTTTCTTTCTCTTACGCCTGTTTACAGATCCTAATCCAAAGTTTACTCGGTTAGTATCCGGTAGTTTGTTCCTCAAACAAAATTTTCTGTCTATATGGGTATGTATGTATGTATGTACATAATGTATTTATTTTTTTTAACGCCGTGCGAGGTATATACGTTCTACTGCGCGAATATTCTGCATGGTCGTATATATGTATGTAAGGTATACATATAGGTATAAAGTATATAGGTATATTTCTGCAAATATTTATCCCTGACTAATGGTTATAACTGTTCATTTAGAAATTGGCATCCCTATGGGCCTTAGGCATCTGTTTAAAACCGTCTCTATATAATCGATTATCTTTTAAAGAGTATTAAACGACGCCTGACCCGGTCACCCAGACCCTGAAGATGTAATTTTATTCTAGACGACCGGGACGAGAGGTCGACGATCAATGGTGGGCACGTGTATAGCAAGTTTAATTCGGATCTATGAGAATATATCGATATTCACTAAGCATGATCGGTAATAAAATCGGCGATCTTATTGCTCCAATATAGAAAGAAAGAAAGAAAGAAAGAAAGAAAGAAAGAAAGAAAGAAAGACACTGACTTTTTCTCCTTATTTTTATTCTTTTACTGACTTCTTCGATTAATACAAAATTATAACGTTCGCCTATATAAGTTTGGTGAAAAAAAAATGGGAAATATTAACTCGAGGATTGTCTCTGTGGTGATGAAAGAACGGAAGTCGTAGCTGAGGTTCTCCCCCTCCTCTTCCCCCCCCAAAAAAAACAAGAAAAAAAAGACGAAAAAAAAAAGAAAATGATCAAGGGCATAAAACTGAACCGAAGAGGCACCGGGGCTCGACCTGGGATTCAGTTGGCAACGAAAAGACCGTTATGTCGGGTATTCTGTTCCCACGAAAGTCGTCCAGCTTCGTCCGTTTGTCTCTGCACCAGTATTGTTTAACTATATACATACACAGCTGTCTTCAATTATTTGATTTTTTTTTTTTTTTAATTTTTTTCTTATTGCTTAAAAATTTTATTCTAGCCCATCCTTCGTTATCTTTATCTAATTAGATTCAGACTTCGACGACAGAATAAAATAATCGGTATTCGGTTATAGTTCGCCTATACGCGACATTTATATGGTTTGATTTTTTTCTTTCTTTTTTTTTAGTTTTCTATTCTTTTTTTAGTAGATAACTCGGTGCAGGTTGTTTCGATGAACTTTCTTTGCATAAGTAGATAACGGGCGTTAGTTTAGAGTCTAGGACATACCGATGCTCGACACGCCCGTGACCGTCATTGTATTCTGCAGTACGAATCCGCGTTAGCGCGTGCAGCAATAAATTGTTGTGGAGTGCAAATTAATGTGTCTTATCTTATATGTATATATATGCGTGTGGTAGATATATACCTACATATATATGTACCTATGTACATATATTTTTTAAAATATAATTAGAAATCGATAGTTAATTAAAAATTTAAATTAATAAATCGATGGCAATAAAAGGAAGAGAAATGCTAATAAGAAACTGGAAATAAAGAAAATCCCCCAAAAAAATATCGATTTTTTATATACGATGTATAGTTATGTAAAAAGTATTTATTTATTTATTTATTTATTCATTTATTTATTATAATTGACATTTGCGTTTACTCTGGTAATTAATTATTTATTATTTTTTCATTCTCTCATATATACCGGTGCGATGGAGTAATAACAATGTAATCACGTCAAAGGTTGTTAAATTTTGTAATAATAATTATTGGGGTCATTTTAAACGATTAGAAATTACTTTTCATCCACGCAATTGTATATTCTATGGGATTATTAAATTTTAAATCGTATATGGTATGTCTATAACCTATATCTATAATATTTAAAGGTCAGTTGCAACGTACACAGCTGTAATAATTTTGTGCGTAATCGTTTTTACCAATAATTTGTAATCAAGATTTCAGTAAAAAAAAAAAAAATAAATAAAAAATATACATATATAATAAATATAAGAAAACTGTACAAATAAATATGAAGTAAAAAAAGGAAATAGTTGAAAAAGTGAAAAAAAAAAAACTTTATACAGTTTCGATATAAATTATTATTAATTAGCCTACGAAACTAATGAACTAATGAACTTGAGAACAACTCGGTACGTCTGTCTCACGCTTATACAGCTATTGTCAAGAGAGAAAAAAAAAAATATAGGTATATAATCTCAAAGACTGGGTATCATAATATAATGTAACGTAAAGCTAGGGTATAGTTGATCTGCAGTACTCGACAAGGAAACAACTACTATAGGTATATACATTTAATTACACAATATAAACGAGCTGGTTGAACAGAGTGAAACTGACACTGACTACTTAGGTAGGTAATTAAAAAATCAACTGTCTTACAAATTTATTAATAAATTTTTTTGAATTTGTACAAAAAAAAAGCGGATTGAAAATTGAGAATATTGTTTTCGAAATAGAGGCAGTATTTTCGACTAATCAATCTTTTGTACAGATTATTTTTTCGTTATTTCCTTCTCTTTTTTTTTTTTTTTTGCTCTTTTGCAAATCGATTTTGTATTACACGTGTAGGTACAACACCTACTGATATAGCTAGTCATGAATTTTTCATCGAAATACTTTCACTGTCAGAATTATATATTATATATGTATATAGATATAAATTTTGCATATTTATTTACAAAAAAAAAACAATTTTTATTTTTTATTTTTACGTCAAAGATGTTACGACTAAACAAATTTCGCGTATAGATATAGTTTTATAATTATATATACATAAAGAATTTATATTCTGAATGAAAGCGTGGTTTGGTATGATCATGATCGTAATCTGTCTGAAGATTTATCGAGACGTTTAATGGATTGGGTTTAAAAAGTTTTAAAAATTTCTCTGCAGCTATATCATCGCATTCGTTTACGTAAATTTGTAGAAAAAGAAAAGACAAAAATTCGTATAACGGTATACCAATATATGAATAATTACAGGAAGCAAAATTAGAAAAATAAAAAACAAAACTTGAATAGAATGGATTTATTTTTTTTTTCAATTTTTTGCTAATTTTTATTTCTTTTTTCTAATCATATATACCGAAAAACGGATTTGTGGTATATTAATATACGAAATTCTTTTATACACGATGGTTAATGCATGCATATTCATAAATAACCTGTTAATATTATACCTCCTTGCGGATAAATATATTATACATAAAATAGCATATTTATTATAATTCGAGTCAATGACTGTCGCTAATGAAATTAATTACACGCGTTGACGCGTTGAGTATTATGATTTAATTAGGTGTTAGTTACCTCGCACGACTTACATATCAGCAGACGGGAGAGGGGGGGAATACTTACCTGTTTATACGTGTATACATCATGTAGGTACATACATACTCTATGTTTCAGTACCTCGACACCGTGACTAACAATCCCTCTCCTCTCGTTGCTGCAGCGATTAAGTAACGCGTTTCAATTACACAAATTGTAGGAATTTCTCACCTCTTCAATTAATACGTTAATACAAATAAAATGGAGTTATAGTTAAATTTCGTAAATGACCAAAAAAATCAAAAAAATCTTCACTTTTCAGAAAACATAAAGAAAAATAAAAAAAATCAGAAAATAAAAGAAACTTTATTTTCAAGATCTTTATATATGTATATGAATTAATTTATTTATATGTAACTATATAACCAATTCTATAACTAAAATTAATTTTAAATATTTACACATGGTATGTAAATTTTTAGATGATTATTAATCGTGGTCCTAGCTTAATATATTTGATCCATAAATTTTTATGAAATTAAACTGTTAATAACGGAAGTTTAAAAAATTTTCAAGAATGATATAACTGATATTATTGTTATGGTATATAGACGCGAAGTATAAACTGATACCTGGCTGTAACATTCTCGATGAAATACGATTCTGGTCAAGCGAAATAATAATCAATATCGTTATTAAACATGATCGTCTATAATGAAACAAAGGAGAGAAAAAAAAGAAAAAAAAAAAAAAGAAAAATTTATTGATTTCTGTTGTATAAAATTATCTGATGATACATTTGCGATTTGTAGTCCAGTAAACCAAGGTGTCTGAACTTCAAATATTTGAAAGTGACTGCGAACTTGATTTTATCTTGGTTTTACACCCGAGAATACCTACTATACGCAAATTTGAGTAAACAGACGGAAATTTTTTTTTTTGTTACGATTATCTTGGCAATGGTAAGAAATTTTGAAACAAGTTCCGTACAGAAGTTGTAGAACTAAAAATGCTGTGTCGAAAAATATCATCGGAAGTTAATTTTCGTCTAGTGTTTAAGAAGTGACGACAAATTTTCGAATTTTTTATGCATAAATCGGGAAATTCGTTGTCACTTCGAAAATACTGTACGAAAATTAACTTCTGAGGATATTTTTCGACGCAGAATTCTCAGTTTTACAACTTTTATACAAAACTTTTTTCGAAGTTTCTTACCGTTGCCGAGATAATCGTGAAAAACGAGAATTTACATCTTATTTCATCAATTTTCACGATTTCTCGGGCATTTTTAATCCTGAAAGTTTGCGTATAGTATTCTTGGGTGTAAAACGAAGATGAAAATCAAGTTTGCATCCACTTCCAAATTTTTGAGTTTAAGACCTTGGTTTATTGGACTAATTGTTATAGCTTGTGGCTTACACATAGTAAATTCGTTACAATAATTTCCACAATCACTGCAGTGGTGGGTTAAAAAAATTTCGTCGATCGCTATCCTAAAGTTTCGAATGAATAATTATAATTACAGAACGAAGCATGGTGTCTCCCTTAAATTTTGAAAATCTTCCAAACTTCAAATATAGGGTAAAACCAAGGTATAAATAAATAATTATCACATCATCATCGTCATCATTTGGTAAATATTATTTTAATTTTTAATAATTTATCTCTTACCTTCAGGATAAATTACTTTTTGATTTCTTTATCCTCGGTTCAATCGCATATGATTTATAATTTATTATATACCCATATATAGTATAAAAAATTCACAGATTATCTATTTATTTATTTGTTTCCATGTATATGTACACTTTCACACGGTGTTTTAATTTCATCAATTTAAAACGGACTAGCTGTATCACATTATATCGTATATGTGATTAATTCTTAGTTTAATTATAACTATCGATCGATAGTATTTAAATAAAAAAGTCGTGTCTTCCCCTCGAGTATTAATAAATAATGATTTTAACACCCTGTGTGCAGTTTATTAAAATGCAGACTACGTGCAGTTCGACTTACGCGGTGGCACTGAGCTCCTCTCAGACTCAACATGTCTTTTATAACCCCTACCATATAAGTACAACGGTTGTATTAGCAATAAATTTTTTGATGTATCTATATATGTATATATATATATATATACTATCCGCCTACGGTATTTTCATAATACATAGAATTATATGTATATATAAATATTATATAAAACGGAAAAAAAAAAGAATGAGAAAAATATTTAATGGATAGACGATCGTTAGTCTATAAAATATATTTCTGTAATATATGCTCGTATGTGTATATAGAGGGGGAGAATTTTAATTCGTAAACGAAATATTTCGTAGGAAATAAAAATTAACAAACAGCTAATCGTTTTTCAAAGTTCGCGTGCTTATTGAAATTTTTTCTTTCTTTTTTTTTTTTTTAACTTGGGTAAACGGGTGATTGCAATGATGATTCCGAGATATGTATACCTATGTAGATACATGTATACATCTATATAATACTTGTTTCGCAATTTTTTTTTTTTGTTCAGAACGAGAGAAATTCAAGAAGTTATCAAACCTGTTAAATTCGATTTTTTTTACATATATTACAACGAAGGAACGTCGTACCTGTGCAAATATTTATACCTACACGTATATATATGTATACATAAAAAAAAGCTGGTGACTCGAAAGCTTTGCAGATTAATCGAAAACTTATCTGTTTTATATTTTTTGTTGAAAATCGTTATCGTACAACGAACGTGAAATGAAAAAAATTTCTAATATTTACATGAAATCATGAGTTTGAAGCGGTTTCATAAATTTTTTTTTTTAATTTTTTTATATATATCGTACGTTATTTAGATAGATTATAATCATATCTTGGATTCATATCGGTTTTAGATGATCGCGTAGACAGTCGATCCGTCTGCTTTCTCAAATTTTATTTGGATTTCTGTATACAATATTTAACGGTTATCGAACCGTTATGGCTTAAAACGAAAGAAAAAAAAAGGAAGAAGGAACGAAAATAAAAAGAACCGGTTCAAAATATCATACTTTCACAACTAAACCGCTGGCTTATGATTCAGGTGAAAATAATGAGTACAGCAAGAATGATAATTTTTTGAAAAAAAAAAACAAATTTCACCCAAATTTGCAGTATTGTCATCACGGGGTAGAATGAAACGAATTCAACAATAGGTATATATACTTCGCGAATTTAAAGCTTATAAAAATGTTCGAATTCACCAATTACAATTATGGCTGTGACGTTATAGGGTCGCAATTAAATTTCTGGCCTCTGCAGCCGCATCAGCAGCAGCAGCTCCACACGTATGCTGCTGCACTTGACCCAACTTTATTTAATCTCAGGTGGGTTTACGCGTTTTTGTTAGTGCTGCTGCTGCTGCTGGTGATGCCAATGCTGATGCTGGTGCTAGTTGTACAGCGCGTTTTTATTCTGAAAGAGAAAAATAATTAAGGAGCAAAACTTGTCTTTTTTGTTTTTGTTTTTCATTGCTCCCTTTAAAGAGTCAAAGTTCAAGTTATAACGCGTAATTTGTCATTCAAGAATAATTATGTCAAGGGGGAAATCCAGGAGTACGGGTTTTACAGTCGAGCATTTTTTACATGGAAGGCTTGTGATCTTAACGTGGAAACTTACAGGCATATAGGTATATATATATATATATATATATTTTTTTAAGAAGAAGAAAAGTATTAGTAACCGAATGAATGTCTTTTGAAATCATTTTTTTTTCGATTACAATATATTTTGATGTTATCAAATATCGGATATATAGTTTGCTATCATCCCATCTGCTAGTATATTGTGTTTATACCTCAAGTAGTTAGTGTAGTACGTGGTTATCCTGCACAGTGACGACATTATAATTGCTACGTATACTGTTTACGTGTCGAAGTATAGGTCGTAGAGTTGTTAACTAACTTGTTCGGTACATGTATGAATGTATACATACATATAGCTATAATTGCAATAACGAATATGAAATATAAAGATATACAGTTGCGATATATACTTATATATATATATATATATATATATATATATATATATATATATATATATATATATATATATATATATATATATATATATATATATATATATATATATATATATATATATATATATATATATATATATATATATGAGATTTAAAATAAAGAAAGTCAAAGTGCAGATAATAAATTATTATTTCAATAATTATTTTGAAACATACGATTGTAAAATAAAAGTTGTCACGAATTATTGTAACATATGTGTATGTGTGTGTGCAGGGGTTATTACAATCATGCATATCTTCGCTACGTATATACCTACGCGTATAGAGTATAGATAATTTTTCAGATTTTTTAATTTTTTACAAAAAAAGTTTCAATGCTCATACATACATAAATATTCAGGTATAGGTATATACGTCTGTCAGTTCGTCTGGACTATTCCTGCGTTTACATGTACTATACTTTAAAATGAATAGTATAACCGTGAGGACGTCGAACTCGAGAATCCGTGAGGCTGTATAATATAAACGCGCGTAAACCAGGAGAAATTATTTTTATTATACAGTAGTTTCCCGTTTTTTTTTTTTTTTTTTTTTTTTTTAAATATACTAGCTCATCACGCGCGCTATCCGCGTGTCTGAAACTGATTTTTTGTATCAGCATTTCGCAAGAACTATCTTAGAAAAATCAGTCAGGTTTGAGATACTTTTTTTTTAGAGATCGTTACTTAGGTAAGTTTGAAGAAGACAACTCGAAAAATCTTTAATCTGCCATAACTTATGATCGACTCATAGTAAAGCAATTTTCCGCGCACTTTTTTAAAGGGGATATTCATCCTCTGAAAAGTATTGCTATCGAAGTAATTCTGTTTTAATTTTCAAAATTTTACGATTGGAATATTTTTCGCAGTCTTCGGTTTCAAACGTGCCTATTTCAGTGAGAAAAATTTGTAGAGAGACGGTAAGAAACGCTGTTTAAAGGTGAGAAAAATTCCTAACTTTAGGTCAAGTTCAATTTTAATATATTATACCGCGATAATTCTTCTCTATGTATAACTAGTTTTTAGAAAATATATGTATAGACTACAAAATCGTAATTTAACCGATATGCAATTTGTAAGTGTGGTTGAATTTTGAGCCTTGAACTTTGCGGCGAGTTTTTGAAAAGAAAAAAAAGAACAAAATACAAAAACTGTGACATCGTATCGCAATATCGCGCGGTCAAATATCGATAGTTTCATGTTGTATGGATAAAAAGTCTTTTAATTTATGTACGATTATTGAAGAATTTGTTAATAACGGTAGATCATGGGTGAGTAATGACGAATCGTAAAACTAAGAAAGATAATCATTTAAGCCGATTTATTTGTTGCCTCTTTTTTTTTTTTTTTTTTTTGTTTTCTGTATATTATCTTTAAACCGTGTTGAAAACTGTACCAGAAATAAAGTTGGAAATAGAACCAGGCCAAGAATTACTTAGTCAGAAATCAAGTCACGAACGGAACGGCGAGTCGAGTCACGAACTGCAGACTAAGGATCATGAATCGGATCAGAATAGTTTTAAAGACTTTGAGAATCCGGGGAATGATGGCGATAATAGAAAATTATCATCACGGAGATTGAAAATAGTTACTGATTAACACATACACCTGCTTAATAAATTATATAATTTAAATTCAACTATAACTGATTTGCTAATCTTCTGATACCGTCTCGGGATCTTTAAGCCTGCCTTACCAATTTCTACAACGAGTTATGAGTTTATCGGCGATTTGACGAACACCAAAGGTGAGGCTTTCTTAATCGATGGATCACGTTACGAAGGGACATGGGATTCCCTGGGGATGGCCGGGGTCGGAAGTTACCGGATGCCTCACGGTATATATTTGTTACAATAAATGACGTTGCTAATGTAATGCCGATTAGCTGATGGGTATAATTGATTGCTCAATCCTAAATAGAATAGGACGTATTCATTAAAGATTCATTGAAACCTGGCGACAACCTATACTCGTACGTAGTTTAAAATTCACTCATCGTCAGCGAACTCTTTGAATTTTAAAGTGTGGCGTACCGTTACACGCGATCGAGAAATATACGCGTGTGTCAGGTCCAGTTCATTCATTCATTCATTAATTCGTTCAGTTTTCTCTTTTTCTCTTTTCTTTTCTTCACGCCTTAATTTTATTCGAATTATTCAGAAGTTCTTTACGTGGGCGAGATGAGAGATGGGATGCAGCACGGTAAGGGGAGCCTTGAGTATCCAGGAAAACAGGTAATAGACGGTGTATGGAATCGTGGCGAGCTTAAAAAATGGAAATACACTTTCAGCGATGGTCTAATATTCTCAACAGAGAACTGGACGTACTGTGAATTTCCTGACCGTAGGTAAAATCGTGATGATTTAAATTCCTGATGTTGTTCATTGTTATCATCACATCTCGAAAATCGATATAGGGTATAATAAATTTCTCGCAGATTTTATCAGTCAAAAGTTAATGGCCTTAACCCGGCCGGAAGATCGTTAAAGACTCAGCATCAACCGACAAAGGTTATTCCGTTAGGTTGCTACGATTCTGGTGACGGTATCTTCGACCCTTCAACCCTTTGTGTGACGAATTTCGAGCAGCCCTCAAGGGTGGGTGTGCTCGTGTCTATTCTTGGAGAATAAGCTTATCATATTGTAAAGTCTCGATTTCTTCCCTCTTGATTTTTAGATAATCAGAATCCCATCAGCAAAGGAGTGTCAATGGATAATGACGAACTGTCGAAAGGGAGGAACGGAACCGACTGGATATCGATCCTGGCTGAACGAAAATTGGTCTTCGATACCACCAAAGCTACCCTACAGATTACCAATGTCTAACGATTCGCCGGAGAGATGGTGGAGAAGGTATGTCACTTATAATATGACTTATAGGTATGTCTATACATATACTACATCTGTATAACGTGTTACTTATACATTAATCGACGATCTTAAATATCTTTGGAATGACTTTCGTCTTCACCGAGGCGAGTTGATCAACTCAACAACTTTCTACCCGCGGTCATATCGATTAAGCATATATCGTTATAATGTGTTTATTATATCCCGCAGGATTTTCACTTTCGAAAAAGATACGAGTGTCATCTTTAACGAGATGCGAAGGCGTTTAGAAGAGGGTGATGATGGATTTGATGGGAGGTATAAAAATTGTCATTCAAACGGTCGTTTAATCAATTCAGTTTTATTCATACCCAGGAGAAAGTTATCATCGAATAAATGTCCTTACAGTTCCAGAACTGATCAGAGACACACAGAATGCGGTTGTCTGTCTGAAGGGTCGCAAAGGGAATCGGTAATAACTAGTTACGACGTTTGCGGAGAGTTGGAAGTGTGTGGTGATCAAAGTTTCAACGAGGAGTTTGATATTTTGTAAGAATTACGCTCGTGATTGTTTAGCTCAATAGAATTCTTATTTCTGATCGATAATTAACTCATTTCGATTGATTTTAATTATTTTACAGACGTGAGGTCGTCTGCGAGGAGATGAGTGATTCCGATCAAGAATACGAAGGCGAGAGTCTTTTAATGACAGTTTGTCGTCCACCTGAAGCCAGAATAATAACGAGGCGGAGGAGGAGATCAAGGTCGACTATAAAGAGTTTGAGCAGCGAGGGGAAGGAGGAAGAATTAGATAAAGAAGAGGAAGAAGATGAAGAAAAGGAAGAAGAAGGAGTACAGGAAGAGGAAAAATACGAAGAGAAAGAAGAGGTAGATGAATCCACGAAGGAATCAGAAACAGATTACTGGGACGGAACGGAAGACCAATTAGAGAAAAATTTTATAACTCAAGAGCTGGAGGAATTAGAGATGGAGGGAGAATATCACTTCGACGATTTTATTCTATCGGATAAAATATTGCGAGAGAAATCTATGAAAGGAGAATACGATTTGGGTTCATTGATTCAAAGGATTAGCAAAGATTTCAACGAGTTAATGCAGTCGAAGGTGAATATGGTTATTTTATTTTCTTTTTATCTTTTTTTTTTCTGATTCAGATATACGTATAGTGGATTTAATCATTTATTCATTATATTTAATTAACAGAAACGATCAGGTCCTACGAAACGAAAGCCAGAGAAAGATCCTACGAAACGAAAGCCAGAGGGAGATCCTACGAAACGAAAGCCAGAAGGAGCCGGAAGGTCCAGAAAGTCCAGAACAGTTAAAATTGTGCAGAAAAAACAGGCAAGTTGCTTTTGAATGTACAGTAAATGAATTTGTTTCAACTGTTTTTTAATATTCTCTCATTTACCGAGATATTTAATACTCAGAATTATATTCGTAGAAGAAAAAAGAACCAGACTCAAACATGCCTTTTGTCGTTATAAATATAATAGTAATTAATATATTAATTTAGATATTTGCGCAGAAAAAACGACCCTGTCCTATCGTCGACGATACAGAGCAGCTCCTTCAACGAAAGGTAAACTTCTCTTCAAATGATTCGTTAATTCTATTCTTATTCTTCTATTGACGTTTTTTTTCTGTTTTTTTTTTTTTGTTTTTTTCATTTCGTTCTCAAAAGGTGGGAGACTTATTATTCTCGCCAGCGTTAGATGCTCCTAGATCGCCGGTTTACCTCGTGAGAAAAGTCTGCGACAAAAAATTGTGCGCAAAGTGCAAGACTGAACCCCAAAAATATTATGCCTCGAAATGCGCTGGTTCCTCATTATCCCCAACTAATTTTTCATTCAAGAGAAAGAAACGCGTCCGAGGGAACGTTTGTAAAGGTGACGATAAAAAATTGACGAATAATTTAAATTCGGAAATGAAGAATATTTGCTCATCTTTGAAACCATTTAATTCTATATGATTTGTTATTCACATTTTATATATTAATTTGATAAAAAGAAAAATATTACTTCGTTATACTCGTGCATTTACATAAAACAAAAACAAAAAACTTTGAACATCGTTTAAATATATTAAAGGTAATGGAAATGATCGAATGATTTTTGAAAATCTCTTTCACAAGAATATGAATTTCGTTAACCAACTAAATCGAAAATGAATTTACTTTTGATCCATTTTAACGTTAATCGATGTAGAATCGATTATTGGTGATTGATTGATTATTTTCACAAAGAAAATTTTGATATTTTTGTCAATAATCGTAGAAAGAACAAACAAAACAAAAAAATGCAATCTGGATATCTTCTTTTCCTTTTTCCGAGGCTTATCCCGTCATCGGAGGCAGCCTATTGTATTTTAGATCCGTGTGGGATTAGGGATAATGCTTTGTGATTCAGAGGCCCGTAGTTTGAAGAATTTTTTCCTGGCCTTGTACCTTTATACCAAGTCGACAAATAAGTATTCTTCTTGATATTGGGCTTGTTCCTTTCATAGTGTCAGCGCCAGTCAACGTGGTAAGACGGCCTCGTGGCGTCAACGAGTTCATATGGGAGCTCTGTGACAACTTTGACAGATATCTCATTAGAAATATTCCGAACGCGGAAAAGTTGTCGCGTAGATATTAAACAAGCAGTATGTGAATTTTTGAAATTGGGTTATTTTTGTCTGGCAATCGAACCACTGACGTGACTGCCAGACAAAAATCAAGAGAAAAATTTCTGTCCGACACAATGTGGTTTATATTATCAGTACTTGTATAGCAGTAAGCAAATGAAGATATACCAGATAATTGGCGATGCGTATATTTATGTATATTTACTTGAAAAAAATAACTACATTCTGTATACATATACATTGACAATGAGAAATATTGTATCGATGCTGCAGTAATAAATTCCCAGATATACCTGTAATTAATTACTTTGTTATTTTCCACTCTCCCCTTCCTGCGACTCTTTATTTCAGGTATTGAATAAGGTAAGTGAATTATTATGATCGTAAGAAGACATGGCGCAATTTTTCGATTTACAGGAATTTTAAATCTAAAATCAATTAAGACATGCACAGAGAGACACATCTATACGAATGCATGCTTGCTTAGACACATGCTCCTGATTTTTCCCGCCAAAAATTTCAGCACACCTCCTCGGGTCAGATGTTCTCCTGATACCAGGAGCAATTTTTCGACTTAAAATTTCAAAAACTCCAAATTTTGTAAGCTAATGAGAGATACAGAGAGACACATCGATGGGAATGCATGCCTGCTCAGACACATGCTCCTGATTTTTCCCGCCAAAAATTTCAGCACACCTCCTCGGCTCAGATGTTCTCCTGATACCAGGAGCAATTTTTCGACTTAAAATTTCAAAAACTCCAAATTTTGTAAGCTAATGAGAGATACAGAGAGACACATCGATGGGAATGCATGCCTGCTCAGACACATGCTCCTGATTTTTCCCGCCAAAAATTTCAGCACACCTCCTCGGCTCAGATGTTCTCCCGATACCAGGAGCAATTTTCGTCTTAAAATTTCAAAAATTGCAATTCTGCGGGGACTGGGGATAGTTTGAAATAAAGCAACTCGTAATTGTTTCATAAAAATAAATATGTACCCATCGCAATTGATAGAGTTTCTTTATTTGCTTCTTGACATACAAGTTATCTTAATATATCTATAAGTGGATTACATTTTTACTACAATAATATACCTAATACAACTTATTTTACAAAGACCAAGTTCAATATGCACTCGTTCGTTGCAATGGGAACTTCAATCTGGTGTCCGCTGAGATTTTTTCCCGCCAAAAATGTGGCACACCTCCTCGGCTCAGATGTTCTCCTGATACCAGGAGCAATTTTTCGACTTAAAATTTCACAAACTCTGAAAATCGCTAGTGTATGTACACATGCTCAGTTGAAACATCATGATAAAACTATACTTATTGTACATTCGTTATTTTCACATTTATTTATTACAGAAGTCTTGCTTATAGTTGACAAAAAAGTATATCTATTATTATTATTATTTCATCTTCTGATGCCCTGATCCTGTGAATATATTACATAGGTAAGTATAATCGTCGACTGTAGAAGCGTTGGGTGTAGACAACGGTATAATATTCATTTCTGTGTAGAATAAATTTTAATTGAGCCGTGGTTTATAGCTCATCTACTTTCAAACTGATTAAAGACCTCATTAAGCTTTAGCCACATATTATAGTTTCTCTATATTAAGATAATGCACCTAATCAACTGCGGAATCTCTAATATTGGGGAATTAAATTTTATTCAAACATCTTACGAGGATAATTAATTGATGAATATTACGCTGCAGAGAATTCAAACAGATTGCCGCCCGAAATTGGTTTACGGGGTAAAAGATGTTAGCGCCATCTAGGATAGACGTGATAACTACGTGCACCATGTTGCAGGCAACCCGTACTACATTCCTGTAATACGGGTTGCGTGCAACATGGTGCACGCTAATGGTGCGACCATCTTTTACCCCGTAAACCAATTACGGGCGGCAATCTGTTTGTGTATATGATACGTATGCATTTTTGTTACATGAATGCATACATACATATGCACTTGAATACAGATTATTATTATAATATGAAAAATATCAAAATTAAAATTTGCAAATTTTAAATTGCAAAATTATATATAAGAAAAATCGATGTGCAATAACAATGCCATTAAAACACCACAAAATAATATTTATTTCATTTTGTACTTCTTTTAGGTTAGTATTGAGTGGCCGGACTGCGTACAGATACTGTGCATCTCTGCAGAATACAGTAATATATTGTATTGTTACTGTGTAACGATAAATAAATACATAAA
This sequence comes from Macrophya annulata, assembly GCA_963924015.1. NCBI lineage: Eukaryota > Metazoa > Arthropoda > Insecta > Hymenoptera > Tenthredinidae > Macrophya > Macrophya annulata. Next base: position 15,825,888 of record OZ001257.1, on the reverse strand, counting down.
TAAATATCTGCTCGGTGTATTCATATTGAATCGCGTTGACGCAGCCCCCCATGTTAACTGTTTAAAGCCACGTGGGCCACTGAAAATTCTACTGCTGGTAGAGGTAATCAACTTGCGGTAGAGGTAGTCAACTTGCGGTCTTTGCTCAGTGCTTTGAAATGGTATCGCCATCTCGCGGTTGAACTGATGAACTATTTTTCCCCGGCAGTTATGCTAGATACCGGTCTTACCGTTGGTTGGTTGGTCTTACCGTTAGTCGGTCGGTCTTACCGCCTGTCGATAAGACCGGTATCTGGCACAACTGCCAGGATAAAGATTCATTACTTTGACCGCGAAATGGCGATACCATTTTAAAGCACTGAGCAACGACCGCAAGTTGACTACCTCTACCGCAAGTTGACTACCTCTACCAGCAGTAGAATTTTCAGTGGCCCACGTGGCGTTAAACAGTTAACATGGGGGGTTGCGCTAACGAGATACAACTTCGCGATGTCAGACATCTCCCTAAAAATACTCTAAAAGAGAGAGGATGTCCGAAATTGGAAAATAGGAATAGTCTATGTATAGAATATGAATAATTGAAATAAAACAAATTTTTTCTTAATAATTTTCAGTTTGTATGAGGATTGTGTCAACGAGACTCAATAGAAACACTCCGAACGTAATGCAATGATGATAAATTTTCCAGAGCCTTGTTTAAAGTCATGCAGTTATTGCTGCTAAATAATAAATACTTATTTGTAGGAAAATTTAATGAATTTTTAAGGTTCAAGATTTTCGCAGTACCTGAAAATCATTTTCAGATTGATTGCCAGGATAATTCAAAATATTTTAATGTCAGAAACTAAAAAGATGCCGTTCCCATAATCATATTTTAGTACAGATGTCAACTAATTGAATATTTACACTCATATAAGCAACTTTGCACACACACCGTTAAAATACATGAAAAATATATCAAACTAACGAATTTTAGTTTTTTTTCGCCAAAAATCGTGACTTTAATCAAATATTTACAGTATAGGTAGATTAAAACTAATAAATTTCGTTTAAAAGAAGACTTTGCACTGAAGATACTTCAACTTTTCGGCATCGTTGTTGAGCTGTTTCCAATCTTGCCATAATATCTGTAATAAATGATTACATACAAAAATTGTGAAACATGTAGATAAACAAAAAAGCTTTTATCTGAAATACAAAATTATTTATGTATACGAAAAAAATTTCATTATTTTTGGTGGAATTATTGAAGCTAATTATACAAAATCATCAATAAAATGTATCTCGAATTTTAAATCTTAGTTCCTCACTCCATAACAGTGAATAGTATTTGTAGATTGAATCCATACCACAAATGGTGTGTATCCAATGCATTTCAGTTGTCTATGTTTAGCGCATATATGACCCAACAGACGGTTCGTATTTTGAGCATACGAATTTTTACTGCCTATTACCAAAGCAAGCCATCTGATATCGTCCATAGATATTTTTGGCGGATGTTTCACGTTTCCGAATGGTAATTTTGATAACGTCGAGCTTATGGGAATTGGTGAATTCGTTCTATCAACGCAAATAATAATATCAGGTCGCTGGTACTGCGGCAAGACGTGATCTACGTGAATCATTTCTTTAGAGCCGAGGTATTCCTGGAAAAAAAAAAAAAAAATGAATAGTATATTTCTAATTTATCCTCAAATTGTTTGATTAACAATTATTCATTAAAATAAGGATGAATACCTCGCAGGTTCTGATCACATCTAGCATAAAATAGTCGGCGACAGCTAGTTGAGAAGTCTTTGAAGACGGCACCAAGTCCGTAAGTTTCTGTAAGGCGGAAGAAAAGATAATAAAAAATAAATTTTCATTACAAATAAATTCATTATTCAAAATAAAAATCTTCAAGTCTCATAAATCTCATATAACATTTGTCACTTGTTGTTTTTTCGTTTTAATCTGAAGAAACTAAAGGAAAATTGTAAGTGACTAAGTTATTTCAATAACTAGACATTAAAATATTAAATTTTTATCATTTCTCACCATGGCTACGTTTTCACGCATTCGGCTGTCCAGTCTTGGGCCTTGATAATCTGGAATTTCAGCTTCGATATCCAAGTCCAGAGCAAGTATCTCACGTCTAATCGTGTTCACGTCAGACCCATAAGCTTTTTCAATACTTTTAGGATCCAATGCCTGAGCTATCAAATTCTTTGGATGAATGTTGAGTATGCTGAGATGGTGAAGGCAAGTAGCAAAGCACTGTGGGAATCTGTACAACACATTAAAATGAGTGGTTATCATTTTAGTAGATATAAATTGGTATTTCGTGTTATTTTAATTCAATGATTAAAAAATGTATACTTTTATAGGGTCTTAGTCCCCAAACTATAAGCTTATCTATGATTTAGATTCTCTTTATTTCTACTCCATATGGATTAGTTTTACCAAACTTATACTGTACACTAAACTCTTTTAATTCCTTCTGCCTATTCGACTCGTTCAGTTCTTCTATTATACGGTCAAATATGTTTGGCTGTTTGTCAGGCACGTAGTTGAATGAGGATAAAGCAAAAACCAAACACTTGATGTCCTTGACTCTCAGTTTTGATATCTCTCTGTAGAATCTTTGGTAAAGAAATGCACAAATTATTTATCAAACGAAGAAGAAGATCCAAAATTGTTGAAAATTATCAATTTTCAGGTAAAAACTATCCACCTTAAAACGTATTTAGCTAATTTTTTCATCTCTAGTCTGTTCTTTATATTGTATTTATAAATCAGTAAATCATTGATGAATATTCAAGCTCAAATCTCACCTAGCGGCGACAGCGTTCAACAATTCAGCATAAAACAAACTCCTGTTTGCAGCAGCTAGTATGACATGTACCAAACAAGTAACAGAGAGTCTTGGTATTTGCGGTATAGTATTCTCCAGAAGTTTGCAGAGAAAATTCAGGTCGCCCACATGAATGCTGTATCTGTAACAGAGTAAAATGTAAGAAAGACTGTATGAATTTTGTGAATAAATTGAAAAAACCAAAAAAACGAGATAATGAAAACCCACCGAACAATTTTTAGTATAGCAGCTAAGCTAATTTCATTGATAGATTCAATCTCCTTTATAGTTCTCTCTATAATAGTAGCGATAAGTCGACGATCCCTGATCATAGTCTGGCTTTTAAAAAAGCCCAATGAAACAATGGCGATTTCATTAATATCCATATATTCAATGGTAGATTTAAGCCGGGTTTCAACTTCCCTAAAGTTAATAAGAGCGCTGCGAGATACACTGGTGTAAAACATCAGCTGTACGAGATCTTTTTGGTTCAATATCCTCGGATTTTTGCCCAGATTAATAATGGCGTGTCGAACAAACTTCGAACTTTTCATTAACCTGAGTCTGTACCAATGGTCAGATACTAACAGAATCTTTTGAATTGACCAAGAATTAAAGCGAGATAAGCACTCGAAATCCAGATTGGTATAAAGTAGTGAATAGTTTGAATCGTCGTTGTTAGTTTCAATGAACCATAGCGATAGAGAATTTAGTATATGGCATATATGATCGTCGTTTAAAATCTTTGAATTATTGGCTAAGGATTTGATGATGTTTTCATACTTTGGGTCGTATATATTTTCCCCATTTTCATTGGCGTGGTGAGATATTAGGCGGAAGTTATTTACCAGATTTGTAATCGGCTCGAGTCGGTAATTTTTACAAAGTATATTCTCGACCTCGTTTTCTGATATGGGATTTCTTGACCCGGGTATAACCGCGATTGTCGCACTGTACGATCGGTTATTTTCCATTATTGAATGCGCGTACCTGTTCTCGACACCTTCCCAATTCGTATAGGGCGTTTGTACATCATCTTCGCGAAAATTTATGTCTGGATATTCGTAGAAATTACGTATACGAGAATCGGTTGAATAATTATTAGGTTTGTTGGGAAATTCTGGTCTGGGAACTCCAGCAGTGGACCTGTCTGCTGTTAGATATCTACATTGTTTGGCTGATTTCAATCTAACCCCAAAATTACGGAGGAAATTAACACTACAACATGGAGCAATGAGTTTAAACATTTTTTCACTCGTATTATAGAGATTATTAACTGATATAATCACTCTGGAAATACACCGTTTTATAAGAAAACTGCATTTTGATAACCAAGAACCTCTCGTAACAGTTGCGCTGACGTGAATGAGGTTATATGATGCTATAACCTCCGAGCTGTCGATACGCTAGCTTGACAAAATAGTTCTAAAAAATTCCGCAAGATGTCGCCCTAGAGAAATCTGTATGTTCGGTTGCCTTCAATCAGGCGTCATGTTTAGATTAAAATTCTTGCTAATGTCTATTAGGTTGCCTGCAATCAAGCGTTTTGTGCAATTTAAAAGTATCTGCATCTCGCGATAAGAAAAATTAAACTTAGTTCAAAATCGATTAATTTTATCACCAAAGTCCGTTTTACATCGGTATGATGGTCTAAAACACCTGCTGCACGAATTCGGACACATCGTTGCAGTCCGATTTGATTTTTCTCGGACTCAAGATTGTCCGGAATACTGGTCAGCACAAATTGAATACGGGAAATTGAACATTTCTATTTTTGGGTCAAGTTATTTGCAAGAATTTTTAGATGTGAAATGGACTTTGGTGATGAATTAAATTGATTTTGGATTAAGTATAATTTTTTCAATCGTGACAGACCATGGTTCCATTAATCGTATTAATTAATACAATCTACCGATGATTCTTCTGTTTAGATATTTTTAGTTATCAATCTCTAAATCGCAAAAAAGAAAGTGACGCACCATTATAAATTAGTTTCTCTCCAGAATACATACATACATACATAGAAGGTTAATCTTGTTAAATAAATGGTTTACGCACCGAAGACTACTACGCTAACTATACAGGTTTCTCATCCGCAACAACTTTTGGCAGTAAAAGATCGAAGGACGAATTGTCTCAGCTCGGTCTCGAGTTAGAGGGAATAACGAACAATTAATTTTATATATCTTTGTCCCTGATTGGAGTGAGTGGAAAAGTAGTCCCCTCGTAGTCGTCGTCTTCGTCGTCGTCGTCGTAGTGGTAGTCGGAGCGAGACTCTGCCTTGAAATTTGTCTGGCATTCAGACTGATAACAAAGCGGTCCAATAGTCATCGGTCGTAGTATAGATATATAGAGAAAGATATAGATCTTGGGTCCCTGGTGGTTGCTCAACTTCTATAGAGTTGACCCAGTTTGTTCAGTTCAACTCCGTATTCTTACCGCATAAAGTTCCTCACTCACAGGTTACTTGGTGACAAATTGGAATTAGTCCTAATTGTCTTAGTTTAACGTTAGTTTCCCAACGAAACTTGCCCTGCTTAATCGAATTTATCCGTCTCTCGCTCAGGTCCGCTGCATAGGTTTACGAAATTCGCCCACCTCCGAATACGCCTCGCCTCGTTTATTCTCATCGTCTATCTTTCCCCCAAAAAAAGAAAAAAAAAAAAAAAAAACAAGTCAAAGGATAAAGAATATAACGAAAAAGGGTAAACCGTGTACGAACTTATAAATATGGAGAACAATTGAATGGGGGCAGACATGGAGGTGGGAATTGGTCGCGTGCAATTAGAGTCAAATTACTCAATCCGATGGTAATCCGTTGAGTTATATGATACGGACGTATGTGCCCAGTACCTTGAAGTCGTTGGAGCGTCGGTACGCCCTGGGATCACGCTATCAAGTTCATAAATATCTGCCAGGTCGCGTACATCGGGAAATTCTCCCTGTTCTCTGGGTGTGTTATCATTTCTTATGGAGGGAGAACACGCCAGCCTCCTATGCCTGCAGCTATAAACGTTGCAGGTTGAGGATTTGAAGAGGTGAATTTCGGAGGCTTCTATTACTAACGGGTGAAAAATCCTTTGGTAAAACGGTATTATAAAGAAACCTCGACCGTTATCGGACCAGGTAAACCAAAAGAAGTGGTATCAAAGCTCTTCTGAGAGGTTGCCGTTCAGCTGACACTGTGTAGATATATCTCTATATCTAGAGGCTGCAGCCGCACAACAAAGGTGACCGCAAAGTTGGGGTCACGGCGGAAAAGGGGCTGCGGGCTGAGATTGGGCAGGGGATTAATCCGCGATATAAAGTAAGATAAGTGGTCCGTGTCGGCCTCTGGTCGTAAGTACTTCGCGGCGATATCTAGGATCGCAAAACTAATTTCAGCGTCTAATGGTTCTGCCAATACCAATTTCTGTGAGACTGAATAGCGTTCCTCAGATCTTTAGGTCGGCTAACTTGTATCCAACGTAGGTATACAGTCTGCAGTTTTAGTTGGGTCTAGACTCACCCATTTTATACCCAGTTTACTTTTCTCTCATTTTTGTTTTATAATTTTCCACACTTTATTCATCCCGGGAGTGGTAACGTTTTTCAAGTCCTGGACTTTAGGAGAGTACGAAGAACCCGGAAATGCCGCAGCGAGCTATAAAAGTAACGCCGGGCCGTCGAAACGCTCCGTGTTCTGTTTTACGGCGTCACGTTTCGCCGAGTTATGGGTTAACTAGCTCGGAGAGTGCTGAGCACTCGAAACTATATCCCTGTTCTCCGTTTTGATCGAGAGGTTCGAGAGGCTCGATGTTTTCCCCGCAAACGATGTGGATGCGGTCCTTATAGGTATGTATACTAGCCACGAGATAGCAATTCTCTTCTAACGATTCTACTACTCACTGTCTATCCTTCTCAAGTTCCCAGCAAAATCTGTCGAGCACCTACTGTTACAGATCCTCCTTTTTATTCCATAAAATTCACACAATTCCGTAGTAAGTTTATGCAATCTTGGAACCCACTGTGCGCAATGCTGGAAGTGTTTAAGATCCCTGTATAGCTCGAGATACGAAAGACTTTGCTTTCGGTTTTTCGAATAGAATAATTTTATTATTGGTTGGTGTGAATAACCATTGACGTATGGTTTTTGGAGAAGGTTGTGGAAAGATTTCAGGCTGTTGAATTTTATTTGAAAATGAAAAGATATATTGTACAAACAATTTTTTGCAAAATAATGTAAATTGTCATAACTGTCCTGAATTTATATTTACATTATCTACCATATGCTAAAGTCTTTCGCGTTATCTTAACGAAACACTCGCTTAACTTATCGTTGAAAACAAACACATGAATAGCACAATGTGGTATTAATACTTTATGCAATGTCGTTATGACGCAGCTGCAGCCACGTTAGATACGAGATTTCGTGCAAAAGATGTGCTGAAAATCTTTAAAAAATGAAATGCGATTCACGAAAGTATATTTTATGATGAATGAAGTTCGAGCTTATCTATGTGGTGATCATCTGTTGAGCTCCCTTTGAATCTGTAATAGAGTCTTACCCTTGGTCTCGGGAAGCCACCGCATGAGGAGGACAGTGCAAAGAAATGTAATGGTCGCCAATCCGAAGAACGGGATTGAGTGCCCGAAGCCCCATGATTTCGCCAGAAGTAAGTAAATCTTTGTGTTGAAAATAGTCATTATACTACCAGTTATCCCGACAATGCAGTTGGCCAGCAACTTTATATCAGTCGCGTATATCTCGGCCTGAATCGTTCCGGGCACGGTCACAACACCTAAGTTTAACACCATGACGAGAAGGAAAATGGAGCCTAATGGAATTATGGAGAACTGTTTGACTTCTATATTCATGTGTTCCATAAGATAGAAATAAGTGGCGATAATAACGAGTAGAAAGCTCGTGATTATTCCCGATATGAGAATGAGGGGCCTGCGCCCGAATCTGTCAACGGTGAGAACTGTCATTGCGGCTGAAAATATTTGGAGTATACTGAATATTAGCGATGCTACGTATACGTCGAGCTGGGAACCCATATCTTGTACAATTGTGTGGCAGTAATACAAGATCATGTGGAATCCACAGTAGTGTTGAAGTGTCGACGCCGTCATTCCTATGAAAAATGCTTTAAGGTTTCCACGTATCGTGAATAGTTGACTGAAGGCACTCTGCCCCTTAGGAGTGCCTCCTTCTTTGGTTTCATCCGATTTCATGAGAGACTTGCCCTTCTCACGGAGGGTAGCTTTGATCAGCTCGAGCTCGTCCGCGACGTCTGTCTTGCCACGGAGCTTCTCGAGGGTGCTTTCGGCCTCGTCGACCCTTCCCACCATCACGAGAAAGTAAGGAGACTCGGGAATGAACCAGAAACATATCATAAAGATCATTGTGAAGCCCATGCAGAAGCACGCCGTGATGCGCAAGCCAAGGTACGGCGCTACTCCAAACATGAAAAATACTCCCAAGTAGTACGCGATGATGCCAGTGGCTCCCATCGATCCGCGTATATTTGTTGACAAAAGTTCAGCTGAGTAAATTGGACAAGTGCAGACTATTATAGACATAGAAAATCCGGCTATTGTCCTTGCTATGATTAAAACCTGATGAAAAAAAAATTCAAAAGATGATGAGCTGAGTTATTTTTCGAGACATATGTTGGGCTAGGAATGAAACTGGATTACTTACCATAACACTCTCAGCTACCAGGATCATCACCCAGCTGAGCATCATCGGCACAGTTGAAATCAGGATACTATTTCTTCTGCCTATTCTATCGACGATGAAAACGCTCAATGGAAGAGCGACCGCATGCCCAAAAGATAAACAGGCCGCCATCGTAGACGCGTCCTCGGGCGTTGTAGGGATCCGAGAGTTCGGAGCGCTCAATTCAGCAACGCTGGGTGAATTCCATCCTCCTATGTGGCCAAGACAGAACATGCCGCTCGCACCTAACAAATTAAGCTTACGTTATAGTGATGACCGTATAGAAAAGATGAAGTGCAAAGCCCTTCAATTTTTCCCTATACACGAAACGAACACTATAAGCTACTGATAACGGATGCTCACAGAACATAGCGCTGATGTACTCCCAGGTACGCGAGCCCTCCGGCGACGTGTACTTTCCTCTTTCGGAATCCTTTCCCATTTTCAGTAGTCTCGTCTTGCAGATGAGTCCGAAATATTTCGTGATTCTACAAGTGACTGCTTGGATTTGGTGGAAGGTTTGCTGTTTTGTACTAAACTTTGGCCCGATTGTGAAGAAACGGTGATAAGATCAAAATGTGTAATCAGGCATCATGTGAAAATTTATAGCCTGACTGTGGTGTTGATTTTGCCAAGCCTGATAGGTATTTCGAATTTCGCAATTCACTCATTAATTCGACACTCAAGGTCAGTAAAGGTTCATACAACCTGCTTGTTTTCCTAAATTTCGTCTATCAAAGAAAATAAATCACCTGAATTAATTATAAATACTGATTGAACCCGTGTTTTACACGGACGGATCAACTGTTACCAATTCTCGAAAGAATTCGTAAAAATCGAATGCTCAGGTTACAATAAAATTGTAGCTTCAAGTTACAATAAATCTACGCAGAGTAGCGTGTTTTGACATCCGATAAAGGAATGATGAAGGAATTAATCTAACAGGAAACATCACGGCAGTCTTGAGAATTTATCTCGATAAAAATAATTACATGATATACAGTATGGTAGACTATGGTGGAGCCTTTTGAGGATTAACGAGTCAGTTGTTAATTTCTTCCTAAATATTTTATTCCAGTATATTTGTACGTGAATCATCAGTTTGAGCTTGATTTTTGGAAACAGAACGTGATCAACATAGTCGCAGCGAGCTCACAGCACCTTTTTGATACCCGTTATCACGAAGAACTGAAGATGCTGTAGTGATCAGGCGTTGAGCTCCCTTTGAATCTCTAATAGAGTTTTACCCTTGGTCTCGGGAAGCCAACGCATCAGAAGACACGTGCAGAAAAATGTACCGATCGCGAAGGTGAAGAACGGGATTGAGTGCCCAAAGCCCCATGACTTTGCCATAAGGAGATAAGACTTAGCGGTAAGCATTGTCATTATGGAACCAGACAGTCCGACGATACAGTTGGTCAGCATCTTTACGTCGATTGCGTACATCTCTGCCTGGATCGTATCGGGCACGCTCATAACACCCATGTTCAACACCACGACGAGAAGAAAAACGGAGCATAATGGAATCGTAGAGTACTGCTTGACGTCTATGTCCGTATGTTCCGTCAGATAGAAGTAAGCGGCAATAATAGCGAGAAGAAAGCTTGTGATCGTTCCTGATGTAAGAAGGAGGGGTCTGCGTCCGAATTTGTCAACGGTGAGTGTTGTTGATGCGGCAGAAAATATTTGAAGTATGCTGAATATTAGCGATGCTACGTATACGTCGAGCTGGGAACCCATGTCCTTTAATATTATGTGGCAGTAATACAAGACCATTTCGAATCCACAAGAGTGCTGCAGGGTTATTAATATCATACCTAAAAGAAACGACTTAAGGTTTCCACGTATCGTAAATAGTTGCCTCAATGCACTCTGCTTTCTTGAACCGAATTCTTTTTCAGTTTCATCCGATTCCAGGAGAGACTTGCCCTTCTCACGAAGGGTGGCTTTGATCAGCTCAAGCTCGTCCGCGACGTCTGTCTTGCCACGGAGTTTCTCGAGGGCACTTTCGGCCTCGTCTACCTTACCTACCATCACGAGGAAATAAGGGGACTCGGGAATAAACCAGAAACATATCATGAAGATCATCGTGAAGCCCATGCAGAAACTAGCCGTGACACGCAAGCCGAGGTACGGTCCTACTCCAAACATGAAAAGTACCCCAATGTAGAATGTGACAGAGCTGATGGCACCCAACGAACCACGTATATTTGCTGGCAAACTTTCGATTATGTATATTGTAGACCCATAGACTGTTATGCCGAAAGAGAAGCCAGCCATTATTCTCGCCACGATCAAAATCTAATGAAAAATAAATTCATAACATGGCCACTTTCGTGCGAATAGTTAAGCTGGAAATGAAACCAGTATACTCACCAGGACGTGCTCGGCTACCAGAATCAACCCCCAGTTGACCATCAACGGCACAGTGGCAACCAGAACACTATTTTTCCTCCCTAATCTGTCGACGATGAAAATATTCAATATAAGAGCACATGCATACCCTACAGATAAACAGGCCGTCAATGTAGACGCATCCTCGGGCATTATCGGAATCGGTGAGTTTGGACCGTTCAATTCATCCAAGCTCGGTGAATTCCATCCTACCACGGTGCCCATACAAAACATGCCACTCGAACCTAAGATATCGAGTTTAGATTATCGTCTTGACCGTACAAAGACGATGAAGAGTAAAGACTTTTTAGTTTTTCCGCCTGATTATTGAGTATCGGAAACTCACAGAATATGGCACTGAGGTACTCCCAGGTGTGCGAGCCTTCTGGCGACGTATACTTTCCCCTTTGGCGATCCTTGCCCATTTTTGGTACTCACTAATTCCAAATGAGAAGCGAAAATTTCATGTATCTGCGAGCGACTAACTCGATCTGGTGGAACACTTGTTATTATATTAAAAGATTTTGCCCAATTGTGAGGAAGCGGTGATAAGATCGTAATGTGTAATCGAGAATTCTGTGAAAATTTATAGCCCCGCCTTTTGTTGGTTTTACGAAGCTTGACAAATATTTCAAATGCTACAATTCACCGAGTAATTTCGTATACGACGTCAGGACACATGACAAGATTTGCTCATTTTTCTGAAATCCGTCTATTAAAGAAATTATCACGTTTCTCCTTCGATTTACCCTTCAGTCAAAAGGCCGAATACACGTTTGACATGATGGATGGATTAACGATTTCAAACGATCGAAAGAATTAATTCGTAAAAATGAATGGTCAAGTTACAATTACAACTGTAGCTTACCTGCACAGTATAACGTTTCTTGACATGTTCTGTAGCTTTATTATAACGGATGAACGAATGTGGAAGGAATTAGTCTAAAGTGAAACATCACGGCAGCAGTAGCAGTCTTGAGTAAAATCTTGATAAAAATAGTTCTATATAATTTACAGTGTGACAGACTAAGGTAAAGCCTCCCGAGGTTTAACGAGATAGGCGGTTATTTTATTCCTAAATGTTTCATTAGAGTATACCTATACCTATATACCTATGTATATAAGTATGTACAAATACGTGTGTATCGTGTATGTATTGTAATTCTGTATGAGCGTCACTTTTGGAAACAGATCGTAATCAACAGACTTAATGATAACAGCTGGGCAGAGGTTAAACATAACTCTTAATTTTTATCATTGTCATAGTCTATAACAGGTCTTTCACCTTTTTCATATCTATTCGGAGAGTATGTCAATGGTAAAGCGTAAAGTCTACACCTTCAGCAAGAAGTCTTTTCTTATTGAGTTCGACGTTTGAATGATTTACTGCAGCAAACAAAAACCAGGGGTTCGCCCTTGTTTCGAAACGATTTGGATAGAGTACCGATATCTTGAAGACGACCTTTGGATTTATCTGTCAATCATGGCGACGTCCATCGTCGGGAAATAAATATTTGATCATTGACTGTGATAAGGATTTAAATGTCCAGTACAGCACCTCTTCGTTAACTGCGTGCATTGAAGAGATCGAGTTGATTTGATGATCAGGCGTTGAGCTCCTTTTGAATCTCTAATAGAGTTTTACCCTTAGTCTCGGGAAGCCACCGCATCAGAAGACTCGTGCAAAAAAATGTAACGATCGCGAAGGTGAAGAACGGGACTGAGTGCCCGAAGCCCCATGACTTCGCCACTAGGAGATAAGACTTCGCGGTAACCATGGTCATCACGCAACCAGACAGTCCGACGATGCAGTTGGTCAGCATTTTAATGTCGATGGCGTATATTTCAGCTTGAATCGTCTTGGGCACGCTCATAACACCCATGTTCAACACCACGACGAGAAAAAAGATCGAGCATAATGGAATCATCGAGTACTGTTTGACTTCGATGCCCATGTGTTCCATGAGATAGAAATAAGTGGCGATAATAGTAAGAAGAAAGCTTGTGATTGTTCCCGTGATGAGGAGCAGGGGTCTGCGCCCGAATCTGTCAACGGTGAGAACTGTCATTGCGGCTGAAAATATTTGGAGTATACTGAATATTAGCGATGCTACGTATACGTCGAGCTGGGAGCCCATGTCTCTCAATATTATGTGGCAGTAATACAAGATCATTTCGAATCCGCAAAAGTGTTGCAGCATTGTCAGTATTATTCCTAATAGAAACGATTTACGGTTTCTTCGTATCATAAAAAGCTTTTTGAATGCACTCAGTTTTCTCTCACAAATTTCTTCTTCTGTTTCATCCGTTTTCACTGGAGACACGCCTTTCTCACTAAGGGTGGTTTTAATCAGTTCCAGCTCGTCCGAGACGTCCATCTTGCCACGAAGTTTTACGAGAGAGCTTTCGGCCTCGTCAACCCTTCCCACCATCACGAGGAAGTAAGGGGACTCGGGTATGAACCAGAAACATATCATGAAGATCATCGTGAAGCCCATGCAGAAGCACGCTGTTACGCGTACACCAAGGTGTGGCGCCACTCCGAACATGAAGAGTACTCCAAAGTAGGCTGTGATGCCGCCGATGGCACCCAACGCTCCGCGTATATTTACTGACAAACTTTCGATCATGTATATTGAACACGCCCATACTATCAGACCCATTGAAAATCCTGCCATTATTCTCGCCACAATCAGAACCTGGTAAACAATAAAATTAGAAATCGGTGGACAAGGTCATTTTCTGACAAATATCAGGGTAACAATGAAACTGGAATACTCACCAGGGCCTGCTTGGCTATCACGATCAAGCCCCAGTTAACCATCATCGGCACGGTGGCAACCAGGACAGTATTTTTTCTTCCTATCCTATCGATCATGAAGATGCTTAATATAAGAGCAAAAGAAAACCCTACAGATAAACTGGCCGTCAATGTAGACGCATCCTCAGGCGTTATCGGAATCGGTGAGTTTGGACTCCTCAATTCATCCAGGCTGGGTGAATTCCATCCCACCATGGCGCCAATACAGAACATACCGCTCGCACCTAAAAAATTAACCTTCGATTATCGTCTTGGTTGTGTATGAGAAAATAAAGAGCAAATACAGTCTCAAGTTTTCCCCCTTGTCCATTAAACGGACACCGTATACGGTCACTGCAAAGTATCCGATACTCACTGAATCCAGCACTGAGATACTCCCAGGTACGCGAACCTTCGGGTGATGTGTACTTTCCTCTTTCGGAGTCCTTACCCATCCTCGTTTGTCTCGTATTTCAGATGTGATACAGATATTTCCTCCTCCTGTGAGCTACTAACTGTATCTGGTTCAAAGCTCGCAGTTTTCTACAAAACTTTGGCTCGATTGTCAGAAAGCAGTTGTAAAATCGGAATGTTTACTTACGGATTATGGGGGAAAATTTATAGCCTAGTTGCTCTCTTGTATCTCTTTGACGGAGATTGATAGATAGTGCTGTAATTATTGCAATTCACCATTTAATCCCGCATTAACCACTCGTCTATAGAAAGAACTGCGTACCTTTGTTCAAACGACAGTCGTTTGATTATCTCCTTTATCCGGAAGGTCAAATACGCGACTGACGAGGTGGACTGCTTCAAAGGTTTTTGAATTCTCGAAAGAATTAAAAAAACATGAGTGAGTGTTTTATACTTACAAGTAAAACTGTGGCTTACCTGCAGCGTCTTTCCTCATCTACCGAAACGTCATTGAAAAAATTTAAAAAAAAACAGAGATCAACGAAGAAAATAATATAAATTGAAATCCCAGAGCTACCGGAGTCTTAAGAGTTTATCTGAATGAATATAATGACACGTTTTACAGCGTTGCGAAAGCTTAAAGCCGTCCAGGGTTCAACGAGACAGCAGTTTATTTTTATACAAATGTTTTGTTCAGGTACGTATAAATAGCTACGTGTAGGTATTATTTGCCTATCTGTTTGTGCATGACTTCCTGTAAAAGATCGTGATTAATAGTCTAAGAGATAACAGCCGTACAGAGGTTAAATTAAACTCGTCATTTGTGCATAATTAATGGTCTTTAATTTTTTTTTCTCCATATTTAGTCGGAGATTCAATGGCTGTGATAATGGTGTGCCTAACTGCCAAATTGACTTCAAACACGTGCAAACGATTTATGTACATCATCCTCTCGTTTCCGGGCATCGCGAAGAGATATACTTGGTATGGTGATCAGGCGTTGAGTTCCTTTTGAATTTCTAATAGAGTCTTGTCTTTGGTCTCTGGGAGCCACCGCATAAGAATTCCCGAGCAGAGAAATGTAACCATTGCGAAACCGAAGAACGGAACAGAGTGACCAAGGCCCCATGTTGTCGCCATGAGAAGATAAGTCTTAGCTGTAATCATGCTCATGAAACCACCAGATAGTCCGATGATGCAGTTGGCCAGCATCTTTATATCAGTCGCGTATATCTCAGCCTGGATCGTCGTAGGCAGGGTCAAAACACCCACATTCAATACCATGACGAGAATGAAAACGGAGCATAATGGAATGATCGAGTACTGTTTGATTTCCATGTCCATGTGTTCTATAAGATAGAAATAAGTGGCGATAATAGCGAGTAGAAAACTCGTGATCATTCCCGATGTGAGAATGAGGGGCCTGCGCCCGAATCTGTCCACGGTGAAAACTGTCAATGCGGCAGAAAATATTTGAAGTATACTGAATATTAACGATGCTAAGTATACGTCGAGCTGGGAACCCATGTCCTTCAATATTAAGTGGCAGTAATACAATATCGATTGAAATCCACAAAAGTGTTGCATCGTCGACGCCGTCATTCCTATGAAAAATGCCTTAAGGTTTCCACGTATCGTGAATAGTTGCCTGAAGGCACTCTGCCTCCTCGGAGTGACTCCGTTTTCAGTTTCATCCGATTTCATGAGAGACTTTCCCTTCTCACGGAGGGTAGCTTTGATCAGCTCAAGCTCGTCCGCGACGTCTGTCTTGCCACGGAGTTTCTTGAGGGTACTTTCGGCCTCGTTTAGCCTGCCTACCATCACGAGGAAGTAAGGTGACTCGGGAATGAACCAGAAACAAATCATGAAGATTATCGTGAAACCCATGCACAAGCTAGCCGTTATACGAACGCCAAGGTGTGGCGCTACTCCAAACATGAAAGCTACCCCAACAAAGGACGTAATGATACCAACTGCTGCCAACGATCCTCGTATACTTGGTGACAAGACTTCGGCTTTGTAAATTGGAAGAGTGCAGACTAACAAAGCCATAGCCAGCCCAACTAGTGTTCTCGCAACGATTAGAACCTGCAGATGAAAATAATTCGGAAAAATGGTGGACTGGATTTTTTTCTTAGCGATGAAACTGGATCACTTACCATGACACTTTCAGCTACCACGATCATTCCCCAGCTGACAATCATCAGCACAGTCGAAACCAGGACCGCATTTCTTCTCCCTATTCTGTCAACGATGAAAACGCTCAATCCAAAACCAAGCATACCACCTATGGATATACATGCCGTCAAGGTAGATGCCTCCTCTGACGTTATCGGGATCCGCGAGTTCGGAACCTTGAATTCAGCCAGGGTAGGTGAATTCCATCCCATCACATGGCCAATACAGAACATACCAATCGCACCTAACGAAATGAGCATAGGTTATCGCGGTGACTGAATAGAGAAGATGAAAAGCAAACTGGACTATTTAGCTCTCTATTTATCTACTAAATGAACACTGGTCACTAGGTATCCTCACAGTATACTCACAGAATGCGGCGCTGAGATACTCCCAAGTACGCGAACCTTCGGGTGACGAGTACTTTCCTCTTTCGGAATCCTTTCTCATTTTTGGTCGTTGTTTAAATTTAAATTTCGGTTGAGAAGAAAATATTTTGTACTCCAGCGAGCGACTAATATGAACTAATGAAACACTTCTTATTACGCACAAAAATACGGCCTGATTATGAGAAAGTTGTGATAAAATCAGAATGTGTAACTAGGCATTCGGACAAAATTTATAACAGAGTTCTTGTCTCTGTTTCACGGAGCTTGATAGATATTTCAGTCATTTTTATGTTTGGGTACAGTGATATGATATACTCTCGGCTTTCCTAACTTCTTCTATAATCTGAAAATCGAATAACAAATCACGTGACGGGTAGAAGAATAAGTTGCAAATACTTGCAGATATTCGTGACGATGGGTATAGTCGAATTATTGCCACCCCTAACTACAGCTTATCGCATGGTACAGAAGCCTGGATCATTAGTTTAAGTTTTATCGATACGGATTAAGGGATAATAAAAGATATGATCTGATATGAAAATGAACAGGTACGAAACTCTTTTCAGAGTTAAACTCAATAAAATCAGAGACACGATCAGAATCAGTATTAAAAAATGGCGTTTTCATTTTATTTCTTATAATTTCTTCACATAATGAATTTAGATACGAAAAATCGTATCATCTCTGTTCGAGAACGACTCTCGGGAACAGATTGTACACACGTCTGGATGATAACGGGTGGGCAAAGCTTAAATATAATATAAATTATAATTTTTATCGTAATCAATCTGAAACTCTTTCCCTGTGTATTCAAAGAATATTCCAAATTATATAGATGCAGTCTCGTATCTACACGTAGAATCTAAGAGCAGTTTCTCAACAGGTTAGACGTTTAGCTGATTGTTCGCACTTTTTTTTTTCTCTGAATCTTCCCGAATTCTACATTACCAATGAACGAGTGTTCAGCTTCCATATCTTGAAGGTGACCATTCATTTCACACGTCGATAATGAATGGAAATAACAGACCTTTGTTTCAAGGGGGTAGTTCATCGAGAACCTGTCATGCATTCAGGTCTTTTTGAATCTCCAACAAAGTCTTGCCCTTTGTTTCGGGCAGTATCTTCAATATGAGAGCTGTGCAGGTCCATGTGACGAAAAAAAATCCGAGAAAAGGTACAGAGTGACCGAATCCCCAGGTAGTTGTTATTTCCAGGTAAAAACCGCACGCTATGGTGGTTATCACACCGTTATACACCCCTGTCAGACAGCTTACCAACGCTTTTACTTCGGTGGCAAGGATTTCGGATTGGATGACCATCTGTAGAGGCATCAGGCCCATGTTTATCGCAGCAATATTGACAAACATGGAACCGACCGGGATTATACTGTACGGAGTGACGTCTATATTCATGTGCTCCATCAGGTAGAAATAGACGCCGATAATTAGGACGCAAACACCGCTGACGACACCCGAGATGCAGATTAGAGGCCTGCGTCCGATTCTGTCGATTACAAAGGCTGTCAGGATGTTGAAAACGAGTTGAATCACGGCGAGGATGATTGTGCATAGGCTTGCTGAAATCGGGCTTTTCATCGCCTCGAATATAATATGACCATAGACCGTCGATAGGATGTAGCCACCTAATTGAAGCGCACTTCCGAATAAAAGTGTTATAAAAAATCCATTCCGGTTTCCGGCCACTGTGATCAATTTCTTAAATGCGTTGGATTTCGTCGGAGCTCCTAGCTCTTGTTCTTCCTGTTTCTCTTCGTAGCTGATTGTCCTTTCTATCAAATTCATTTCCTCCGTAACGTCGATTTTACCCCGGAGCTTCTCCAGGGCACCCTCAGCCTTCTCGGCCTTGCCAACGATCACAAGGAAGTACGGAGACTCGGGGATGAACCAAATACTGATCATGGAAAGGGTGGATATGCTCAAGCAGACTACACCTGCCATGTTCAACGAAAAATAAGGCATGAAAGTGAACATGCAGAGCATTCCGGTGTTCGTCATCGTTCCAATAACCATTCCCAAAGTCCCACGCAATTTCGCGGATGCTATTTCGCCCAGGTACATAGGAACGAGACAGAGTCCCAGACCTGAGCAAAATCCGGCCAAAAACCTTGCTATGGACAAAACCTGCGGGATCAATCCGATCAGTTATACTAATATTTAGGAAAGAATAAAAACTATTCAAATTTATATGAGCAGGAGGGAATGAGATAACGGAATATATTTACCTTCGCGTCTTTGGCAACTACGATCAGGCCCCAGTGCAGTATCATTGGAACAGTTACAGCCAGAAGACTATTCTTTCTGCCGAACTTGTCGGCCATTAGTATAGTGAATAACGGTGACAGACCAAAACCCGGACCAGAGGAGGCAACTATCATAGATATTTCTGAATCTGTGCAAGAAATCGTTGCATTTGGTCCCGTGAGATCAGCCAGAGCCGGTACTGTCCATCCGAATATGCACCCGAAACAAAATATCAAGGAGGAACCTGTAGGAAGACAGATAATTGTCACACGGATAAATGATCAATTATTCGAGCGATCGGCCAATTGTAAAGGGACTAATGTGAATTGGATTGGTCACTAGCTGGTCATAATTAGGTATCTCTTATACTGCTTGGTACTTACAGCTAATGACGGAAACATATTCCCAGGTAGCCGAGCCTTCAGTATTGGTGTACCTCATTTTTCCAGGGTTCTTTATAGCCATCTTAGACACTCGAAAGATTATTTTGTTT
This sequence comes from Macrophya annulata, assembly GCA_963924015.1. Classification (NCBI taxonomy): domain Eukaryota; kingdom Metazoa; phylum Arthropoda; class Insecta; order Hymenoptera; family Tenthredinidae; genus Macrophya; species Macrophya annulata. The sequence continues at coordinate 15,806,422 of OZ001257.1, read as the reverse complement.
TCTTGCTGGGATGTAGATAACGAGTGATACTCACCTCGACTGCACAAATTTTGTGTGAGATCTGTCGTTTTATATGCACCGATTCGTATGAGTTGTAAGATTTCCGCGATAAGACCGACGTGTGCAATTAAGTAATGTACAGTAATTTATAACAGCTTTGTTTTTTATCAAAGTTTGACACTTTGACTAGTAGCCTCCAGTAAGTCATCCATTTCTCACTCGGCACGTGAATTGTATTTGTCGAAATTAAGTATCAAAGTATGTACTACAGTAGCGATCATCAGTTAACGGTTGGAACTCGTTCAAACGATTTCGCTTTGGACTCGCAGGTCAAGCTTGTCATATCGCGATTGTGAGAAGTTTTCTATTATCAAAGAACAAATATTGATGAAAGTTTTATCAAGACAGACTCACAGTTTCCAAAATGTCAACTTCAATTTTTACTCAGTCATTCAATGACCGTTACTGTCATGTTAAAAATACGGTCCTTACAATAAAAATTATTTTGATACCGTAGCAAATCGAAAGGAATTATATGCTGAGTCTCTCGCTTCTTCATCCCCGAGGAAATCGCCGCGGGATAGATATTCTCCGTCCCTCACAGAGTTCCTGAATTCGACGATGTAATTTGATTCTGTATTAATTTGCGCCACAAGCTTTGTGGTATAATTTGCCACAGCTAAATGACTAGCTTTCAACCTCCTAGAACTTCAACGGTATCCTGTTTGTATCTGTATGTTGTCTCGACGGAATTTAATCTCTGGTAATCGATTGATTGAGTTGTATTCTCTGTTTATCATTTCGATATGTTATTCGTGAAGAATTAAATCAGACAATAAATATTTCAGCTTCGTGATGAATGAGGAAAGGATGATATATGGTATTGAGTGAATATCCACAGGATATTATGATTATTGGATGTAAAATTTCACGAAGATAATAAAATTATTTACAAAGTTACACAGAACATTTATAAAATTATAACAGGATGATCTTCAAATGTATCTTGATGTAGATTTAAATAAACAAAGAGTATTAGGCGTTCAGGTCCCTCTGAATCTGGTAAAGAGTCTTTCCTTTCGTCTCGGGCAATAATTTCAGTATAAACGCCGTAATGATCCAACTGTTTGCAGCAAAGGCGAGAAAAGGTACAGAGTGGCCAAGGTTCCAGGTCTCAGCCACCATGAGATAAGACTTGACACCAATCATGCCGATCACGCCACCACCTACGCCGATGATAACGGTTGCCAGCCCCTTCACTTCAGTGGAAAGTATTTCGGACTGAATTACGTGCTGCAGGGGCATTAGGCCGATGCTTATTGAAATCATGCTGACAAACGCTGCGCAAAGAGCAAGCATCGCATATGGAGTGACGTCTATATCCGTGTACTCCATCAGGTAGAAATAGATGCCGATAACCAGGTTGCAGGCACCGCTGACGACGCCAGAGATGCAGATTAGAGGCTTGCGTCCAAGCCTGTCGATGATAAAGACGGTCAAGATGGTACAGATCGCTTGGACAGTGGCGATTAGTATTGTGCATAAATGAGACGGGACTCCAGTTTTCATTCTCTCGAATATAATCTGACCAAAGAACACGAGGCTAATGCTGCCGCCGAACTGTAGGACTATTATGATCAAAAAGTTGATACACAACGCTTTCCGGTTTCCGGCTACCGTGAAAAGTTGCTTGTAGACATTGAATTTTTCTGACATCTCCTGGTCTTCACCCTCTTTAAAGTCCTTCGTGCGTTTTCCTCTTTGGCTAATTGTCATTTTTATTAGATCCAATTCTTCCGAGACGTCGGTCTTACCCCGTAGCTTCTCCAGGGCACTCTCGGCCTCGTCAATCTTGCCAACCATCGCAAGAAAGTAAGGTGACTCGGGAATAAACCAGACGGTAATCACGGCGATCGTCGCGATGATCAGACAGATACTTGCTGTTATTTGCAAAGATAAGTAAGGCACTATCACGAACATGAAGAGTAGTCCTACGTTAAGCATTATGCCACAAACCATGCTGATAGCACCGCGTAATTTTGCACATGCAATTTCGCCCAGATACATCTGCGGGAGGCAGAATATTAGACCCAGGGATAATCCGGCGAAAAATCTCGCCACGAAAAGAACCTGACAAGAAGAAATAATGATTCTATCGATTATATTCGTGGTGTATTTTATTTCGGAACCGCGTTTCAGCGATCGGTACATAAGAAATATTCAATACAAAGAGATTAGAACTCACCACGATGTGCGAACCGACTGCGATTAGCCCCCAGCTAATCACTGTTGGAATACCGGAGATCAAGATACTATTCTTCCTACCAAGCTTATCAGCCATTACCATAGTGAACATAGGTGACAGCATGTGACCCAGCGAGATCATTGCTGACAGGGTAGACGCGTCTGAAGCCGTTAAGGGAATGGGTGAGTCCGGTCCCATGAGTATGCCCAAACTTGGTGAATTCCATCCGACTATACACCCGACGCAAAATATCATGAGTGAACCTAGGAACACAGATTTTGGCGTCTGTAATAATTATCATTCATCTTTATAGGTCACGAGTTGACGTCTCATATCAATGTCAAGAAATTGTTTGAATCCAGCTTCGTTACATGGTACTTACAGCTCATGACGCCAAGGTACTCCCAGAAGGCAGAACCTTCCGGGCTAGTGTACCTTCCTTTTTTTGAATCCTTGCTCATCTTTGAGTGTAACATAGCATTCGTTCCAAATACGTTACAGGTGTAGCGATTCCTTTAGAACAACTGTTTTGATACCGCGAACGCAGGCTCGTTTTATACAAAATATAACTGTGTACTCAAAAAAATCCCCGCGATAAGATCGACGTATGTAACTAGACATTGTCGAAAGAATTTATAGCTGGGGTTAAAGTTAATTTCTTGTAATGATGATTACGTAAACTTTTTTCAGTTATTATACAAACGATAATTCACCTTGACATTATTAACGCGGATTATTCACGGGGTGAATTATTCAGTATTTGCATCGATCAAAATTTTTTCAATTGAGTGAGTGACAGGAAAAATAATTCATATCCCTGGGGACTGCAGGTTCACAAATTTAAACTTTTAATGTGGTGCTAATTGTAAGCTCTGGTGCGTGATTAGTAAATTTTTATTTGAATATGACTTATTTACACAGATAGGAAATAAGTGTTCCTATGATAACAGAGAAAATAATTTTTTTTTTTTTCACAATTTTTAACAGTCTCCGTTGTGTTCCATCACATAGTCGACGTAGGCTGCATTGGTGTGGCCATCCATCGAAAGATTTGGTACTATGGAGAAGAAAGAAACGCAGGAAATATACAGACAGTGAAGTCTGCACGTATTCGAAAAGTAGTGTTTTCCGATTGATCGTTAATTGTTCTGTGAATTTTCGTAAGGTTTTATAATTCTGAACACTATCGTCGATTATTCGAAGTTGAAAATCGGTCAAGTTCTCGATTTATTGAATATCACGCGTTCAAAGCTCTCTGAATCTCAAACAGAGTCTTCCCCTTCGTCTCAGGTAGCATCATCAGTATGAGAGCAGTAGTGATCCACGTGACAATAACAAAGGAGAAAAAAGGCACGCAATGACCGAGGCCCCACGTCTCTGCCATCATGAGGTAAGACTTAACTCCTACGGTGGCCACCACGCCGCCCATTACACCGATGATACAGGTTGCCAGTTCCTTTATCTCAGTGGCAAGAATTTCGGACTGAATAACATGCTGCAGGGGTGTCAGGCCAATGTTTAACGCAACTATGTTGGCCATAAGTGCGCAGAGAGCGATCATTCCATACTGAGAGACGTCATACTTAGTATACTCCATCAGGTAGAAGTAGACGCCGACAGTAAGGAGACAAACGCCGCTGAGGACGCCCGAGAGACAGATGAGTGGCTTTCGGCCCAGTCTGTCGATGACAAAGGTGGTCAGGATGTTACATACGATTTGTATTACAGCGACTATCATCATGCATACGTGACCTGTGACACCGGTATTCATTTTGTCAAAAATAATCTGACCATATGTCATACAGCTAACGTAACTCCCGAAGAAGATTACTATAGGAAATAACAGAGAGATGAATAACGCTCGACGGTTTCCAACCACCGAGAATAGTTGCTTAAAGGTGCTGATTTGTTTTGAAGATTCTTGATTTTCACCATCGTTCAAATTTTTCGTGCCATTGCCTTTTTGGCTGGTTGTCATTTTGATCAATTCCAGTTCTTCTGTGACGTCGGTCTTACCCCGAAGCTTCTCCAGGGCACCTTCGGCCTCTTCGATCTTGCCGATCATAGCAAGGAAGTAAGGTGACTCGGGTATGAACCAGACGCTAATCACGGCGATGGTCACGATGCTGAGAGAGACGCAGGCCATTGTTTGTATGGTGAGATAGGGCGCAACAACGAACATGAATAGTATCCCCATGTTTAACATGGTGCCACAAACCATACCTATAGCACCGCGTAATTTTGCAGATGCGATCTCACCTAGGTACATCTGCGGGAGGCAGTATATCAGACCCACGGAAAGACCGCCGATAAATCTTGCGACGAAGAGAATCTGACGAGATGAAATAACAGTTTTATCGATTGACGTAGCGTAAGATTAAACGGAAACTCACCATTACACTATTACTGACTGCGATCAATCCCCAGCTAATCATCGTTGGAATACCGGTCACCAGGATACTGTTTTTTCTACCAAGTTTGTTAGCCATTATCGAGGTAAGTAGAGGTGCCACAGCATGACCCACGGCAATCGTAGCCGACAATGTAGATGCGTCTGATGATGTCAAAGGGATGGGACTATTCGGTCCCATCAGTATACCCAATGTCGGTGAATTCCACCCGGGAATACAACCGACACAAAATATAACGAGTGAACCTAAAAGTACCGATTGTCACATAATTAATAATCAATTAACGAATGAAATTTTAGTTTAATCGATATTGCTTGGATTCATAAATCCTTACTTACAACTCATGGTGGCGATATATTCCCACATGGCTGAGCCATCTGGACTCGTATATCTTCCTTTCTCCGAGTCCTTCGTCATTTTTGATCTTTACGTTTTCAGCTTGTTAGACGTAAGCGCGGTCGTGTAGGTACCCTTTACGGCAAGTATTCTTCTCTCGAAAAAAGTCGCACATTATATAGAGAGATTGTTCTAATCAGTAAGTTCCATGTGATAAGATTGATGTGTGTAACTAGGCATTGTAGAATAATTTAAAACTCTATTTAACATAGATTTTCATATTATGCCGCGTAACCCGTTACATAAATTAGGAGATGGAACCCTCATCTCATTCACCGTGTAAACCACACGTAAGCGTTCAAATGATGACGTGCGGTTTCTACGATTCAAATACCGTATTCTAATTATCTCAAGCTCTTATCGACGTTCTACTGTTATGATAACTAAAAAAATTGTAAAAGGGTTAAAAATATCGAAATAAAAATAATACTGCGTCTTCCTTCGTTGACACAAAATTCATTTACCGAGGAAAGTCTTCCATGAAAGTCACTTTTATAATTATTATTCTCGTCATTCCGTTTCAGTCTCCAAATCTCAAGAGGCCTTCCACGATACTTTTCAACCCTGATTTTTCTCCCTACAGTGTAATAGGATTTACTTGAGTAAAATCAACGGGAATAGATCGCGACGTGCTATATTTATGTTATATGCTATATAATATGTGACAAAGAGGTTATCAAATTGTATCACAATCTGCGACTGTGGTTTGATTAATTTTTTATTCAGGTACGCTCGTGCGAGTTGTTCATACATCTCTGTTTGAACACGATTTTTATGTACAAAAATATATAATTACAGTGTCAGTGATAACGTGATAGGGTTCATCATTTTCCTGTTATCGTCCGCCAGGTATTACCTCATTTTTCAAAAATATTTTTGATATCCATTGCATATGGAAGAGAGGTTGCATCATATCGAAACCCATGGATATGAAAAACAGAGTCAACGAGGTAAACGTTTACATCAAGGTTCCGGAGTCGATGAAGATGATCCTCGATCGTATGTCTTAATTCTAGTGCGAATGACAAATGGCACTTTTTGTGGGTTTGAAATGACGCTACTAAGCTTCCAGATCCCTTTGAATCTCGTACAAAGTCTTTCCCTTTGTCTCAGGTAGCAGTTTCAGAATTATCGCCGTGATGATCCAGGTATTGGCGGCAAAGCCGAGGAATGGCACAGAATGTCCGAAGCCCCAGGTCTCCGCCACCATAAGATAAGACTTGATACCAATGACGCCTATAATGCCACCGAGTACCCCGATTACACTGGTTGCCAGCCCCTTTATTTCGGTGGCAAGAATTTCGGATTGAATTACGTGCTGGAGGGGCATCAGACCGAAGTTGATCGCAATCATATTGGCAAATACACCGCATAGAGCAAAAATTCCGTATTGAGTTACGTTTATACTCGTGTACTCAAGCAGGTAGAGATAGATGCCGACACCCAGAAGGCAAGCACCGCTGATTACACCCGAGATGCAGATGAGCGGCCTGCGTCCAAGTTTGTCGATAACAAAGACGGTGAGGATGTTGCAGACGAGTTGTAGCGAGGCGACTATCATTGTACATACGTGAGAAGAAATTCCAGTCTTCATTCTGTCGAATATAATGTTGCCGTAGATCATGATGATGGCGCAGCTGCCGCATAGGACGACCGTTAGGAACAATAAGTTGATAAATACTGCTTTTCGGTTTCTGGATGTGAAGAGAAGCTGCTTCCAGGCACTGAATCTCTCGGGAGTATCTTGGTCCTCACCCTCTTTAACGTCTTTCATACGTTCGCCTTTTTGGCTAACTGTCATTTTAATCAGCTCCAGTTCCTCCGCGACGTCGGTCTTACCCCGGAGCTTCGACAGGGCACTCTCGGCCTCGTCGATCTTACCGACCATCGCAAGGAAGTAAGGTGACTCGGGAATAAACCAAGTTGTAATTACGGTGATGGTCACGATGCTGAGGGATATGCAGGCCATTGTTGATACGGAGAAGTAGGGGACCATTATGAACATGAATAGTAAACCGGCGTTTATCATCGTTCCACAAACCATACCTATGGCACCGCGTAATTTTACGGATGCAATTTCACCAAGGTACATTTGTGGGAAGCATAATATCAGGCCCACGGCAAGACCACTGAAAAATCTCGCCACGAAAAGTACCTGACAGTAAAATAATGCGGTTTATTTTTCTTATCACTCGTTTGGAAAATTTATTTACACGATCATCACAACGCGATATTCTATATATTTCATCGTAAAGAAAAAGAGAGAGAGAGAGAGAGAGAGAGAGGGAGAGAGAGAGAGAGAGAGAGAGAGAGAGAGAAAATGTTAAAAGAACCTGAATAAACCTCACCATTGTATTTTGAGTGACTGCGATTAGCCCCCAACTAATCATAATCGGAATACCAATTGCCACGAGACTATTCTTCCTGCCAAGTTTCTCGGCCATAATCATGGTGAATAAAGGTGCCACAGCGTGACCGAAAGCGACCACACTCGACAGAGTAGATGCTTCCGATGGAGTTAAAGGTATTGTTGAATCCGGTCCCATGAGTATACTCAAGGTTGGTGAATTCCAACCGGTTATACAACCGACGCAAAATATCATGAGTGCACCTAGGAACACAATGATGATTAATTTCTCCGGTCATCTCGATGTCAGTAATTATTAATGAAAATCTGTATGATGATTGTGAGGTAAGTCTTAGGTATTTGACATGCTACTTACAGCTCACTGTGGCAAGGTACTCCCAGGTACTCGACCCTTCCGGACTCTCATATTTTCCTTTTTCTGAATCCCTGCTCATTTTTCAAATCTCACGTATTCAGTTCAGATGTGTAAAGTTTCGCGTGTCTGTCCGAACCACTACTTCGACCTTAACGTACAAAAGCCTGTTTTATACGGCGATCGGTCTAATCAGTAAGATACCCGCGATAAGATCGACCTGTGTAATTAGGAATTGTGAGATAATTTATAACAACGATCCACATAAATTCCCACGTTTTTTTATTTTTCACGTATAACAGCTCTCGTGATGTGAATTTGCGCAACTTTACCCTCTCCTTAGTCTTCACACCTATCATTTAGAGGATCAGACGATACCCAGGCTGGATAATTGAGAGTATTTTTGTACTGTTTACAGTAAGATTTGAAATAATTTATCTTATAAATAAAAGAAGAAGAGATGGTAACGATGGTATGAAATCCTTAGCACACGTCACAGCTGCTGTTTGATTAATTTTTATTTTTATTCAGGTACCTATACGCTGCAGTGCGAATCGTTTTATACATATTTGTTTAAACATCACTTCTACCATTGTATCAGTCTTCAAAATTTTCACCTAGTTATATTAAAAAAGAAAAAAAATATGATTTTCACTACACATCCAGGTAATATTAGCTCGCATTATCGAGGTGAAGCAAAAGCAAGGAGTCTCATTTTGGCCTTTCAAACGTCCTATAAGGAGATCTTCAGAGTTGTGTAGATTCGATCACGGAAGCAATAAGATTCTGTAATCTTTGAGGTGTCCAAGGCGCAGTTATGAGGCATGGAAATCCTTTTGAATTTCAAACAGAGTCTTTCCCTTCGTTTCAGGGAGCAATTTGAGTATGATAATCGTACAGGAGAAGGTGATTACGGCAAAGCCAAGGAAAGGCACTGAGTGACCCAAACCCCAAGTTTCTGCCATCGTCAGATAAAACTTTATGGAAATGCTGCCCATAATTCCACCGCTTACACCACTGATGCAGGTTGCTAGGGCCTTTACATCAGTGGCAAGTATTTCCGAATTAAGTACCATAAGTGTTGGCATTAAGCCGATGCTAATCGATATGAAATTAGCGATAACAGCGCAGAAAGCAAATATCCCATACGAAGTTACGTCCACCTTCGTGTACTCCATCAGGTAGAAGTAGACGGTGACAATCGTTAGACAAACGCCACTGCTTATACCCGACATGCACAGGAGAGGCCTGCGTCCGATTCTTTCGATAATAAAACTGGTGAGTATATTGCTGATAAGCTGAAGCGTTGAGATTATGATCATGCATGTGTGACCTGAAATCCCAGTATTCATCTTACCGAATATAATTTCGCCATATACTCCTACGGTGATGCTGCCACCGAAATGCGATAATGTCTGGAACAACAAGCAGATTGACAGAGCTTTTCGGTTTCCAGGAACCGTGAACAGTTTTTTGAATACGGTGGATATCTTTCGGCTATCTTGTTCTTCTCCCTCTTTGCGGTCTTCCAAAACTCTATAACTTTCACCAACTGTTTTTTTTATCAGCTCCAGTTCCTCCGCGACGTCGGTCTTACCGCGAAGCTTTTCCAACGAGCCCTCGGCTTCGTCAAACTTACCAATCATCGCGAGAAAGTACGGAGATTCGGGAATGAACCATACACCGATCACAGCAATGGTCGTGATGATTAGACATACCTGTGCCATTGTTTGCACTGAGAGATAGGGCACGATTATTATCATGAATAGTATACCCGCGTAGAACATGGCACCGCAAACGATTCCAATAGCTCCTCGTAATTTAACGGATGCTATTTCGCCAAGGTACATCGGAGGGAGGCTCATTACCAATCCTAACGAAAGGCCACCGATAAATCTCGCCGCGAAAAGAACCTTGTGAAATGTATAATAAAGAATGATAAAAATTACTAAATATTTAAACAAAGAAAAAAATATGTATATATATATTTAATTACTACTTACCATTAAATGTTGACTAACTCCTATCAGCAACCAATTCATAATCATCGGTATACCCGCGGTCAGAAGACTGTTTTTTCTGCCAAGCTTATTGGCCATAACTATGATCAGCGTTGGTGCCACAGCGTTGCCTATACCCGCTGCACTTGATAAGGTAGAAACGTCCGCAGCAGTAAGAGGGACGGGTGTGTCCGGATCCATTAGTATAGCTAAAGTTGGTGCATTCCAACCGGCCACAAAACCAAGGGTAAATAAAAGGAAGGCACCTGGAAATGCGGATTATCTTGAATCGATGTATTCGGTTACACTGATCAACTCGTAGTCGGAAGAGAATTTCGATTCGGTCATTAGCGTAAATTAAGCTAAAGTTTTTTTTTTTTTTTTTTCTTATATATAAAAAAGATGCTTACAACTCAGCGTGGAAATGTACTCCCATAACGCCGAACCCTCAGGACTCGTGTACCTTCCTTTTTCCGAATCTCTGCTCATCTTGGGTGGTAACGTTTTCACTTAAAAGATGTAGATATTGCGTATCACGGTTGGCAATTATTCAGATTTTGGTAAAGGCAGACCCATTTTATACGTTCTAGTTGGCAGAATCCCTGTGATTAGATTGAAGTGTGTGACTAGGCATTATGAAAAAATAAAACTATTTTTTTTTTTTTTCGTTCTAGTTTCGAATTTAAATACACGTTTTTTTTTTTTTTTTTTTTTTAATATGTATACACATTTACACTGTATATCCACGTGACGAAAACAAGTACGTGTTATTTGCAGACATTATTGTCGATTTTACACTGCAGGTAATTCGAAATTTCAAAAAGCGTGTATCACCGAATGATTTTAAATCGAGTCTGTCACGTTAATCGTGGCTGTTTCATTCGCTTGTCCACTATAATATATGTTTCGTAAATCATCATCACAGTAGCTCATTTAATATCTCCAAACAATAATACAACACACACGTATTCTATCTTTTGGTTGGAATTCTGCCATGTTTAATACACTCCATGTTTAATATACATATGTATATACCTCCACTCGCGTATTTTGTAAATGATACTGCATCATTAATATCTCATTGAGTGAGCATACTTAGTGCACATATCCCCACATCACTGTGAACTTGTTATATATTATATACGTATCATGAATGTGTATATGTATAAACGTGTAACGCAGCGCAGTATCATAATAATAAATTACGAATAAATAAAATATGTAAAAACACCCCATGGGTAGGTACCCCTTGTAATGTAATACGCGAACGTGCGAGTTGGTTTCTATATATCGTTTTCTATAGCGAGCGTGATCTCAAAAAAGAGATCGTAATTCACAGCTTCAACGATAACGTCTAATTTTCTATCTTTATATAAAGTCTTCGCCAGTTCACGCTACTTATTCAAGGCTATCTCTGGATGGTGTCTTTCTTTTTTTTTGCTGTTTTTTTTTTTTTTTTTATTTATTCTCTCTCTCACTCTCTCTGTACATGCTATGCGAATCCCTTATCTCGGTAAATGAAATTTATTTAAATAGCGTAAACTTGATACCTTTTAAAACGTTGATTTCTTATATGGTGTATCTCGATGAGCTGCAGATGATACGTATGTATGTATCGTACCTATCTATCGCGACGATCGAATTGAAAATAAATAATAGAGGAAAAAAAGTATTTAGATCAATTTGATCGAGATGATCTTGACATAATATTCTGATAAACTCGCCTTTACGAATTTGAGTAATTTATTTGATCATAGGTATATAAATTCTCGATTTTATACGATGATACTAATCCAAGGAAATCCTTGTCGATATTGAACGTCGTCTGATCACCTTGGTCGAAAATTGTTTACCTTATACTAAATAAAAAGAAATATATATATATATACCTACTTTAGATCTGTCAGATATGAAATGATATCGTGAAGATTCTCTTTTTGGTATATATGCCTATGCACTGACATGAAATATTTATATTTCAAAATAGATTCAGAAATTTGATAAAATATATACGATGATATCTAGATGTAAAGGGTGTTCACTGTTCATTTGAAAAATTTTCACATCAATACCAGGAAAACCAGAAAAGAGAAAATTGGTGTCTCATAAGAAACAAATTTTCTACAAAAGTCGTTTGATTTTTGAGGTAGAATAAAATTACGTAATAAAGAATATCGATTCTTATTTGAAAAAATCAAAGTTGACCATCTTACGCTCTTGACGTATCTTCACCTACTAAAAATGATGCTGCACCATGTTCTTTCCTCTTCGATATTTTTTAACCGCCTATAACCAGCGTTTGAAAAATTTTTCTCGCTCTCGAGATATTAAGGTGGAAACTTTTTAACTGACCACCTTGTATATTTCGGTGTATGTAATTAGGTGTAATAAATCTAAAACTGTTTTACACATAGTTTGGAAAGTTTTTTGTTATTTAAAAATTAATAAATATTTCTCAGTCATAACGTATAATGTAAAACCTAATTTATAACTGGATGAGGTATATATAAATATAGCCTAATCCGCAAAGCGGTATTTGTTAAACGTACCTATTTCGCAAGTCACAATTACGCTAGCAAAATTACAGTGTTTTTATTTTTTTAAGTTAAAATTTGTTAAAAATTTACTGAAAGATCATAAAGAATAATTCCAGCGATAACGAGACGGTGTTTAATTATTCTATTTCCGTCTTATCTGTCTCGTTTATTTTAAATTTTTTAATTTTTATATTTTCGGTTTATTTCGGCCACACAAGGTCGTAGTTTAAATACTCGTTTATATTATCTAAACAATCCACACGACGAGATTCAACAACGATACAAAAACACACACATACCCTGAAGGGTTAAAATTTAAGAATTTATTTTCTAATTTATCACGCGTTTAGATCTTTTTGAATTTGCAAAAAAGTTTTTCCCTTAGTTTCAGGAAGCAGCCACATAAGACAGGCCGTAATTGCCCACGTTAACACAGCGAATGATAAAAAAGGCACGGCCTGACCAAGGCCCCAAGTTGTTACTATTAGAAGATAAGATTTAATCGCAATAGTGCTAATAAGTCCGCCGAGTACACTGAAGATGCAGCTAGCCAAGGCCTTTATATCCGTATCGAATATCTCCGAAAGTACAACGTTCTGTATTGGCATTAGACCGGAATTAGCTGCCACAATTAATACAAACACAGCGCAAAATGGTATCAGAGCATGCGGTTTAACATCATATCTCATATACTCCATGAGGTAGAAATAAGTGCCGATAATTAAAAGGCAAATACCGCTGACCAGTCCCGAGATGCAGATTAAAGGCTTGCGGCCTAGTCTGTCGACTAGAAAAGTGGTGAATACTGTGGTGACCAGTTGCAGTACGGCAACGATTATCATGGATATGTGAGTCTCGACACCGACACCCATTGCGGCGAAAACTACATGTCCGTATATCATCACTGTTACACATCCTCCAAAGTGATGAGATAGCGCGAACAGTATCATGATCAAAAGGGCCTTCCGGTTACCGTGGACGGTGCAGAGCTGGTTGAACGCGTTGAGTTTCTTTGGGGCCTCTTTATCCTTCGTTTCATTATGGGTTTTAATAAGATCGGATTTGCCTTTCTGAAGCAGGGTGACTTTTATCAATTCCATTTCGTCCGATACGTCAGTTTTTCCTCTAAGTTTTTCAAGCGCTACTTCAGCCTCGTCGGTCTTACCGATCATCGTCAAAAAGTAAGGAGACTCAGGCATGAATCCGAAACTTAATAAAAATGAAATGGTAATGGCCATGCATATACATGCCGACGCTCTGACAGTTATGTAAGGAATTATAACCATATGGAACAAGACTCCAGCGTTGAACATTATACCTGAAAACATTGCAATACCACCCCGCAAATTTGGTGATGATATTTCACCGAGGTATATCGAAGAGATGCACATTGCAAAACCGATGGCTAATCCAGCGATGAATCTGGCGATGAAAAGAACCTGGTGATCGGAAATATCGAAAGGTTTATCATCAAATCGTTAATATACATATATTTTTTTTTTACTAGGGAAACTAAGTGAGATGAAAAGAAAAATCTCACCATAACGTGTTTAGCGACTGCGATCAATGCCCAGCTGACAATAATCGGTATTCCGGTTATCATCAGGCTTCTCTTTCTCCCGAATCTATCCATCATTAATATCGTTAACGGTGGAGCCAACGTGTGTCCAAATGAAACTAGAGCCGCCATAGTAGATGCGTCTGACGGTGTTAGGGCGATGGGTGAATCAGGTGCCATAAGTTTACCCAAAATCGGTGAGTTCCATCCCACCACGTTACCGATACACAACGTCAAAAGTCCGCCTGGTAACGAATTGAAGACCAATTTGGAATTAAATATGGGACTGTAAAGTGTACTTTATTTTTCTTTATTTTTTTTTCTTTTTCTACTTACAACAGAAAGTTGAAAGATATTCCCACGTGTAGGAACCTCCGGGAGTTTTGTACTGTCCTTTTTCAGAGTCTTTCATCATCCTCTCTATTTACGATCTTATTTATTTAATTGCAACGAACCTTATATCCGTTGAACAACCCGTTGCCCGTTTGCAAATGACTTACGGAAGTATGCAAGTGTCGAGCTATTTTATATCCTATATGACGTAAAGATAACGTTGATGAGATAAAAAAAAAAAAAAACCATTTTGCAACAAAACTGCACTCTATAATTTATTGCTTAATGTTTTTGACATCTTGGGATGAATATGCAGGTACAAATATAAATCTCGATTATTATTTAATTTTACATGATCGTTTAAAGTTTCTGTGTTTAACCAACTTACGTTAGATTCAAGCTATTTTAATTGTCAAGAGAAATCATACCGCAGCAATTAGTCAAACTTACGTCATAATTTTGTGTAGCAGTAACGGTTGTTAACTAGGTGAGTACAGTGTTTGTTCTAACTTTCGAGAGTCATCGTTGTTTGCGTACTACAGTACTTTTTTATTTTTTTTATTTTTGTATTATTCCTAACTTTGAATAGTTTCCGGAACTTAGGACAACGATGGAGTATTTCTTCTTCCGGTACCTATATACCAATTTTGGAGAATGATGTTTGCCTCTGGCTGTGAGGGGGCCATGAACCCACCATGAGACTCGTCAGTCGGGTTATTGAAGATGCCAAGCAAGATGCCTGCGTCGAATTCACCGTCATCGGGGAATCTCCCTTCATAAGTTGTTTTTATTTTTTTTTCTTTTTTTCCGAGGTTTGAAGAGCTCCATTTTGATAGGAAAGAGATAGGTGAGACGAAATGATAAAGGGAGGGAAGAAGAAGAAAAAGGATAAAAAAAAAACAGAGAATAAATCGAGAGAGGAAACGAATAGTCGATAAAAATTCAAGTCACGAGTTGTGTACAGGGTGAGCTGCCTAGCTAAGTGTTCGTAGTTACCATCCCTTCGAAATTAAGGCATAAAAATTGCACGGTGTTACATTTCGCTTTGCTTACTTTTGTGAACCAACACATGTATAATGTGCACGGTTAGAAGTATTTGACAATTTCTTTTTGTTTTTTTTTTTTCACTTTTATTAACGCTCGGTTTAATTAGACGAGTTTAAGGAACTTTACAAACTTTGTCGATTTTTCGCAAACTGTAAGAAATGAAAAAGAGCATAAAACGGAGCGAGGTCTTCGAGGTATTTTATATCGTGAAAGATGAGATTCAACGATTACCGAGTAACGGCCAAGCGTATACCTATAGACGCGATATAAAGGTACCTACGTACTGTACATACGTACTTTGGATCGATGGTCTCTGGGCATCGAGGCCGTCCGTTGCAGAATTGATATTCGAGGTTCGTATCTCGTCTGCAAACTTCGTTGGAATTTGAACTACCGCATAACAATGTGTCTGGCGGAAACACGTCGCCTAGAACGGTCAAGGGTCGGTGGTCACTTCGCTCGAGCGGATAATAATGGGTAACAAACGATTCGAAGGCATCGTCGGTCGCAACGATTCGTTTCCCGCATGTGCACCTATTAACCAATTAATTGTTAAAAAAATAAACGAAAATCCAAAAAAAAAAAAAAAAAAACAAAAAACAAAAAAAAATTACACCTCCCAGTATCCTCGACACATTATCTCTACTCCGCGACGATTAAATCCGACTACCAAAAATCCCTGCTGCTGTTTCCTGCGGCCATGTTTCCATCACATAGCACAGCGTCGCTCTCTGCGACCTAGTAGGTGCGTTTAATCAGAGGTTGACCCTCCGTCCCATAGATATTGTCGATACCTTTGATCTACGTCAAAGGGAGCAAGTCAGTCGCCAATAGCAACAGGGTTCCAAACCAGCTCAAGAGTGGACGCGGATGGTTGTTCGAGTAACCAGATGACTAGTAGAGTATAGGTAATCGTGATTGTGTGGATGAAAATGAAGAAAAAGAAACAGAAGAAGAAGAAGAAAAAAAATAGCGAGGGTGACAATTATACGAGACAGAATCATCATTCCGCCCGTGATGCATACGATATTTTTTGTCCAATACCTGTACTGAAAGTTCGCTTCAAAGTGCATGAAAAAACGAGCTGAAAGTAGTTTTAGTTTTCGCTCAAATGCAGTAAAGTGAGCTCTAGTGCGTCAAATTGCTACTTTCTACCTTAGAGCTCACTTTACCGTACTAGAGCGTAAAAGAACCACTTTGCATCTGGTTTACATGCACGTAACAGCATACATTCGGTGCAGGTAGAACAAAGAAAGAAAATCACCTATCTTCAGAAACGACGAATCATTTACGAAGATAGTTTATATATTATTTGTCAAGGCGTTTTTTTTTTTCCTTCAAACTTTGAAAACGTCACTCGCGAGCTTTTACAATGCAGATATTTTTTCAAAATTGTTACTACCAATTTATGGCAGGAAGAAAACCGGGGATTTACCTTTGTGCGATAGTGTGTTCTTGTGGGCTTATACGACACCCACCTCCACGTCAGTTGTACAAACATAGATACCACGGAGGCTGTTATACCTATAGAACGCGTACGATGATGTCCCTCGGACGAAGTAGAGCAGGTATAGAACAGAACGACACAGCCAAAGGCAAAGCCCGGCAGACCAAAGCCAAAGCTAACTTGTCCTTGTGTTTCTGGCTCATGGCTTGGACCGGTTAATCAGACAATTGTATTGCCGGGTCTAACGATCTTCGGTCCGCTAATACGCCAAGCGTTTTAGCAATCAACGAGTTAATTCGCGCATATCGGAGAGAGGTGGAAAGGGAGGAAGTACACGATGATGCCGGAGTTACTTAACACTCATTTTTCATCACGGTATATACCGTTTTCGCATCGTAAGCTTTAACGGTAAAATACACACGGTCTATTATGCGGAGTGTAGGATGAAACAAAAAAAAAAAAACGAAAATTGGACGGATTAACGGCTGTATATTATTTATACCGTACGTCACCATAACTCGAATTTTCGAAATCCATGTTCGGAAGCTGAGCTTAAATATTGAACATTGTGATCGTGCTTCTCGCCTCTCTCGTTCAGCTTTGCGGGGGCGCTGAAACTCTTTCTCTTTTTCTCTTTTTCTCTTTTTCTCTTTTTCTCTTTTTCTCTTTTTCTATCTCACTCTGTCTCTATTGGACGCTTTTCAGAGTTGGTCGGGTAAATCAAATAGCGTTGCGAATTTCAAATGGAAACTAATTGCTTTCGTGCTTTACTTACAGCCGCAGTGACGCTTTAACGCGCTTTAACGCGCTTTAACAAGCTCCATGCCCAACCCGTAAAGGGGGTTGAAAAACATACATACATATAACGCAACCATACCTATATGTATGTACATACACGTATACATACGTCGGGTAAATAGACGCACCGGCTTTACTTACCAAAGTAGGTAGCTTAAGTCTCGTAAACGCCTGCCTCGTAAAGAGCGTTAAGTCCCGAAAACCCATTTTTATTACTACGACAAATAACTAAATTCTCTCTGCTCTTCCTCCATTTCCCTATTTATCTATTCTGTCTGTGTACCTCTCTCTCTCTCTCTCTCTGTCTCTCTCTCTGTCTCTCATCGGCAGTTTTTCAATTCCTATACAACCTATCTACCTGTATTAACTTTCTACAGGTTCTGAGGGCTCCGGTGGGGCTCATTTACCTTCTTGAATGGTTTTGGACGGGTGGGCACGAGTACCTACAGAGCGAAATAGGATCGAATCATTTCAATTCCAATTTCAAATTCAATTTCAAAGCTCCGCGATGTGTATATCTGGACTTTTGGTATACCTATATATGGTATATGTAAGTATATATTCTATAATGCTTCCTGTTTACGTGTACGTATGTTATGTGTACAGAGAGTTACTAATATAAATAATACATACCCATATATGAATCCATAATGTAGATTAATTATTAAGAATTCAAGCACGGCTAGCTACGACCTGCGGGACATATCTCGCATCTGAAACTTCTGGATGTATGTATGTATGTATGTATGTATGTAGGTACGTACACCTTGCGAGCGAGTCTGGTGGGTTTCTGGATCTCAGGGTCCACCCTCGAGTAACTGTCAATAATGTGTCGTGAAAGATTAACGACCGGCACCCGACCCATCGCTTTCTCCAAATTTCTTTAGCCCGCGTGTTCCCGCATGGCAATCGGAGAAATAAATATGCCTCACGGGTCACCAGTCTTCTTCCTCTCCACGGTTTTTTTTTATACCCAAGGATAGGGTAACCGCGCGCCACCGGTATCCCCCTTAAACCTACCCAAAAACTCTTGCTTGAGTAAAAGTTCGGAGAATGAGGAAACGCGGTTTGAAGAAAAGAGAGAGAAATAATAATAATAATAATAATAAAGAAAACGAAAAAAAAAAAGAAACGGTATAGTCAAATATTAATAAAACGAGGAGGTAGACGTTTCTTTTCTTTCTTTCTTTTTCCATGCATGAACGCACGCACACCTTGATTCAATGTATAACTTTTTTTTTTTTTTTTTTGCGACAAATCTCGAGGTGCTACATACGTACGTATGTATGTACGTATGTATGTAACATCCGTATCAACTCTCTATCGATCGAGACTTTGAATGGAGAGAAGAGATTCTTTAAGCCATATCCGAAAAAAAGAACGTATAAAAAAAAAAAAGAAAAATAAGCATCTCTTCGACCTGATTAAAAACTTGATCCAGGTCGGATGATGGAGGCTCTCGAAGTGCTTCCGACTTTCGACAGCGTAAAATCCCCGAGGATTTGGTCGTCTTATTAATCCGGTGCCTCGGTAAAAGGCGTCTCAAGAAGCTGAATGTGAATTGTAAATATGGCTAGAGGCTTTTTTTCTTTCGTTTTTTTTTTTTCTTCTTATACTTCTCATTCTACTTCTTTTTAAATTTTACCTGCTGTACGAACGGTTGTTGCTTTATTGTCGGATGAAAACACG
Organism: Macrophya annulata; assembly: GCA_963924015.1. NCBI lineage: Eukaryota > Metazoa > Arthropoda > Insecta > Hymenoptera > Tenthredinidae > Macrophya > Macrophya annulata. The sequence goes on along the minus strand of OZ001257.1, from coordinate 15,787,241 downwards.
TCGTAGTATGGTTACGAAGGTATAGAGAGCATATACATATACCCTATGCCTCGGGTTCATTAAATTCTTATGAAAGATCGTCAGTTTGGGACTGGGCTGTTGTTAAACGGACAATACGTAGTCGTCAAACCCCGATTTTGGTCGCGGGATCATTCCAAGGGTTCGGTCCTTGTACCGGTCGTTAAATATCTAGTTACAACTGCCTGAGAGCCTGAGGAGATAGCTGGAATTGTCTAATTCTCTTGGGAGCTTAAGCCGTGTAAACAGACGTATGTACCTTCGCACATACATTGTACATCCATACATCCATACACAAACGATTACGCAGCCCGTTTCTCATGGTTAAAATATCTAATCGCTACAACACGCCATGTTAAATAATACTATACACTTTGAATTTGTTTAACCGTGGCTTGTTTTTTTTCTCCTGTTATTTTCTACCCAAATATATACGAATATACTACCCGGTGAAGCTCAGTGTTTTCATAATTTAGATTCCTTATTCGGCGAACGGTGAAAGAAGGTCAACCCCCCTCGGTATTCCCATAGACGGACGGTAACGGAAAGAATTTTTCCAGATCTTTCCTTTGACCCTTATATGTGTGTATATATATATATATATATATATATATATATATATATATATATATATATATATATATATATATATATATATATATATATATATATATATATATATATATATACCCACTCCACTGGGTCAAAGAGAAATAGAAATGAAGACGGAAGTGAGCTGTAGGAAGGGTCGAAATATAACGCTGGACTTCTTTAATTTGATGGATTTATGTGCTCGGCGAATATACTGTCGTTGGAATCCCACCCTCGAATTATCCAGAAAGGTTTTTTTACTTTCTTTATATCTTTTGCCGGTAATTTCGGGATGAATGAGAGAGAAAGAGAGAGAGAAGACACCCGGCAAACCACTCGTAATATTCTCATAATTATATATATACTGGCAGTGGTTAGATAACAGGCTGAAAGAGTGGACGAAGACATTAATAAAATTGCTCGAAATAAAATAAGATAAATTGAAAATAAAATTCGCTTTCCCTTGTACCGTTGAATTCCAAAAATTTTGACTTTACTAGAAATGAAAGTAACCCCACATCGCGTTGTTTCGTCCCTCGGAATGAATATGAGATGTCGGTATGCGTAGGACGAGAATTGTTTAATTCGGACTAATTCAGAAATTTCATAGCGTACGATGGGGCGTTTGTCAGGTAATAATAAGGGCATTAAGATGTCTAGGTGTGTTCTCGGGGATAAGGCTGTAGGTAGGTTAGACAGGCCAGATTTTCACCCTCGAAATCTAAAACCTTAGTGCGTACGTAGCTATAAGCGGTGTGGAAGGTTCAGAGTGCTGCTTAAGTATTTACCGAGAGCGTGCCATGAAGGGGGGAGGGGGATGATCCTCACGGCATCAGCTACCTTGATTAAAACCCACCCTCAATTTTTAATCTCTTATCGAAATTTATTCAAGTTTCATACACGCGGGGTGGTATTCGTCTTTCAGCTCTCACAGCTTGTACTAGCTTACCTACCTACTGTTTCAATTAAAAATTGCTGTCAGGTGAATTTTACAGATACTACGAACGCGGGGCTCGATACGCTGGCTTCGCATCGGATATGTAAAACCCTCATCCCCGAAAAAGAAAAAATGGAAATAAGAAGTGAAGAGAGTAAAATGTGTATGTCAAATAAAAATCGAGGATATTTTTGTACACTCCTTTTTTTTTTTTTTTTTGGTATTAAATTTTTTATATATATGATCATCAAATCTTTTGAATTACCATCATTTTCACGTATGTATCTCATCGTTGAGGACCTACCTCATTGAAATTCCTGATCCAAGAGAATAAAGACGATAATATTTTACTGTCCCATCCCCGGTTCGGTAAAGTGGAGTAAAAATTGAGACTGTAAAGCAGTAAAGGTGAAACGGGTCTCGATAAAATTAAGGTAGGCATGTCGTCGTGCACGGTCTCTGCGCTTGAACCGGTAATAAAATTAGGGGTAAGGAAGTGAATTTACGCTAAATTTTCTTCACCTCACCTCACCTCCTCTCCTCTTCTCTACCTTCGGCGATCGCTGCTGCAGGTTAGCGTTTAAGGTGCGATAAAGTCGATGTAAATTACGCGACGCCCCACTTAGGTAATTATTTAATCGACTTATCCTACAGCTAGGCGATTCAGGTGTTGAGTACAACCTTCGATATCCAAAATGCGATTTTATATTGATATAACTTTTCGAATATCACCGAAACTTTTTTCACCCTTTCACTTCTTATATACATCGCATAGGATTTCTCTCTAATCTCGGGTAAACTCTCCGGGTCCAACAAACACTGAGATCGACAAAACATCCCATTGTCCATTCCGAGGCGCATGCAGCTTTGCCCCTACGCTGCGGCCGGTAGTGAACAAACTTTGGCAAACTTGTGCTCGAAGAACATGGAACAGCAGTGACGAAAGTCCGGTATAGCCAGACCGCGAGAGACAATAATCCCGCATTCTAACTGAAGCCCTGGATGTTCTTCGTAGTTTCCCCGCTGTCAAAAGGTTATACACGCCACCTCCGGACTTCCTGTTCACAGTTTACTTCCGTTTAAACGATGTATATTGTTATACAAAAGAAAAACAAAAACACAATACACTTGGTTGAATTTTTTTTTATCGACGAATTTGACAGTAATTTTCTTATTTAGATGAGACACCGGAATTTCGAAACTTTATGTGAAATGTCTGTTTTCTTTTTTTGTCCCGACGGTTATTATTCATTCGAAGTCAAAATATGGGGACAAAATACCTAGAGCGATTGTATATCTACACCGTGAACGGCCCGAGGTGTCGTTTCGTAAAATATACGTACACAGACTATGGATAGAAAGGTATATATACATAGAGAGAGAGAGAGAGAGAGAGAGAGAGAGAGAGAGTTTGGTGAGAAACTTTGGAGGATTTATCTCGAACGGTGAATCGGTCTCCCGTTGTTTAGACACCCCGAGCAATACCCGTGGCTAGGAAACGGGCCAAAGTGCCAATCGAGAAGAATTCAAGCTCGAATTGTTTCGAGAAGTAGTAGTTGTTGCCCCAGAGAATTCAAGTCCGTTCAACAGAATGGGACAAAGGCAGGGGTTACACGAACCACGAATCCCATTCTTAACGTCGTAATTAATAATTACTTTGCCTCGCGCTTTACGCCCCTGGAGGTAAATTCGAGCGACGTTAAGTAAAGTGATGAAGAAATAAGATAGAAAGGACGAAAAAAAAAAAAATTAAAATTAAAAATAAAAAAAAAAATTTTAAATTTACAGTAAAAATGAAAGATAGAAAGAAAGAAGAAACATTAACCGATTATTATATCGAGTATCTCGGAGGTTCGTTTCAACGTAACGAATATTTCATTTCGTGACCCCAGGTTTCGTATACAGTGCAGGTAATTAATTACGAAATAATTAATATAATATTAGGGGAGTATTTGATTAGCGTTGAATTAAGATTTGTTACTAAAAGAAGCGAGTGCGATTTAAGAAATGACATCAACAGTGAATGAAATTTTGTGGTTGGATTTTAAGGAGTTTTGTGGAAGGATAAAGTGTCAAAGAACGAAACGACGTCGCTTAACTCGGGCATAAATCAACCCGAAAATAAAATATAGGGTTCAGCACTTTTTCTTTAAGTCATCAATTACCTAACGGCGAAACTGCTCCTTCAGACTTGACACCCCCCTCCTTCCCCCACATACAACCATGTGGCAGTAATACTACATGGGATATCTGCAATCGAGGGAAAATTGAAATCTGTCAAAACTTGTTAAATCCATATAATACACACAAAGGTTAATAATGTATGGATATCTGAAAGTTTCAACCTATAGGGGAGAGCGTGCTAAAATGAAACGGTGAGGCAAAACGGGACCGAAGATCGGGATGTATTGACGGGGTAAAATGGGATGCCCAAAAATTATTGGAAAATTGTATTTTTACAACATAATTTTTAAATTCAAACACAATCGTTTAGAATCATACAGGTATAAGATACAACGACATATTTCGATTAGTTGCCCCACTCTCCCCTATACATACGCCGTCTAGCTATTATTTGTAAAAATTCTCTACCAATCAAACTGACAAGAACTTATATATATATATATATATATATATATATCCTTTCTTTTCTTGTAAAAAATGTCATTTGAAAAGGAAATAATTCAGACGAGGATACGCGTCGATATTCTAAGCACATTCAGCGGTCAAGGCTATACGACCATGGCCCGCAAAATAAGGACGGGGAAGTTTATCATTTATATTTATTTTATTTATTTTTTCTATGATAAAATACGCCCACCCTATTTGTCAATTACGTTTTATTCGATCGGTGGATTTTACAGCGGGAACTAGAGGGGTGCACTCTAACGAGCGATTTTATTGTCCTCGGATCGCGCAATACGATGGGAATTCTGATGCCGTTGGAAGGGTATGGGCGTTATCGGGTGTTAAGCCAAAAATATTGGACAACTATTTTATGGGTTCTGTATGTGGGGAGAAAGCGGATATTTCATCGTCTACCATCGGGGAATTATTTACCACCCTCCCATCCTCCCTCACTAGTCGTAATATAAAGAAGGAAGAGTCGGTACTTCATGTTTGACTCAGAGTTGTTTACGCGTTTCGCAGTCTTTGGTAGAGGTTCGCGTGTCTTTAGATCTTCTTACTAATTGGCTTCCCGTTCCTCATTCCTCTCCTTCCTTCTATTTTCCAGTTCGAAAATTCCCTTAACTCATAAATTTCTTCCGAGTATAGATATGTGGGTAGAAATCAATCGTTCTGCTTGTTTCACGTGAATATCATTCCCTACCACTATAGGGAATAGAAAAAAGCGTCGAAAATGATTATCCCTATACCTAGACTGGGCATATAGTCGAGTATACATACGAATGAATTTTCGTCGAATAACGCAGATGTCCGAATTCGCAGGAGGTCGAATTCGACGTTGGTATAACGTCGAGTTATCCCCCCAATTCAGAGAAAATAGCCACGGGCCACTAACAATCCTCTCAGCAAAGGTGCTTAGCGGTAGAGTAAAGTGTCTAGCCTGAAAGGGTGCGCTGACCGAAATACCTACCACCCCTTACGAAAAATTCGAAAACTCGGATTCACGTGACTCGAGTATTCGTATCGATTTTATTAGTTTCAAACGACAAGGAGATGGAAGCTTTGGTATACGTAGATTCATAACTTTTAAGTATATTCTTTGATAAGACTTGACGAATTTTGGTAAAGCAATTTTCCGTTAATTACCTCGCGAACCGTCAACTTCTTAATGTCTCGACGGGTCGTAGTCCGTCCTCCTTAATTACAAGACGATATCAAGGGACGAAGTCCAGGGTACTCGGGTCGCTTGCGAAGGTCAGTGTTTGTCGAAGGATGGCAAGAAGTCCGGTCTACCCGTTTCCTTCTCTCTACAGGGGCGGGGTAAATGTGAATTGGATCGAGGTTATGGGGTAGACCCTATCTCCCCGTCCCTCGAGAAATCAGCTCAGTAGATGCCATTGTCGTTGTCGTTGTCGTTGTCGTCGTCAACGTGTCTTGTATTGACTTTCGGTAAATTCCTCGAGCACCAGGACCAGCTCTAACGTTACGGTCTGTCTTAAGGTCTGATACAAGCTTAAAGACCCGCGAGCTATGAGACAAGTACGTATTCTATATACTATGACTGTTGTACTGGTAGGTATAGGTATGCCCTCAAGTTCAACTCCCAAAGTATTTATAGGCGAACAGTGTTTGCTGACCTTTGAGTCCTAAAACCCCTTTGACGAGTCCTTTGTTTAGGCGCGTAACTTGGCCTCGGACTAACGTTAAATTATTCCTGAATTGGTCGAGATAAGTATTTCTGTGTATATTATATATGTATATACATATATGTGTTATATATAGGTGAAAAGTTTTACCAACGGTCCAAGGGAAATACTGACTTGTTAAAGTCGTCCGCATTTAGACTGCAGTAGGGTATAATTATTCTCATAGTCAGTTGAGATTCCGCCAGTTTCAACGTAAACATTTTCTCAAGATTTCTCCAACCCCTTCTCTTTCCTTTCCTTTCCTTTCCTTTCCCTTCACTCCTCTATCGCGCTCCTTAGTTCTCTTTCTCGTTGCACTGCACAGAGTTTACCTCCGAGGAAACACCCTCTGGAAGTTCAACTTTGAACTAAATCCGTGCGATGCAGTAAGTATACCTACCCCCGTTATATAAGGATAGAGTTGCACTGCCTTACCTCACTAATTGGTATCTCGAAGTTGAAGTTGAGAGAGAATTCCCATTCAGTGAATCGTCCTTATCGCCTTCACAGAGAAACGTGTATAATCGTTAAAATCCGATACGTTATAATAAGTGGAGAAAGTTAAATATTCGTGTAACGATTTCGCCTTATAGTTTTAAATTTGATGATGAGGAATAAGAAGAAGAAGAAAACAAAAGTGTAAGAAGAAGAAGAAGAAGACGAAGAAGAAGAAACATGGCAACAGGTGTGGTGGTGAAGCGTACGTTGTACCCGTAGCAGAAGAGAGCTCGAGGGTTCTTTTGAAAATGGCGAAGGGTCGCAGCGAAGTTTAATTTTAAAAATTTCAAAGCCCGGATTGACTTCACCGTTCGCTAAAGTTTCGTGCATAATATTATGCGTATAACAAGGTTAAATATTTGAACGAGATGAAATTCTCCAAGGGAAGGTTTTTCACCGCCAGACCCGTACCCCGTACTGGCCGTGGAGGAGGTTACCGTCCTCATTATGCCGAGTACTCGCTGTCATTTACGCCGAGTAACCAAGATTTTTGTAGCACCTCTTCACCCCGGTCGTACCTAACCACCTACCCTGCACCCTGCACCTACCCCACCCCAATCCTCGAGCCCAACTCTCTTCTCGTCGAGCAATCCACACCAGACTTACGAGGACCTTTAATAACTCCGATACCTACCCGCGGTTAGAGGGTGCCCGTACGGATTTTAAACACTCGAGTAGGTAGGTACATGTACCCGTCAAGGGTGGTTCAAGGTTTTTAATGTCATTCCTTGGTGTAAAGGTGAGTGAATGAATGAACGAATTGATGTATGAATGAATGAATGAATGAATGAATGAATGAACGAATGAATGAATAAAATGAAAGAAAGTATATTATTCCGGAGTGTTGCACAGGAGTAACGGGGTAGGTATGGTCGATGGTGGAATGGGGATAGCTGGTAGGTATAAACAGTTTGACTTTCAAATGACTGGCGTAGTTGCGAATATAAAGCAGAGTTGTTTTTCTCCCTTTCTAACTCTTCGATTCGGGAAGTGAATGGCAAGGCCTCAGGTTCGGCTCGAACCTCGATGAATATTTCATGCGCCTTGGAATCGGTAAAGGCCCGGGAGGCAGGTAAAGGGACTGAAGGGGTGAGAGAAGGCATTGTCCAGACGTGAGATTACGTGCCGTATACCGAAGGCCCAGCTTTCCCAGGGTAAAGTTAACCCTTTCCCGCATTCCCCTTTACCACGCTATTCCCGCTTTCCCGCTTTCCGTCCCAACACGATCCCACGAGCCCTAACCCTTTCGCCCTTGATCCTGAGGACCACCCACTCGCGGTTCGATCTACGTGGTCAGTCATAAAGTCGTCCGTGTGACTCCCCTTTTTTGATTACCCTTTTTTTTTTTTCCAACACTAAATATAGAGTGACGCCATTCGAAGGGGGGTTGATCAAATTTTTGTTGAAGAATCGTGGATGAAAAAGTCAAAAAAAAATCAAAAAAATCTGATAAAAAATTTTCATTTGATTTCAAGTACGGTGTAGAAAATTTCTTCTCTGTCCCAGTGCCCCCTCATCGAGGGGGTGTAATTACGCGGTAAGATTACCCGCATGCATATATACAGCTACCTCGATGAGAAGAATGAAAAAGAAGGTAAAATAAAAAAAAAAAAATTTAACTAAAAACTCGTCAAAGAATGATATTTCCTCTGTAGGAATATCTGAGTAAGCGATGGTCTTGAACGTAGATTCAACAATGCTCATCTCTGTATAAGATTTCCAATCAACCACCGGAAATAGCGTCTGCGTCGGAGATGAGGTTCCCGTTCGTCCTCTCCTCTTCGCCGCTGAATCATTTCGCTGTTAAATTATTACCGAAGCTTTCGAGCGTCATATCCATCGGCGTATACCTTATACTTATTATATATGGGGCAAGGTCGTACCAAAGTTAAACGTCATCATCATCATCATCATCATCATCATCATCATCATCATCATCATCGCCATTTCCTTAAACAATTTATTTATCATGAGGAGAGGACATTTGTTACCACGTGGAATAAATATTCTTCTCCTTTTATTTTTTCCATTCATTTTTCTTGTTCTCCCATATCTTCGTCGTCTTCTTCTTGTTCTCGTTATTGTTCTTATTTTTCTCCTCCTGGAGGTTTGTATCAACGCGCAATCAGAGGAAGAGGGTAGTGGATAACGGGAAAGGACAGCTCCGTAGGTCCGGAGACAATATAAGTGGTTGATGCGGAATCTATTACGCCTCCCATGAGACGTCGGGGTCGTCCATCATGCAGACTGAGTAACCGCGAGCCGACGCGACGCGAACCTCGAGTGCCCGTTGGGAATACTAAAACAACGCGGTGTGCCGTGCCAGGGTGTTCGAGGATGAGCAGAGGTAGAGAATGAGGTTTCAGATTACTACCCTCGCCCTGTTTTATTGCGGTTTCCACAATTTTACCGCTTTGGTGCAATTGGCCTCTCTGCAGGATAAGCGCAACCAACTACCACGTATGTACATACACGACGTCTTCCTAAACTCCCCCCGCCTCCACCCCAAGAGTAAAAAAAATAAAATAAATAAACACGTAAGAAATAAGATGAAAAAAACAGTCGCGAATTTATAGAAACAACTCGAAATTATCATTACACTTAAAATACGCTCCGTTGGGGCTGGTTTAGTTAAACGACTGGGACCGAGGCTATCAAGTATGCTAAAGCTCACCTTAATATTTATATTCAGAGGCGGGGCTGCACCCTGACTAATACTAACGGTGTATAACAGTTAGTGGTTGTGTGTATGGTGATTCGGAGAACAGTACCTTATATTTACCACCGTTAAGTCTCCCTTAACCGCAGAACGTATATACATACGTATACGTATACGTACGAACGGGGGTGAGTTTAATACAAGTTTATCTCGCGTGACACGTTCAATGTACGAAAATTGGTATAGCTGCAGTTGTACACGCCATCGGTAATTTCGCAGTGGTATAATATAGACAAAATAATTACACTCAGCTGTTAAAAACGAATTGAAACTAACCCCTTTTCCTTTCCTATTTCTTTTCTTTATTTCTCTCTCTCTATTGCTGGATTTTTATTACTCTCTAAATCTCTGCAGCGACGACGTGGAGCTTTATGTCGTGTACCACCGTGTTCGCTAATACGTGATATTCTTAACGTGCGAAATAGTTGCGCTGCAGTTATAAGGGGAAATTGCAACGGCAGGTGCACCCACCACGACTATTAAACGAACATTACCACCCCTCAGGAACCCGCAGGCGATATAATTACATCATTAACCCACATTATATTCACCTTTGATCTGGATGGGATATAGAAATTGTGGCAAAACTATGATTAAAATCGCCACAGTTTTTTTTTTTTTAATTTATTTTGCATTTTTTTTCATTAGTATAATGTAAATCTGATTGACTCAACGAATACGAGTTGTGAACGTCGATCAAAACTATTTTATATAACGTGTTGTATGTATGTACTTGCGATTAAATTTTCATTTTTTGACTTTAAATTTTGTTAATGAAAGAAATTATTGCACGAATTTTGAAAGAGCAGATTTTTTAGATGGCGTGTTGCACGTCGATCGAGCCACCCCCCCCCGCACACCTTGACATACGTGCAACTAATGGGTTATTATTTCCAGCATATACTACGAGGGCGAATGAAGTTGTTTCAGGATTCGTATCGCTAAATTATTACGTTATAGTCGTTCGCGTCAAGCCGCGTTTTAGTAAGTGGTAGGTTTGCAACGTTTGTGCTGTATAGGTTTATGTGTAGACATCTCATGTGCATACCGCAAATCTGATTAATACGCGTTATAGTCGCTAATTGCGTGTAATACTTGTCGCTGAGAGTTGATTAGCAAACAAAAAAAAAAACAAAAAAAACAATAATAAAATGAAATTATGCAATAATTGGCAAAGATGATCAACAAACATATTATTTATCTAAAACAGAACGTTGCAGGGCACAGCAAACTCGGGAGAGCGTTAAATCGGACAATTTCCAGGTATGCTGCATCAGCATTTGTGAAGTTTGTCGCGCAGTTAGGTTTTTAGTAAATTAAACGTCGGGGCGTACAGCGCAATTCGTTATTTAATTGTATTGTGATTATAATTGGAGGTTGGAGAACCGGCTGGGTACGCATATACATTCACATAGACGCATATACATGTACATATATGAGGACGTATTTATATGTACGTGTTTACGTATATTAAACATTCTTTAATTGAGAGAGGACCAACGGCAAGTCCGTTTATATGCGAGTTTAATATCTGCTACTGAACGATACGTTTAACCTTCTAATAATTACCGAGCTGTTTCAACTGGAGGGGAAATAAAAAGAAATAAAAAATTTCACATTTTTTTTTTTTTTTTTTTTTTTTTTATAACGAGGTGCCATGGCCAATTCTACCCTCATCAGTGTCGACGAGGATAGTATGATAAATTAACCGGAATTTAAAATCGTTTAAACACTGGCTTTCGGTGGCCACGGTTTTGGTCGTGGAGGAAAATAATCACGTATGAGATATGGACAGAAAAATTCCGATTTTATTATAGTTGAAGGTATGTAGAGGAGTGCGGGGCAAAATGGGACTAAATAATGGTGTTTCGATAAAGAAAATTGGGAACTTGGTAAAATGGGGCGGTGTCTGAAATTACTACAAATTTCTACCCCATAAATTTTTGCTTTTCTGTAAATACCCCATTTTGCCCCATTCTAGAATTCTTCGGAATTTGAACGTCACGTTAATTCAAACACTAGAAATGGTTTCAAAAACTTTATATTCTCAATTTTTGAATAATTTTTGGGCGTTCTATTCTGCCCCTATCTCCCTTACTTTGAAAATCCGGTAAATAAGACAATTGTATCTATTTTCTCCCTGTAGCATTTACGATCGTTAAAAGAAAATTCCATTGAAATAATTCTATAGAGGAGGTATCGAAGGGAGATGAAAAATTGCGGTTGATATTACCAATCCTGAGGTTTGAAAGAAGAAGCATTCTAATATACCACAAGCTCAAGTTTTCGAAGCTGCATGGCTAGGTGAACTTTGGCGTGGGCGATTAATATTTGCAGACAATGGACCCGCGCGCACATTTCCATGGCATCCGTGATTCTGGCTGTACCCAACCTCACCGTTAAGACCGTGCCTTATACCTTACCTTACCTTACCTTATTCGCATACAACGAACCAATAATACGCGGGCGAGTGTGTGTCACGGCACGTCTGCCAGCTAACCATACAGCTAACGTACGAGGGAAGTTTCCATTGTCCCGGAAGCTATGAGCGGGTAGCTATGAGGCACGAAAACCCTTCGAGGAAAGGTTATAGACAACTATTATATCTTAGATTCATCCCCCTCGGTACCTACCTCTCATATACCTTATATATTAAAGATGTTCAAAATTCATGTCCGTGATGAAGAATTTTTGCTTCTCTTTTCGTTTTTTTTTTTTTTCTTTCTTTTTCTTTTTCAACTTCCCGCTATGAAAATTGAAAATTTTCACAAAAATAGGAAGTTATTGGTTTCGATCAGATATTTTGAATATTTTTGGATGGACGTCCTTACTTATAACCTTGTTCAATTTATTATAAACACAATAGTATCAATTGATTGTAACGTATTTAACACAGTGGAAAGTTTTAGGGTTGGCTCATAGATCAACCGATTTTCTGATTTTTTTTGTCTATTTTTTTTTTTTTTTTTTGGGGGAGGGGGGGGGGGGGGGGGAATGAGGAAAATTTTCGCTATATGTGAATGTGTGGGTTTCGAAAAAATTCGCGTATACCCGCTATAATATGCATAACATCGTATCTCAACGTCCCTTATTATACTCGAGCTGTTTATTAAACTTTACACCACCACGACCACCACCACCACCATCACCATCATCGTCGTCGCTGTCGTTGCCAGACCCGAAAGAGTTTCTAGTCTAACCACCCGGGGTTCCGTGTATAAGGTGTAATTGCCAAGGGCTAAGCTACTCACTCCCCCATGACTTTACTTTGATCTCTAAAGAAGCCCGGTTTCTCGTGGCTTAAAGGGCGCGTTCAAGCGGTCAAGGATCCCGTCATCTCTCATCCCTTAAATCTCTAACAGGCCTAGGCTTGACCCAAGACCTTATATACAGCTTGGACACTACGAAACACGAAACAAGGGGTTCACTTCGCTAACATTCTTAATGTCTCGATAAACTTTACTCAGATTCAAGAATCGATTTCGTATTAAACTTTTCGTTTTGCCACCGTTCTGCCATCTTATTTGAGGAATAAAAAAAAAGTGTGCGTAGTGATCGTGCGCTAATTCTCACACAATCTTACTGTATTATTATTATTATTATTATTATTATTATTATTACGATTAAGCGATGAGAGCCGGGGTGAGGCGACGTGGGAAGAATGGAGACCTGTTGACGCGAGGAATCGGTTTTATTTTTATTTCTTTATACAATGAAATTAATAGCGACTCGAGTGACTCAGATGAGATTGGAGTAGGTTCTCGTGGTTGAAATTAATCGCGAAAAGTAATATTCCAATAATATACCTCCAGCGTGAAAATAATAGAAGAGAAATGAAGTGGAGTTAGGAGGTGAAGTGAAGTGGACTATAACAGAACCCGTTGTTGTAAATCATATAGCTTGAAAATTCAGCGTTACTTATGCGGTTCTATCAAAAGTGACGTTCGGTTGCAGTTAGACCGATTCTCCATTCAGAAGGCAAACAACAATACGCAATCAAGCAACCAGCGATGTAGGCGGTTGACGGTTGACGGTTGACGTTGGCATTACCAGGACCATTGTAAAGCTTCTGGATAGCAACTAGCTGTTGCGGGTGGTTTGAAAAGCGGCGTAGCTAGCAGGGAAGTGTACCTATGTACCGCAATATACATAAATAAATAAATAAGTAGTTGGTATATGTTAGAAATGGGTCTCCCGAAGCGAGGGAGGGAAAAAAAAAAAAATCTTTTTTTTTTCTTGTTTCCTGACATATTTCTAATCTTCCACGTTTTTTTATCTTTTTTTTTGGCCGTCAAATTTAGTGGGTATGAAACTTGAGTTTCTCGCGGCTGAAGGTTATACCTATATGTATATGGGGTCGCGTGGCAGGGTATGGATTTCTTCAAATTTATTGCCACTACGGTGCAACAAATATTTGCAATCTTCTGCCAACCGGGAACCCGCGTTTTACCGGTCCCCGTTGCTCTTCGCGTATATGGAGACATTTGCATATCTATGAGAGTCTCCTACATGGAAAATATATGTATAAGCCCGTCGAGGTACGATAATTCAAAAAATATATCATATTTTCGAATTCTAGGCTGCACTAACCTGGTCCTGGTTGCAGCTACCTAACCGAGGCCAACTCGAATTTTTTCTCCGTTATTTATCATGCGAAGAAATTTAAAACGACAGATTTTATATATCAGAGGTTTTATATATCAGAGGTTTTACTAGAAGATCCCTATCAATTTTTCGTCCCATATACGAATAAGTAAACGTTTAGATATTTTACATGTATGTACCATAAGCTCGTAGAACAAAAAATATAACGAGTATCGTTGTTGAAAAATTTTATCATATTTGTTCCTTGTTCCGTAATCGGTGGCTGGTAATTAAAGTTTTGTTCTCTAAGTGGCGTATAGGTATAATATACATTCTTACAGGTCAAGCACTGAAATACATAGGTACACATTATATACTTATATACCTTGGCCAAAGGAGCAGAGCAGCGAAAAGCTCACTCTCGTTACCAAAGTTTCTGTACAGCACCATGTGAAACTTGCAGAGGTAGAGGAAGAAGAAGAAGAAGAAGAAGAAGAAGAAGAGAAAATACACGGGCTCATAGCTTTTTGCAGCAATTACACATCCTAGAAATTTTTCTCTGTAAGTCTTATGTGATGGTATACGTGTATATGTGTACATATAAAGAGTATCCTCGATATATCCTGTATCTCACATCGTACGTATACCTACACGTACAAAAGTTTTAACGACGAGAAGGCAGGAGAGAAGATATCCTCTCGTTGCTGCTGCTACTGCTGCTGCTGCTGGTACCACTACTTGAAACGAAATTCTTGGAGAAGATGAGCGTATTTTCTACGGGATGAGGTACAGTACGGATGCCGCCTCACTTTCGCTCAGGGCTAATACAAATTAAAAGAGAGCTCTGAGCCTGAGGATCCTTTTTCGGCTAAAAGCGTGCACGGTTTGGCCATTTCTCTCCCTACATCGTACAGTTTTAACGTTTTTTTTGTATCTTTTATATTTCAAGCACGGTTTTTTTTTATTTTTTTTTTATTTGGATACCTTAACCGTCCCACCCTCTATCCCTCTCTCTCACCTCGATAAATAATTTCCCTTTGTATTAAAGTCTCTGATCGAATTTCATCCCCTAAACAAAAAACAAAAAAAAAATCGTCCTGGTACTCGCGTTTCACGTATTTCTATCTATATACATAAATAGTAAATTAAATACATATATATTGTTAACGAACGGAACCCAGATATTAGTAATTAGTTATGATCCGTGGCTTTTCCATGTAAACGTTGGCTAAAATCCTAGGGGTGAGATTGGGGTTGATGAAATATTGGTAAAATATATTATATTCCAAAGGGAGGATCTCGCCGCAGTTAGCCGCAGCCAACTTGTTGAACTTTCCACGTTGACGAATCGTTCTTCTCTACAGCCATTCGATACCGATAAAACGTCGAGTAGTAGTAGGAGGCCACGACCTCGTTGAATTCGAACTGAATCTCAACCCTCGAATAAATAGAATTAGAAAATCCCAAGTTGGAGTAAAGGTTCGCCATATACGGTCAGGGCGCTGGCGGTAGGCTATTCACCATTAAATAAATAACAGGTGTAATTCTGAAACGCGTTATTTGTCTGGGGAGGTTTTCGCCTTTTCGGGTTGTTAAATGGGTTACACCATCAGCCCTATATGCCACATACCGTAACTATATCTACCTAACCAAGCAGACCCCACGCACTCGCTTCGCTCTCGTCAGCTTTTCGTTTCTATTCAACATCCCCAACGGAAAACGCGTTGTTACCAAACTTTCTTCTTCTTCTTCTTCTTCTTTTTCTTCTTCTTTACGTTTTATATGAGTTCGGTTAGAAACACTCGCCTTCGAATCAACTAATTGCGAGCTTGTTTCCGGTCCCCATATACCATTTCCACCCCCCAAGTTTCAATACCGTGGCAGCTATCGAAAGAATTTTTTGTTTTCTAAAAATAAACAAAAAAATAAACAAAAATATCCCGTTTGTAATATTCTCATTATAATTATATGGGATATCATTTGACGAGAGGTATTACGGACGGACGTAGATTATTACGTTCCATTAAATCCTCCCTTGATGCATTATCACACTTTCATTATGATTTATATCCGATGTTTATATCTCCACCATTTATGAATAAACCCTTCTTCAAACGATATTTACCCTTTATGTCGAATTGGGCGTATAGTGAATCATCATCAACGGGAACGTGGTGAGAGCTGTAGAGCCCGATTTGAAGAGCTTATGGGTGTAATATACTCGCTACAGAAAGTGTGAAACTTGTATATATGGGGCATTCCATACAACTTCGACCTGGGTCTGACCCTTGACCTCTCGGATTGGTCCTACGATTTTTTATATGATTCTTCTCAATTTGAAAGGCACTCAGTTTTTTTTTTTTTATCTTAATCTTATTTTATTTTTTTTAATTCAATTTTGATATCTGCCACACGATGTTCTCAGAATGTTTTCGGATTTTGTAAATTTGTGTCGATCAATATGGCCGTTTTCAAAAATTGTAGAAAATTTAAATCGATTTGAAAAAATCTAATAAATAGACTGAGTGCTTTTTAAAGTGAGAATAATCATATAAAAAATCGTGAGCCCAATCCTAAAGGTCAAGGGTCAGACCCAGGTCGAAGTGCTTATGGAATGCCCCATATATACACTTTTATCGTTAACCGGAACATTTTTGAACTTAACTATCTCCCGCATGCCGTCGAATGTTATATATAATATCGGTTAAGTAAAAGGTGAAAACGTCGGAGAGCGTTTTCTGTAGTGAAAACAAGAAAAAGAAGAAGAAGAAGAACAAAAAGAATAAGAAGAAGAAGTAGTAGAAGAAGCCGCCCCGGAGGCGATGAGCGCCGTGATGGATGCTGGTGTATGGGCCGGGGACTTTTCCCTTAAACTCTACTGCAGCTAGCGATTTCCAGCACTGAAAGCACGAGAGCTGTGGCTGTGCAGTTCTAAGTCGACAGAAATGAAGAAAGAGAGAAAAACGGAAATGGAGATGGAGATGGAGATAGAGAAAGAGAGAGAAATTCAACGAAGCGTTTAGAATTCCAACATCGTATTGCCTTGCGGAAGTGTATGTACACTACCTGCGAATTAAACCAACTGAAATCTCTAAGAAATGGGTGGTATATCCTCAAATTCAGACCTCGATTTGAAATGAAAGAAAAACAAACAAAAAACAAAAACTTGGTAGGTATATAGGAAAATGGATTCTTCGAATCTTGACCCTCTCTGCACCATCGTCAAATCATTATTACATTCTTTTTTTTTTTCTTTCGTTTCTCGAATCTCAAAACTCGCGGAGTAAAACCTGCAAGAGCTGTCGGATCTTGGTCCTAAATTTACGAAATTAGCCTCCGCCTTTGTTACTGGGAAGATGAAAGAGCAACGAGGCGGTTAAAACGTTGGATCTTTTCTTTTCATTCATTTCATTTCATTTTACTTTTACTTTTATTATTATTATTATTATTTTTATTTTTCTTTCTTTTTCGTTAAACAGAAAGAAAGAAAGAAAGAAAGAAAGAAAGAAAGAACAAAACATAAAATAAGAAATAAGAAAGAAACTCGTCCTTCACTCTCCTCTCGGACCCAACGCTAACTCAACCTCCGAGAACGCAGCAGCATCTGTCCTAATCTTTCTCGGGCGACAGGGGGCTGATATAAATCGAACCTGACCTCTCGAGTGTGGGGTAAAGAAAAGAAATATAAAAAGAGTGAAAGGAATGAAGTGAAGTAAAAAAAAAAAAGACAAAAACAAAAAAAAAAAAAAAAAACAATTATTTGATTGTATCCAGACGAATATAATCGTTCCCTTTAATTTCATTTATATTCATTCAAATTTTAAGGGTATAAAGTGATTAGTATTATAAGACATCCATTGAAGGGAATTATATTATACGGAATGAGCGAACAATATAATTTCAATGAAATAAAACGTATAGTTCTCTCTACCCTTATATATGAGTTATATAATTTTTCATTCAAAATGAACTTTGGCAGTATATTTTTCTTTGTCTTGAATAGAAAGTTTTCGCGGTCCTTTACATTTACAGCGTCACTGCACCACCGCCACCGCCACCACCACCCCCATATACCCATATACGTATGTATATACCCATACGTACACTATTCTGTTCTGGTTATAAATCGTTAATTTCTACGACCCGTAACGCGCACCCTACTCTGTAAGTACGTCCGTTTAAAAGCCATGCAGAACGTTTCTACGCGTTGTATAGGTAGGTAGGTATGTATATATATATATATATATATATATATATACGGGTGTTTTAAATTTTCAAACCTCTGGGATGAGGATGCGGAATAGGAGGATGAGGAGGACCTCTGCGTTTGACACCTGACTCAGCGCCATTGTGACTTTCGGTAGGATTTCCTGCGGTGAGGAGTAGCAGCGGGTCATCCACCACAGTCAGGGGTAAAAATTCAACCCCCCGTAATTAATCTCGTATCACGTCAACGGCAAGAAGAACAATTTTCAAACGGAAACACACGATTTTATAGTGTTATATATATATCCTCTCTTTGTTTTACCCTTTTTTTTTTTTCTTCTTCTCGTTTTCATCCTCTTTTCGTTTTACCTCTCATGCTTCGTTTAGCTGTAAAACTATAGTTTCTGATTTCCAACTCGTTTCGCTCTTCTCTTCTCTTCTCTTCTCTTCTTTTCTCTTCTCTTCTCTCCACGTCGTGTCGTATCTTGTGCAGACGGTTTAGCGTCGGTATTATTCAGCTCCAAAGCTTTCTAGTACTTCCCAGCTCGCCTTGCTTCGCTTCGCTTCGCCTCGCCTCAGCTCGAGCCACTTGACAAAAGTCAGCTCTAGTGTCTTCAACATCGTACTTCCTCAAGTACCTACAGTACCGTACCGGAGTCCCGTACCTACCTACCTACCTACCTACCTACGTACCTACGTACCTATCTACCTTTATACAAACTACTACCACTCTTACGAGAACAGTTTTACTTTTCACCTACCCCCCCATGCAACGCTAAGGGTGGTTTTCGTGTCTGTAGAATCGCCTTGTAGTCTTTCATATATTCAATGATACTGTATAAACACTCTGCAGCTATCCGAAGCGAGAAATAAAAAAAGAAAAAGAAAAAGGAAAAGAAGAAAAATTAGTTTCCTCACGTTACATCCCTTATTGTATATTATGTATCGTATATATATCCTTCAACACCCCCGTGCGCACACTGTGTTAGTCATTAATTAATTTCATCTCAAATTAACGGATCTGTTACAGATCCCCTCTTCTCGTAATTTTCGTATAACGTAGGTATGTAGAAGGTCGGTAGAGACGTGCGTGTGCGTCTGACATCGTCCTTTGATTTTCTTCATCCTAGGGGGCGCTAGGCTGTTACACTAGGGGGTGATAAATTTCTCGTCAAATTCTACCCGGAATCAGACACCGGGTGAGTAGGCTTGGCACCAATCTGGATAGGGGATGTACACTTGGAAGTTGAGCTGGAACGTTAAAAGCACCTGGTGCCTCCTATTCGCATCGCGCATCGTCTCACCCTGGCGAACTATGGGAATAGAGAATATTATAGGAATGTATAGTATATCCTCTTTCATCATCTCTTCTCATATCTTCTTTTTCTTCTTCTTCTTCTTCTTTTTAGATACGAATGAGCGGACTCTATACGGGCTTGGAAAATTCTTATGGCCGGTTATAGAGATAGGGGTAATTTTTTTTATTACGGATTAAATAAACCAAAAATTGAAAATAGAAAAACGAGACAAAATTCCGCTTCGTGTATATATATATATGCGGTGTGATAAACGCGTTTAACAATTAATCATAATTTCCGTGAAACGATCATAATTGGCTTAATGGATTTTATAACACGTTATACGTACCTATACGGTTGTTTGGGTTACTCGAATCGTTATTTCTACTCCCGCATGAAACGATAATAGCCCCTTGTTGTCCAGAGAGAGAGATTTATCAAGAGTTTTACAGTATGTTACCGGGTGGTAAAATTCAGGGTCGATTCCTGCACAGCTGATGCCCAATTTTCGATCTCAATGAGAATGAAGACGGAGTCAAATAAAAAAAGAATCGATAGAAATGAAAAAAAAAATAAATAAAATTAATGAATGGAATAGTTGATCATCGCTTTCGAGAACCAAAAAACAAAATTACCAAAAAAAAAATAAAATGGTGAAAAGCACGAAAGTGCAGAATTGAAAAAGCTGAATTTTTACATCCCCCACCCCCCTGCTGCATATTATATCGGAAATAGATTTCCGTTTTTGTGTTATGCTGCAGCTTTTCTACTGCAGTTCGTCTTCTTTGCGGCACGGATCAACATTTCCACCCTCTTCCCTCTCTACCTCATATTATTATTTCGCGTATAGGTAGGTAATGTTCAGTTATATATTTTTACCTACACGATGCAGTTTAATATCGTGTGTATATATATAATATATACATATAAGTATACCTATGTATAACTATATATATGTATAGCCAAAGCTGGTATATTACTATACATATAATATATACCGAGAGGTATTTACCGAAGACTCTGATATATATCAGGAAAATATTTTCCGCTCTGCAGACATTATCCAGCCTCCACTTCTCCCTCCCTTCATACTCCGCAAGGATTCTTCTCTATAGTATAGCTTTCGATAGATATTCAATTTCTCTTCTATTTTTCGTCCCTTTTTCATTCTCGTCTTTGCTATTCGTCTCTGCGTGCGAGTTCCTCTCCTTCAGTGCATTAGGTATATGGTACCATACTACTCAAGCTATAGTATAACTCTACACAGTTGTGCAAGTCGACCATAAGAATTCTTCTTCTTCTTCTTATACTTCACAGCTCTGATGCCGATGCTGATGCTGATGCTGATGCTGATGCTGATACTGCTCCAGCTCAACCAGAATGCATTCAACCATTCGCGGAAGTATAGTGCACCTTATAGCTATACTTACAACGTATAGATACCCCTAAAATCCTCTCAAGTATGTATACATATATTTCATCATTCTACTGATTCTGCTATTCTGCACAAACTCAATACCGAACAGATTATAGGACCCAATAGATCGATGGAAATTGCGAATTTACGTATGTATGTACGTATGTATATGTACTGTACATACCTGCGAGAGCAGAAAGCAAGTATAATACGTAATAAAGCATGATATTTACAATTAGTAGTTGTTATAGTTTCACCGTGATTAAATTAAACTGTACAAACTTGGTTTAAATATTTGTTGAAACAAGATAAGAGACTGTACTATATAAGTTTAATATAAGTTTATATATAATTTACGATTAGAATTATTTATATCATTTTATCTTCACCATATGATGTTAGTTTTTTTTTTTTTTTTTTTCTTTTTTTTCATTAGAAAATATTTTTTTTTTTTTCTTTTATTTAAAATTTTCGTCATTATATTTTCAAACGTTGAATTAACTACGTCGTACGGGTTTACGTATAGCTGAACACAGCAGTTTGTCACTGTATATTAATATCTCTGTTATCAACCGCACGATTTTGAATTTATCTGTATATAGTCGTATGTACTATATGCTGACCATTCCGCGGTGGCGAGGTAGTGCGGTTTATGGTTTCAGGGGATGATGGTACCCCGCAATCCTCTTAGCGAACGACGATCATTGCACGCCTTGCGAAAATGTCACCATTGAATATAAACTGTGAGCTATTTCTCTACTATATTGGAAATTGCCTACTAGTCCGGTAAAACAAGGTCTTAACTTAGAAAATTTAGAAGTGGATGCAAAATTAATTTTTATCTTTTTATATACACTCAAAAATATTATATGAAAATTTTTAGGATCAAAAATGCCCGGGAAATCGTAAAAATTGATGAACAGAGATGGTGATTTTAATTTTTCACGATTATCTCGGTAACGGTAAAGAATTTCGAAAAAAAGTTTTATATGAAAGTTGTAGAGTTAAAAATTCTGCGTCGAAAAATGTCCTAAGAAGTTAATATTCATACAATATTTACGAAGTGACAATTAATTTTCCGATTTTAATTTCATACACAAATCGGGAAATTCGTTGTCACTGCATAAATACTGAACGTAAATTAATTTCTAAGGACATTTTTCGACGCAGAATTTTTAGCTCTACAACTTTTATATAAAATATTTTTTCGAAATTCCTTACCGTTGTCGAGATAATCGTGAAAAACTAAAATTACCGGATGAAGATGTAGTAGAGAAAGACGGTGTATAGCCAGACAAGGATTCTCAGTCCCCCTTCAAGGCAAGAAATAAAAATAATTTCTTATTCATTCATCAATTCGATTTTTTTTTTTTTTTCTTTCTGAAATCTATTTTTCTTACACGGGATTAGCTACGTAGATGATTACGGTTTCTTTAAATAAGACAAGAAAAAAAAAAGAAAAAATTATATCGGTTATTGATTTTCGTATGATCCTTGCAACGCTGCAGAGCAGCGTGTGCGGGGATACTAAAGCTACAGAATTTTCGACGGACAATAAACCATAGAAGACAATGGACCAGCCCATACTAGGTAATAGAATAACCAATAGAATATACGGGTGACCGCTGCGGTGGTTAGACTGATAACGATTCAATTAATAGTGCGAGAGCTCGCAGTGTTATCCGCCATAGAGTTTTGGATTGGTTTGACGAGATTGACGTAATTATACGATGCAGCCTTGTTAGGTACGTGAAAACAATAAAAAAAAAATAAAAAAATAAAAAAATAAATCAAATAAACAGTCCCGTAAAATTTATAATAAAATTTGGTAAAAGTTAAAAAGAAGATATATGTTGGATTGAAACAGGAGTAAATTTTTGCCTATAAAAAACAAAATGAAAATAAAAAGAAAAAAAAAAATCTTTTTTCAACAATTTTTTACATCCAATTTTCGGATCCAAAAATACGCTGTGGGCGTTGTACCGTGTTAATGATGGATGATTAATAATCAACGGTGTAATTAATCTCGCCTGTTAGGTACTGTACATGTATAGCATATAACGTACATACATATAGCCGTTTAATTGTTGCAGGGCGAGTAACTTCCGACGAGAGGTATAACGTTTTGTATTGAACAGCGGGGTTTAAAACCACGACTGAAAATTTTCACGGTCAAAAATTTCTACTGGTTTTTTTTTTTTCTTTTTTTCAGCGGTTATAATGTTTCAGAAAAAAATCCGGGCAGAGATATATCGCGTTTTATTTTGCTTTTTTTTTTTTAAATTCTGTACTGCTTCTGCAGCTGTCGTTGG
Organism: Macrophya annulata; assembly: GCA_963924015.1. Taxonomy (NCBI): domain Eukaryota; kingdom Metazoa; phylum Arthropoda; class Insecta; order Hymenoptera; family Tenthredinidae; genus Macrophya; species Macrophya annulata. The sequence continues at coordinate 15,764,348 of OZ001257.1, read as the reverse complement.
TTGGTGCTCATGGTATTGGTGTCAATGTTGGTGTTGGTATTTGTCCGGCAGCAGTGCAGTAATCAGTTTAATTGTTATTGGAATTTAGCCAAATGAAGTTTAATCTGGCATATCAAACACACCCGTTTGTGATTTACACAATTTTCCAAAAAAATAAAAAAAAAAACGAAAAAGAAATAGAGAAACAGATAAAAAAAAAAAAAAAAACAGGGGCAACGATTATATTTTGGAAAACAGTACATCTACCAGAAAAAAATTTTGGGTAGTCCATATTTTGGGTATTTTCAACTTGTTTTTTTTTATTTTTTTTTTATTTTTTTTTTATTTTTCACGATAGTATGAAATTGGTTTCGAATGAATAAACAAAAATTTCTGTCAAATTTGAGCTCAATATTTCAATTTCAACCAGCCCTCAACCCTCGGCAATCAAAGTTTTAAATGGGAAATATCTGTATTGTAAACTGTCAATTATTTGAACATTATTTCAACCAATTAGTGAAAATTGATATAAAAATTTGAAATTTGGCACAAATATTCATCATAGTACAAGGTATAATTTCAGTATTATATAAAATTTTTTCATTCATAATTTTTGGATCTATGATCAATATAAATATCAATTTATCCAGATCACAAATATATTTGGAAAAAGATGATGAATTAAAAAATTATAAATGAAATAAAAATTTGATATTCTAGTGTAATTATACTTTATACTATAAGAAATATTTGTGGCAAATTTCAAATTCTTATATAAATTTTTACCAGGTTAAAATAATGTTTAAATAATTGCTATTATATGAAATACATACGTATTTCCCATTTAAAACTTTCATTGTCTGGTAGGCCAGGTTGAAATCGAATTAATTAGCAAAATTTTATTCATTTATTTGGAACCGATTTAGGACTATTGTGAAATGAAAAAATCTACATATATATATATATATATATATATATATATATATATATATATATATATATATATATATATACATACTGCGATAAGATATTGCAAACCAGGAAGCTACCAGTCATAATATAACGCGCACACGCACGCATATCGTGTAATATAAATCGCGTTGGGGACTTAAGTGATTCTAACCACAGGTTTTAGCCCCAACTTCCTAACTGCAATTTCATTTATCCTTTAAATAGTATCTATGTATACGTATATATGTATATATGTATATCGAGAGTGAATATTCATAAAGGAAAAACTATGATGCACGGATGCAGGTATCCTGGGCGTATACCCTGCAGTAGTGTACCTACCTACCCCTCGTGTATAATGAATCTGAAACTGTAACTATATGGAATATGTATGACTCTGTAATATTTTTAAAATAAATATTAAGGTGGTATTTGAATTGATCAAATTCGGAAAGACATTTTAGACCACGGGAGGGTTGAAATTCGAATATAAAAAATTCAAGGACTACCCTGATATTTATTAAAAAAAATAAAATAAAATAAGGGAATGAATTATCTCGAAAGTTTTTTTTTTGTTATTTCGATTATAAATTTTCCCACGTGTATATATATGTATATATATATACAGATTCGATCAATAATCGTGTGGGTATAATAGAAGCTTGTTAGTGCCTGTGTATCGCAGAATCTGTCAACCGCTAATTAATTAATTAATTAATTAATTAATTAATTAATTATTTCATTAATTCATTAATTACCATCTCTGCAGCGGGATAGTAATAATTTATTCGAAACACCCTCAAGCTACGCGATGTGGGACCTCGGGAAATATCACGTGTTCCTTATTCTGTTGAATTCCCTGAACGATAGTCAGCATGCGATAGATAGACTGATCCAAAAAAAAAAATAAAGCAATAAAACATCGACTATTTTTTATTTTTCAAAATTTATATCGAAAACATTTCTACTAGTGATAAAAGAAAGAACAAAAATTAAAAATAAATAAATAAATCCTCTCAAAATATAATCTTCCATTTCCCGTATCCGTTGGTGAATTTTATAACTCGCCAACGGATGAATATACAAAAATTAGCTAGACATATTCTTACAGGGAATTAGATGCTCTACAAAAAAGATCCCTAGTTGTTATATGATAAATCTACTCGTTTGAAAGTTATTGCTCATCAAAATTGAATTTATGTTAAATTTCACGTTTTTTTATCTTCCATCTTTTTTTTTTTTTTTTTTCTTCTATCTCAAGGATCTCTTTTTCTAGACCATTCAATTCCCTATTAGATTTCTTTTCTAACCCAGTAGCTAACGTGTATAATAATAATCCTTGTGTTTTAATTATTTTTACAATTTTCTCGTTTCTCAAATTTTGTTTCTTACATAACTCGTTCATTTCACCTACACAACTAATACTACGTCTGCATCAGGCGACTATTTTTCACCGCTAAGAGCATTTCCGCGTTTATCAAAATATCTGCGGTTGCAAAATTTCACCGGGGTTAGAGACCAGGACGGAGAAGTGAGGGTGTAGATGATTCTGTGAATATAGACCAAAAAATACATTATACGACCCACCCACCCCCCCTACGTCCTATATACATACATATATACAGTAAATTTATTATTTATACGTAGGTATCTATATGTATATTCTATACGACCATCCAGCACCATTGCACATATAACGCAATTGATATATAAGGCAACACGCGTCTGTCGTTGAAAAATCGAGTGAAAAATCTATTACTGTTCGCCGATGAAAAAGACGGAGAAAAAGTATAAAGGAAAAAAATAAATGAATACTTCGTTCTCGGCTTGGGGTAAATGGGGGTGGTGGAGGATGAAAAATCTATAAAAGCAGACGTAAAATTCATTTACTTTTCATCTACTGCTGCTATACTGCAGCAGCAGCAGCAGCAGCAGCAGCAGGTCCCTCCGTCTATCTATCTATCTTTCTGTCTTTCTCTCTCTCTCTCTCTCTCTCTCTCTCTCTCTCTCTATATATATATATATATATATATATATATATATATATATATATATATATATATATATATATATATATATATATATATATATATATATATATATATATATATATATATATCTCGGTTTTATACGCGAGTAGATTGCAGGGATGTTTTTTTCACCCCTCGAGTTTTTAAACCCCCCTGCGCTACACGGGATTAGTTCAGCTTTTATATACGAATTCAGGATTCCCAAGGTGGTCCCGAGACCTAATCCTATAGCTCCCTGAAAAAGCTTGCGGGGGATTGACGAGGGAGAAAACAAAAAAACAAAGCAAAACAAAAACGTATCAAAAGTGAAAAGAAAAAAACAAAAAGTAAAAATAAAAAAAATCTTTGAAATGAAATTAAATGACATTAAGATAAAATTAATTAAATTTCCCTGCAGTTACGGAATGTGTGAATTGCAATCAAACTATATACTACATAGTTTTACTCAACAATATACATAAATTCCATTGCAGCGGTATTCAGCGATTTTTTAGTTTTTGAAAAATAAAAAAAAAATGAATCCCGCCCTCAAGTATAACGAAAGTTTTGTCAGAGGTTGAAAATTTTCGGGTAGACATGGCTCGGGTTGTTGAAGATAGCCTAAGGCGACTAAAACCGCCTGATCCTGATCCTCACAGGCTCCGAAACAGCCACAGACTATACCTACCCTTAGAGTTCCTAAACGTGAACGAAACTTTGTCTTTAAAATTTTCTCTCTCTCTCTCTCTCTCACTTACTTTTTCTCTCTTAGGATATTTTATACTTTATAAATACTTTGTTATCACTCCATATTCGGTAAACGGGTTTACCTCCTCGGTGTATAATAGGTAGTAAGGTATACCGTATACCATTCCACGCTTTCGTCCAACGCCTTAGGCCTGCTTCTCTTTTTACCTCCCGTTATTTGAAAACTTTATTATTTCCTCCTCCAAAATCAACAAAAAAAAAAAAAAAAAACGAAAACAAAAAAAGAGAGAGAAATAAAAAATGATTGTAAATTAAACTTACCTACAATACGAAATGTAGTTTTGAAAATCGTTTTTTCATTTCCAAAGCTTGATATTATAATTGGGGAGAAATGTACATGCAGATAGGTATATACTCATAGATCTCCTTGGGACGTTTACTATCTGTTATCTAACCAGTTCCTCCGTCAAGATAGAAATAGAACGAGAGTGAGAGTGAGAGAGTTTCGGTTGACTGTAGAAACCGTCAAGTAAACGGGTGTCATTTTAACCCTGTCAACTGTCCGAAGAAGGTAAGACCTATATCCTTATCAGTTTACCATAGACATTGCACACCATCCCTCTTGTAACCCTTGACTATACACTGTCACTAGTAGCTACGATCTACCTTCAAAATGTCATTCTGGCTGTTCAGAATATGGATTAATTTAACGAGTATATATCTAAAATGATAAGATATTATATCTTAAAGGATCTAAACGACGATCTATATAATTAATCATGAGTTGACGAGATGAGAATCTTTGACATTTATTTTTATAATTTATTTTTTTTTTTTATATCAAATCACAACTTTATAGTTTCTTGACTTTAGTGTTGGGTTGGGTTCATGGGTTCATCGTTAGTACCCTGCAGTACTGTAACCTACTACCACGTCTCTTTACACATAACTATACAATCTCGTGTACAATAACTATATAAGTTTCCTGCACCGAACTTGTTAAGAACAAGAATATTCGGTTACTACTTACCCCCAGTCACCATACTCCATACCCGCACCCTTAGCAAACACCTGTTTAATATTATGTCGTGGTTTTACGGTGCCAAGGGCGGTTTAGAGACCGACGAAACTACGTGATATGTATACGATTTTATATATGTTATTAAAATTGGATAACTATCGCTAAACAGAGATAGAGTCGATTCGATATTCTATGAAATAAAAAATCTTCTGTCCTTAAATTTGAATATAATCAACTCGAATACCACCCTTGCGTATATTTGTTGTATATTATATATTCTTGTATGATTCTCATTACTCGATATGGCCGAGTTTATATTCGCGTAAAACGGAGAGAAAACTCAAGTTTATTTACAGTTTGGACTTGAATAATTTTCCTGCAATGTAAACCCTTCAGCCTTTAACAGAACTCTATGAAAGTCAAACATGATGTATATCTAGAGTTTCGAAAAGTCAGAGTGAGAGAAATTTTCCGATTTATGTATGAAAAATTGAGAAATTCGTTGTTATTTTGTAAATTTTGGATAAAAATTTAACTTCTGATGGTATTTTTCAACGCAAAATTTTTAACTCTACAACTTTGATTAGAAATTTTTTTTCAAAATTTCTTACCGTTGCGGAGATAATCGCGAAAATTGAAAATTTTTCGTTTTTTCATCGATTTTTACGATTTCTCGGATATTTTTGATCCTGAAAATTTTTGGATAGTATTTTTGAGTATAAAACAAAGATTAAAATCAAGTTTGCAATCACTTGAAAATTTTCTAGGTTCAGAGCTTGATTTACTGGACTATAAAGAGAAGAAGAAGTAGAAGTTAAAGACTTGTCTGACTCGTCGAGACATTTTCACTGCAGTTCGCGCCAATTGAAATAGCCACGTGTTTTAAACGGTCCGAGTAAAACCGCTTTAACTCTTGATGAAATAAGGGCTCTAATGAAATTCCGCTCGTCGTCCTTGCACACCTCTCCGGTTATTAAGAACTGACTTTTAGACGAGGGATATCTCTCCAGCTTCAACATCAGGGAGAAACTCGAGTCAAGTCTTCAGCTCGTCTAGCCACGAGAATCGTATAAGGTACAGGTATTCAAGTCATCTGAATAATGTGGGATTGACTGTTGGAGAGGAGAAAAATTAATTTACAAAACAGGGCAGTATAAAGAAAAATAAAGAGAGAGGGAGAGAGAGAAGACAAAAAAGAGGAATGAGGACGTTTCATTGCCAAAAAAAAGAAAAAAATGGACAGAAAGCTAGTACAGAGACAGGAAATTGCATCATCCGTGCAACTTGATTCGGGCTTTTAGAACTTAAGACGTTATTAGTCCATCGTCGAAAGTAATAATGGTTCTATTCCCGGCTATGGCTACGGCCGTGAGGGTTGGGGTAGTCGGGAGAAGGGGGGTTGGAAAAGGAAGGTGATGGTTCGTAGAGGGCAAATTTTGGGGCAGGGGATGATGACGTCATCATCTCCTCTAATGCTCAGACATTACCGCGTTTAATTATTCCTCCTGCTCCTTCTCATCCTCCTCTTCCTTCTCCTCCCACTTCTCCTTCTTCTTCTCGCTGCTGCTTCAGCCCTCGTCTTACCTGATACAGACCTATACTACTACTTCTCGCCAACGTTGCTTTACTCGTTCTCGAAAACGCGTGATGTATGAAAGGATACTTTGAAATATTGTATAAGTACTTTATGGAGTACAGACAGAGTTTGTGATACGCAGAAAAATGTCTATAAACGAATGGCGAAATTTGTAAGGTCAAAAATGATCTATTTTTGAATAAATTTAAAAAATTCCGAACGATCGAAAATTCGAATTTTATTATTACCGTGTCTGAAGTTTTTTGTGACGGTTATTTGAAAAACTTGAAATCGAAAAACACCGGAGGTTCAAAATTGCGAAAGCTAAAGCCGAATCTCCGAGACTTGAAATTCGTGGATGGAGAGACGTGCCTCTCCATTAAATTTTCGGATCCTTGTACTTTCGGAGTTTTAGACTTTCCGAGTTTTTAGGCTGTCTGCATTACGATCTTCCCGAATTATAAAATCTTCCAAACTTCAACGTTTCTAACAAATTGAAAAACATCTCTAATGAATTTTTTAACTGTTACGGGTTTTCTACTTTTAAAATTCGCTATTTCAATCCAACAATCTCTAATATTCTATCATTTCGTATAGTTTTTGACTTGAAATCCGTTTAGAATGATATTCTAGCAAACTCAATTCACCATCATGAATAATTTTACAACTATTTATCTCCCTTGCATAATAAATGACTAATGGAAAGACACCCTGTACATTTGAATACATACATGAATCATAAGGATATATATCTATACAGGAAATATATTGCATACTGTTCGAAGCGTACGTTATTTGTAATATAATCTGCGGTATAACGGGTCGTGGTTATTAAATTATTATTATTATTATTATTATTATTATTTCCTCTCTTTTTCCACGGTGTATATATCCTGCCTCGAAGGGTACTAGATAGGTAGTAGGTAGTTGGTAGTAGGCAGGGTATATATATATATATATATATATATATATATATATAAGATATAATATTTTCGTATCGTGGTACCGGGTAGTAAAGGAAGGTCGACATCGTGATCGTGGTGAAATATTAAACGCGTGTTTGACTCGTGAGAATTTGGTATGGGTCTATCGAATTGGTATGGGTTCCTGAATTTCAATCGTATAGCTGTTATACCTATAAATCCTGAATATCAGTATTTTAAATTCGTTTCGATATATTCTCGTATGTGTGTGTGTGTGTGTGTGTGTGGGTATGCAGTAACAGGTAGCTGTCACTGCAAGCTTTCCAAAGAAGAAGATAGTTCTATCAAATAATTTGTATCTTGAAAGGCTATTTACTCAAAAAAAAAAAGAAAAAAAAAGAAAAAAAAAACAAAAAAGAAAAGATAACGAAAACGAAAGATTTAAGGGTTTCGCGACTAGCTGAGTACAAAATCTGTTTATTCTTCGTCGGGACGTGGACGCAGCAACGTGACGAGAGAGACAAGGCACGGGAAAGCGAGGTGAGGTGACGCGGTGAGATTAAGATTAGAAGATCTTTGCGCGGGGTTTGGGTTAGGGGGTACGGGTGGTGCCAGGGTACGGGTCTGTCTGGAGGCAGCGTAATTTATCCCGGACGCCATTTTGCGGTATGGTGCGGTACCAGGAATCTCATATCCGTCTGAGACGGGTGATAACGACGACGACGAGTCCGACCACCCTCACCAGCTCACAATTTCACCCTCACCAGTTCCACAAGCTCACCCTCCTTACCCGTGCGAAATATTATAGCCTCGTGCCTGCCATTTCCTGGCTTTGATTGGAAATTGTCACCGCAGAAACTATATCTACGCTTCATTGCCCGTTCGGATATTAGTAGCCTATGCCATTCGCCCAGCCCTCGTATAGAGAGCTTGAAACTTTTTGATTGCATTTGCTGGTACGGTCCCTATCGTCACGCCGGAGGTTCTAGCTTATAGGTATCGACGCACGTTATGACGTTGCACACGTCATTGTCAATCGACGCTTGTCTCTCTCTCTCTCTCTCTTCTGGTATAATACTTTTTTATTTTATTTTTTATCCATTTTTTTAATCGATCATTCTAGTTTGATTAACGACGAAGTGCCATTTGACAGCTACCACGGTTACTGTCTCGTTAAAAATATTATCAGATCATACGCTACAAGCTACGACAGTTGTGCCGATCCACGACGACGATAGTCGCGAACGATCGTTCGCACTTTTGCAAATCAAAATTTCTGTATAATTTTTTCTATCTCTTCTTCACTTGTTAAATTCCAAAATTATAATATGAGAAATAATAATTCGGAAAATTTGTTTAAAATATAAAAACAACACTGTCGTTTATGGAGGGAATGAGTTATCAGTGATCACAGCCGTTGGAGGTAAGCCAAAGTCAGCCCGGAGGATACAGTATGCAAGTAATATATTTTATGCGGTAGGTATCTATATACGTATAGGTAAATGTATACCTAGAGGTAGGTAAATCGCGGGAACGAGAACGTAGAGTAGCAGTTTCGAAAGTTGTTCCGATTAACGGACCGTGAAGCAAGTTCTGCTTCGTGCTCGGACGTTATACCAGCTCCCGCAGGTGTTCCAGCCTCGTATCTGCAGCCACAGCAATCCGCTTTTCCCGTAGGTAGCTAGTTAGCTATAAGTACGAAGTAGGTAGTCTGTAGCTACTAAGTAATCCATTTTTATTTATTTTGATTTTATTTTCTCCCCCAAAAAGAAGAAGACAAAAAAAAAAAAAATATGTATATGTTTTCGTCATTAAAATCGAAGACGAAACAAATCGTCTACTTGCTCAGGATCAAGAGGACGTTGATATTCATATTCATATCGAAAATATTTGAATTAAATAAACGACAAGGCGTGTAGCGCGATCGGCCTGGGTCTCGTCGACAAGGGTTGAAGAGGACAAAGGTGGAGTGGCGTGGTTTGCTAGTTCGCATTGTCTTTCGCGGACTTCGTCCCGGGTCCTATGGATACCCGTTCAACGACTATCGCCGTTGGTTTGGTAATCGAATTGCTGCAGGGTCGTTAATTGCGATATCGGAAAGCCCGTTGATTTACGAACATCCGTGGGATATCCTACGGCTGCGATTCTACACCCTCTCCTATCCCAGTATCCTCGCGGACACTGTGCTGAAATTTTTCAAAAAAAAAAAAAAAAAAATAGAAAAAAATATAATAATAATAATAAAAATAAAAAATTAAAGGGACAAAAAAATCAATCAGAGTTTGAAAAACGATTATCGATCAGAGATTGCAAAACGTTTTATTACGCAAAGGGATAGAAATTTTTTTTATTTTTTCTTCTTAATGCTATTTATTTCGTCTCCAGATTGTTACGCAGTTATTCCTCCATCTCCAGAGATCGAAATAGTTGTAAGTTTCCGTGAGCCATTTACCTATACCCCGTACTTTCGTTTAAATCCATAGATCTTGCGGCAGCGGGGGTGATGGAAGGGGGTGAGATCCGATACACGGGCTGTTTATGTTCTCGGATTTGTGGAAATTCCCGGAAATCCCTAAGTCCAATTCCCGCGTTTGCCAACTTTTCAATTTTCGTCCTCTAGATGGTACTTCAACCCCTCCTTCTCCTTTTCCTCTTTCTTTTCCTCCTTTTACTCTACCTCACTACCCCGTCCCGGTGAACAAACTCGTCTCGGAAAATTGGGATTGCTTAGACGCGAGGCGTAAGTGGCTACTTTACATTTTTACCCCTCGGAATATCCCCGGAATGCACCTAGCCGGGGACAATAAACGTGAAAATTTGTTACTGCCCTCAGTTTTAGTCCGCGTTTCATTTCGGCTATATCTACCTCGTCGTTTTGCATCGTTGAGAAACGTTTACACGATACAAAAATTTCTTATCAAATTTTTATATATTTTCTATATGTATGTAATAAAAAAAAAAATTTCGCAGCTGAGTTTCAACAAAAAATAGAAAGAAAAAATTAGAAATGAAAAAAAAAATATAGGGGAAACAGATTCAGACTATTTTCTAAACTACTTTTCGTTAATTTTTTTTTTCCTTTTTCTTTTTGCCAAAAAGTTTCCTATCCGGGCCAAATCTTTTTCCCATTCTTATGTATAAATATATATATATATATATATATATATACTGTACGGTACATAATCTTATATACGTATATAGGTATAATATATATACTTTAGCGAACGAAAAATTTTCCTCTTCTCATTTACCGCGTACATATACATACATACATATCCTCATATTGTTAGTCGTAAACGTTATTATATACCGTACGAAAACAACAAGCCATGAGTTGGTTGTGCCTGATCGTTGTACACAAGTATACAATGTGTTTTAATAAAATATCGTTATAAAGTATACGTCGTTATCGTCTTGTCGTAAATAGTTCAAAATTGGTTGTAAGAAACAAAAAGAAAAAAGTTGAATTAATCGGTATGCGTAATTAAAAAATTGTCAATCTTATCACTTTCATTGAGTTTTGTTGATTCTAAAAGAAAACCATGTATACATCCCACCCAGTAGAGACGCGTGATATGCGTCAATAGACAAGGTGGATGGCGTGTCAGTAGCTCGTGAGGTGGTGCTATCCGAGCAGCTGATACGTGATAATGATAATCAAGTTAATGCCTCAAACCCTCCACCCTCTTTGGCATCAGTAGTCGAATAACCCTCGGGTATGAACAGACCGAGGTCTGAGGTAAAGAGATCGGAGTTCGGAGTTCGCGTGTCTCTTAGTACTGCAGTACTAAAGGTACTAAAGGAAAAAGAAGTGCGCCTGTTATACAGGTAGTGTAACCTTCGTTCATCGCGTCGGTTTATATGAGTATTCCATGGTTCAGGTGCAATTGCATGTTATATTTACATCGAACTGCCTTAACCACCACACCACACCACACCACACCACGCTACACCATCACATGACATGCCATACCATAACCTCTGTCCGTGTTGGGTATGGATAGTTAAGGTGTGAAAGTTGGCGAGAAATTGAGCCATTTCGTGCTAATTGAACTCCACTTTATTGGCGTCTGGTGGATGGGTTCGCATGCATGATGATACGCGGTTTGAAAACGTGACGGTTCTATTCATGTCTTGTTTTCATACAGGATGAGGAGACTACCTATAGGGTATATTTCTGTCTCTAACTCAGAACGACGGTATATTTTATTGGATAATAAAATTTGAATAGATATATATATACAATTTGCGATCTTCACAATAAAAGAAGAAGAGAAAGAAAAAAAAATATATATATATATATATATTTATCTATCTATGCATATTTTTATTTTATGTTTTTTTCTTCTTATTGTTTCAGCTACAAAACTGAAAAAACTGAAAAAAAAATATATTTCGGATCGTTTCAGCTATCCAAGTCGATGTAGAAAAGGTAAATTTCTTTCTTAAATTACTTTCCTTTCGTTTTATCATTATACATAAAATGAAATAAAGACACTGGTACATTATGGTTGAATGTAAATTTACAAAAAAATAAAAAAAAAAAAAAAGATACAAAAAAATATAAACCGTGAAGAGGGGACCTTGGTCTCGAATTTAATTACCATCTCTAATACATAATACATCGAGATACAAGATGAGGGTTCGGATATTGCACACCTAGTATCTACCATGAAGAATATTCCTCTTCGTTGCATAAACATGGGTCTATATAGCTGCTATCACGATGCCCAGTATTAAAACAGTATTTTTTAGTCTTTTTCTTTCATAATCTGATCTAATATAGGTTCAAAGAAAAAAGTAATTGAGAAACTGCCCCTCAAACAAATTTTGTGGAAATTTTTTACCATAATCCTGCATAGATTTAAAAAATTTTTTCATCTGTTAGATGCAAGTAAAGAATTATTGAAAACTTGAAACTACCATATCGATAGTTAAAAAAATTCCAGTCATCTTAAAAAATACGTCAAAATTTTTGTATTTTCTCATAGTTTTTGAAAAAAAAAAAAATTTATAACAATAATAAAAAAAGAGCTTCTTTTGTAATGGTCTTTTTAGTACTTGGATGGTAAAAAAAACTCACTCTTACAGGATAAAAATAATTCCAAGATAATATTTTTTGTCAAGTACAATTCAAACTGAACAAGTTTACTTTAATTGATAGTTTTCTTTGTTTTAATACGGTGAGTCGATCTTTAGATATAAAAGAAAATAATATTGTGAATAAACCTAGACGCTTGAACTAGCAGGTGAAATATCGAGAAAAAAAAAATCATTTTATCGTCAAATCGTAAAATACGTGCCGAATCATTTCGAGTACAACATGTAAAAAATTCAAATGAATAAAAAAAATTTGAGGGTATTAAAATGTAAAATCCATATACTGAATTAAAGTTCGACAGTCGGTTGGATGCAGCTTTCTGTACACCCAACATACAGACTGCAATCAAATTACAGCTAGTACTTCATTACATAAATGTGCACCACCAGCAGCAGTAGCAGCTGCAATGGTAGTGGCAAAGTGACAAAGTCTAGAGAATCACTGAGTACCAGTACCAGTGCCAGTGAAAATTAATTACTCAATTTTAACGATATGGGATATGTAATATGTTGTGGTAATGAAAAGTTTTATACACTTGTTAGCTATAGGAGTCGATTCAAATTTCAATTAGCTATTCGGAAATTTGCTTTCACATATCTCGAGGGTTGGACTGTCTGTGTTGGTTCTTTAATTCCGTAACTTTGGATCTTTATATATACCTATGTATGTAATTTTAACGAGCAAAGGGCACGCGTTTAGTTATCCAAACTTCGTTCTGCTATCAGAATGATGATTACGGTATGAAAACGAGGTACTTAGTGAAACATCAGAGTCAATTTCGGTCTCTTTATACTCCGTGGTTATTATAAAGTGAGTTTCAACTTCCATTCGAATGGTTAATTCAGATAAAAATTATCCAACACGATGGCTAATTATTCTCTCGAGATTATTTCTTTAAACTAAATTCGATGAAATATTAATATTTCTTGAATTTTTAACACCGATTTATGAAGAGGTTTAAATTTTATTTATTTTTTTTTTTCACTGACACGTAGGTGAGGCCTTACTCTTCACCAAACCCATACCATATCCCACTTGAGAACTGAACTGAACTCAGTCCATGACCTCCGAACTCGTATATTTCGCGGTGAGAGAGCAGTAACTAACAATTCCTAGTTGCGGCCCGCCGCTATATTTTCGTCAGCTCATTCCCGGGGGCACTCTGCGAACCACCAATTTATTACCAGAGCCCTCTTACCGGATACCACCTCGTTCTCTCTTCTCTTCTCTTCTCTTCTCTTCGCTATTCGCTCTTTCCGCAACCCGATTTCAAATTCTCTCTCAAAAAGGCATCCTTGCTGCTGCTGCTGCTGCTGCTGCACCTGGTATAATGCACTCGTACATTAGAGTGAAGGATACTTAATTTGGTCATATTCGTATTTAATTTCTACCGTAGATCAAAATATCTGCAACTGCATACGCAAAAAGATTTTCGTACCTAAAAAGCAGACCTGAGTTGACCGTTTTTCAAAAAGGGGTGCAAAAAGTCCGTAGCGGCCGTAAAAGTCACTTTTACGTCCGCTCTCGATATTATAAAACTACGACTCCAAAATCGTGTGAAAGTGATTCTATTATCGCGTTTTAGGTGTAAAAAAAAACACGGAAATCAAAACCGGTATCACAAAAAGTATAAGGGCTTTTTTCTTGTACCTTTTTTGCATTTTTTTTATTTTTTCTATTTTTATTTTTATCTTCATAAAATTTTCAACATTCTCTTTCGTCGTTGAATCCAAGAGCGTAGTTTTCTCTTGAAACGTAGACGTTCGATCACGCGTCGTATTCCCCTGTAGGATATATGAATTTATTTGACACACACGTGGTTCGGCTCTCCCTACGGTCTTATAGCTCAGACCGTAAATACACGTGCTCACCTTGTCCACCGGTTAAACTGAGGTTTTTTTTAACCGTCAGAGGTCAAGCGTGACATTCGAGGTTCGGCTTAGGGCTGTCCTAAACCGAATTATTATCCTCAGAATTCGTGTCGATTGTGATTCCGAAACGATAGCTGGGCTACCCGCCGTACGTACGTGCCGAGAATTGTAGTAATTGCTTCTTTGGAAAAGGGTCCGTTTAGGGTATACCTACGTTCCTCTAACATATCCTTACTCACCACACACTCCAAATACAATTTATATACATACATACACACATACACGTATATATATCAGAGTCCCCTAAAGGATCAGGCATTCCATCCATCTGTATATATGCCGTTAGCGAGTGGGTATCGTTTGCATTTTTCCAACTCGGTTCTTCCGTCCTTTTCCTTTTCCTTTTCCTTTTACTCGTTCTCCATACCTACTCCTCTTCATATACATACATACACATACATGTATATAGGTAGGTATATACTTTTGGTCTGCAGTTTATTTTCCGTTCTTACGATCGTATCTGCGATAGTAGAGTAGGTATAAGTCGGTATGCGGGTTCTATATAACGGTGTGGAAAGCAGAAGAAGAAGAAGAAGAAGAAGAAGAAGAAGAAGAAGAAGAAGAACTTTTGCGGTAGCATTTTCATAAAAGAAAAATAAATCTCAATTCACCGTGCAGCTACTTGATAGGTACGATACGGTATACGTGGGGCATGATGCGGTGGTGGAGTTAGAAATGTATCAATTGAATATGTATATACCTATAATACATATATGTAAATTTAGGTAGGGTTATTTATTTTTATCGATATATTTTTTTTACCTTTACATATTATACATTTATATGTGTAGATAAGAATTTACTTTGGTATCTAAACGTAGGTATGGTATGTACATACATACATACTACAGCTCATCCCAAATGACTAATGCCAATTTTAGGGTAATAACATCACGTAGAATCTATAACTACGTTGTCTCCAGTGAGTGAGGAAAACCGATAATTACCATCTCCTTCTCCAATAGTCCATAAATATTCGAGGGATTTTCTAATATATAGATCGAAAGGGTTTATATGCGTCAGCGATTTTGATTTCTGCAGACACTTATATTGCCCGGCGACCGATTAATGTGAACAACAATTTATCAAGGGGTAATAAATTATTATATATATCGTTCGTTAGTCGTTTATTATTAGTATAGGTATAAATTATATACCAGAGTGTTCATTCGAAAAGCTTTCACCCTAATATATATCGATAATTAGAAAAGATTTCCTAACGCGGTTTTACGAGAGGTTAAAAAATGCCGGGAGAAAAGAACATGATGCAGCGTCATTTTCAGTAGATAGAGACGTCGAGGTCAGACAGGAAAGTCAACTTTGTTTATTATTTATTTTTTTTAAATACACCCAGTAATATAATTTTGTTAGTTACTCGATATTAGAGAGAAATTATACTATGGGGTCGAATTGGAAAACAAATATTGAGGGGGGATGTTTTGAAACTGAATGAAATTAGGTCGGACCGTAACCATTGTGATTCGAAAAGGAAGGAAGGAAGGAAGGGAGGAAGGAAATATTTATACCAATAGGTCCGGGAATTTTCTCTTTTATTAATTGTAGTAAAATTTCTTTGCTTCTTTCTCCGTTTTCACTTTATAGCCTGTAGACGTAGACCGCGACCCGACCCGTATTTCATAACCTTTTCCTACAAAATTTTGCATTCACGAATAGCTTAGCCTCGAGGTATACCTAACTACCCTCTACCTACCCTACGCTTCGACAAAAGCACTCGCAAATAACCAGAGATCGTTTAGAATCTCAACTGAAAACAAACCTCGGGATAGCTTTAGGAACAAACCCTCTACGTGAATCCATGATTATCGCGGGGTAAAGAGTTAGGGTCGAAGTTTTTGGTTAAGGAAAGAGAACGGACTTGCAGAGTGACAACTTATACAAACTTTTTCTTTTTCTTTTGTAAAAAATGAATGTGATAAACAATTTTTTAGAATTTCGGACAGGGTTGAAGTGGCGAATTTTTTCTAAGTTTCGTACAGT
The DNA here is from genome assembly GCA_963924015.1 of Macrophya annulata. NCBI lineage: Eukaryota > Metazoa > Arthropoda > Insecta > Hymenoptera > Tenthredinidae > Macrophya > Macrophya annulata. The sequence continues at coordinate 15,748,151 of OZ001257.1, read as the reverse complement.
AAGAGTTACGAATTAATTTCAAGCGATTTAGAATTTTCGGAAACGTTCAAAGTTCAGAATATTAAAATTCGCATGGAAGAAGAAGAAGAAGAAGAAGAAGAAGAAGAAGCTGAAGAAGCTATAACTAGACGTCGCAGGCAGGTATAGATATTCCGTATATAAATATAAAACTATATCAAGGTTTTCGATACCTTCAAAAGCCCCGGAAATAACGGAATGAAATTGTGCGAAGCACTTAACTTTTCCCAGTGGAGGTTTCCCGGTCGTATTCCATACCTCGGTCACTTCTCTCTCTCTCTCTTTCTTTCTCTCTTTTGCTTTTCGTACTTACCAACCAAACTCATCCCTTTGCCTCTTCGGTGGATTTTCGCATCGTCGTATATATAACGACCCTGGCTTCTGGTCAGGCACACGACACACTATAACTATACCTAGACTGAAACGTATCGCGCCACGACGCGTCCTGGGACTGCTGCTGCACCCTTTCCTTCATCCCGAATGTTGGTGCCGCGGCTATTTCGTCCCTTCTCATTCAATTTCTCGCTGCGGTATTCCCGTACATGGCTAGTGTACATATATGTATTATATGTATACACAAATACATGAAATACATACTCACACATAGGAAATTCTACTCTCCGCCCTTTTTGCGTCGGGCGTGAGTGACCGCCGTCGTGTTGCGGCCACTGCACCGCATACACATAGAGTTTAGCTGTTTTTCCCGCAAAACTGAACGCCCGGGTTGTTTCGTTTAGGATATAGGATATATATTTCACAAAATACTTTGTATACATATGTGCGGGATTTTTTATTTTTTTGTTCTTTTTTCATGCACCGTGTAAATATCATTCGATTTTGTATTATACGAAAATTTCAATTACTCCAATATCATTTTATATATCTATCGATTTATACGCGGTGGGTGTATAATTATTATTGAATTTCGTGATGTATATTGAGGGTTGAAAAAAAAAAATGTAGGTATAATTGAATGGAAACAAAAAATAAAAGAAAGAAAAAAAAAAAAAATAAATAAAAAAAAAAATGTGGGATGAAAAACGAGCGAACCTTTTGAGGGAGCCAAATGTTAGACGGATAATGTCAAGTGACCACGCGCGCTTCAAAGGGCACCCAATGTTCACCGGCATGGTGGGATACGAGTACGAGGATATGTGGATGAGGGGATATATGTGGACGCGTGGAGGTGGACGTAGAGTATGAAAGCGGTACCCGCGACGACTGTTTCATTGTATCCATTGTCGATTCCTGGACAATAAACTCGGCAAGGATGAAGAAGGGGGTTGGGAGGACGTCGTTCCCAGTCCTCTGCACTCGTCGCTGCTTCCGAGGAATTTAATAAAAATTGATTTTACTTTTGTGGTATCGGGCGCGGTGTGCGGTACCACCGAATGGGGTCCCGCGTCTTATCGCTACTTCTCATCGTTCTTTTTTTAACTCATTCCACATTTTAACCCCCTTTTTCGAATTCCTTTTTATATATATATATATATATATATATATATATATATATATATATATATATATATATATATATATATATATATATATATATATATATATATATATATATATATATATATATATATATACCATCTCGTATATATTTCTTCTTTGACTGAACTGACATTATTGTCAGAACCACCCCCTCCCCAGATCGTATACCACCCATATCCACTACCCCCCCTCAGGCGCTGACCCTTTCGTACAAAGCATCATCGTCGTCGACTGTGAATCCGGCGATATACGAAAATGAAACACGGATCTCAAAATTGATTCGATTTTTTATTTATTTATTTTTTTTTCTATCTTGATATGTAACTATGGTATTAATTATTATAGTTATGACGATGCACTGTTTTTCCCTAAAGGTTTCTCATTCGGAAGTAATCTGTCATATCTATAATATAAGGTGTCCGGAAAATAACCTGCAAAGACAAAAGGAACGGGGGATAGGGACGCTCACCTTTTCGCCTTTACAAACAATGAGGATAAACAAAGAACCTTACTGAGGGTCGAGTGCTAATTTCAGATCTTTGTTCTACGTTTTAGACCTGTGGGTATAGGGTGTACGGTATAGTTATATTATGTAAAGTACGATGGGAATACCCTTTTCGAATGGTCAGTCAGTCAGTCGTGCGCGTCAATGCATCAAGCTGTATTATAGTTATAGCTGAACGTGTAAAAAAATAGATTTCAAAATGGTAAAAACAAATTTGATGCAATGGAATTTTTTTTCGAATATTTATAAAATTTAATAATCTAATTGTGAAACCGGAAGAAAGAAAGAATGAAAAAAGAAAAGTTAATTTTGAGTGGAACAAAAAAAAACAAAGTGCTGAATAACATATAACATGGGATTTTTTTTTTTTCCACTTCGCTTCCCGACGAACATAACTCACCGTGAAATTTTAAATTTAATTTACATCAAAAATAATAATGATGATAATAATAATTAGAAAGAAAAAATAATAATAAAAAGACAAGGTCTGTACTTTTTAGAATAAATGAAATATAGCTCTGAATGCAAAAATGATAAAGAAAGAAAAAATCAAAGACCCAGAAAATTACATGAAACCTAGTCGGGTGTATTTAAACGGTCAATTTCACTACCCATTTTCCAATCACTCGAGCTCTAAGTTATCCTCGACTTTTATATACATATAGATTCTTGTTTTCCTCGCCGAGGTTGATTTCCGGTTCGTTAGACGCGTATATACGTACAGGTATACCTTCATTCATGGAAAAATTTTTCCCCGAGAAATTTAACTCGCAATTCAATTTTCTTGTCATTTTCAAAAACTTATATCTTCTCGATTTGTTTTTTATTCAATTTTACTTACCAATTTTCATATATTATCGGTCCATGGGAACATTAGAATTCTAATTCTAATGCAGGTGATGTACCAGTAGCTGCTTAGACGAATAAAAATTATATATTATTGCCTAATTAATAAAAAAAAAAAAAAATGGACTGTCCAGATGTCTATCGTGAGGCATAACTGATCCGTCCATAATCTCAGGGTATAGTAATACCAAAATCGCGATTGTGTTTCTCAAAGTTTCTACTACAGGCAAGCGTCTCACCGCCAGCGTGATAATCAAGACAGTTAATATCCCTTCGATGGTGGTGGTAGGTAACTTACCGCACGTCATCAATGGCCATGGTTAGGGGTTTTGCAATTACGAAATTACCACCAATTAATGGAAACTGGTTCGGATCCCCGGAATATATAGTATATAGTATATAGTATATATATACATATAGTAATATACATATATCTATATCTATGTACACGTAGAAATCCGGGATAGCCTCCCGGTAGCTGGAGGGTATATCAGCCTATAGACCGGCAGCTGCTTATCGGCTTCCTTGGTTAGCTAGATATTCTCATCCCCCGGAAACGATCCCGCATTGCGCGGGGATAGGCTACGTATATATGTATGTATGTACATACAATCGGACTACATTTTGCCGCATATCAAACGACTACTTGGGACCCGTTGTACGACGATTTAGAAAAATAAATTCGCGATATAGGTATAACATGTATATACATACAGGTTATACGCAGGTATATAGCCATATATATATATATATATATATATATATATATATATATATATATATATATATATATATATATATATATATATATATATATATATATATATATATATATATATATATATATATATATATATATATATATATATATTATTATATGTCCTCCTCGTCATTGAGGTACAATATTTGCTCTGTGCAGCAGCAGTCCGTTCACCCAGTTTATACCCATATAACGTGTATATGAAATCAAGAGGGTGTTTGCGCCATTTTGGCAACTGGACATGCGATTTGTTAATTTTTAGTCACATATCTTCTCATTTTTAGGCGACATCTTCTATGTGATCATACTGATATACGTCATTTTGTTATAAAATTACTCTTTTCGAGGTACACGTCCTTATGATCTTTTAGACACGAGATACAAATTTTTCTAGGTGAAAAGAAATTTTATAAAAAACAAAAAAATTCACTACAAAAGTCCAGGCTGTTTGAATCGATCTACTTAATTTCGATAAAAAACTGACACTTTCTGGAGATGAAAAAATCTGACACAGTTTCATACGAGTTACATATGAGTAAGCCTATGATATATCTATAATCTACCTACCCAACGTAGTAACGGTCGAGAGTGGTAAGGCCAGCGTGTCATTACGATTGTCAAATATGCACGAGTTTAAAATATAACCCCGCGGACCCTCGCGTATTCATCGATGCGAAAGACAAACTCTGTTCCAAAATATACGAGGCGAAAGATTTTCATCATTTTATTTGCCTTTCTTTCGTACCCTTCCCCACTTTTATTTTATTTCTCATTTTTACTTTCTCCTCTTTTGAATACTTTTTTTTTCTTTTCTTTTTTTTTTTTTTAATAATTTTGTTTGTACGTATACGTAAATATAGAAATTTTACAAAGTAGATAATTACATGGTGAAGAATTAGTATACCTTGACCTTCTGGGAAGAATGAAAAAAATAAAAAATAAAAGAAGATATAATAATTACTACGGGTTTTGAAAAGCTGAATAAAAACTGGGTATCTAATTGAAACTGCGATAGTCGATAGGATATAACACGGAGGTTTTCTCTGCAGGGGCGATAGCGAGTCAGCATTAGCTCGCAATTAAAAAAAACCACCCCCACGTACCGAGAATCCTACGCCGAGTTAGTGAGTGAGTGAGCTCGATGTTACTGCACGCGCTCTAATTAATGATGCGGGTTAGTTGCGGTAGTCCAAAAAAAAGAAAAAAAATTTCTCTTTTTTTGTTTGTTCTCTCTCGTCATATCTTCATTGTGGATCATTATAACAGAACGAAACGAACGAGTAAAACAGCTGCGAAGGCATTTTATTGCATTTTCAAACACCGATGTTGTAATATCATTAATTCGCGTTATCATAGTTCTTCTGAAAAAAAACAAAATAAATACAAAAATAATAATGATAATAAAAATTGAAGAATCATTTCTCCCCCACGTGATACGAACCAACTATTAGTTCAATTTCCAACTCTGATTCTGGAATCGGATTCTTACCCAATTTCACACCCCATTGGTACAGAGCGCGGGGCGCCCCTAGAAATTCAGTGAACGTTTTTTTTTTTTTTTTTCTTTCTTTTTATTCATTATTTTGTCTTTCTCCTTCTTCTTCATTTTCTACTTCTTTTTTACTAAGCCCCGGAAGCATTTTGTTGCAGTGTGACCATGAGCCCGTAGTAAGTAAAATCGTTTGGGGGTAATAAAATCGGGAAGGTTGCTACTTTTGGGGTGGAATCTTGGAAATAAAGGAAAACAGGGAAACGATTTCGTTCGTTCTCTTACTCTCTTGCTAAAACCTTTATATACACAGTTAATAAGAGGAAGAAGAAGAAAAAGATAGGGGGAAAAAAATCAGTACGTACGGAATAAACTCTGAGCACAGTGGAAAATGTTTCCTCTAAGGTTTTTCGCTTAATAGAAACCATTAAACGTCGAGCTGTACTGTGCTCTGTGCCTTAAGGCACACCCCCGAGGACATACTTCCCTCTGTAAACACTACACAGCTGCAGTCTACGTTTTTTACCTACCTATACCTACCCCCGTACCCTACCTGCAGCAACAGCAATAGCAGAATTTGCGGTACACCTACAACGTTTTTCACAGTTTTTTTTTTTATTCCCCACTTTATTTAGAAAACAATTGTTTGTTTATTTATTTATTTATTTATTTTCCAGTTCACGCTCCTCGAGGTAGGTATATTCGTTTCAGTGAGTTTTAATTAATTAACTATCATACAGGTGAAAAATTTTTTCACAATATTATTTGTTTTTTGAGAAAAATTCCACCATCGCTTAGCAAAGAAACAAAAAAATTCAAAAATAAAAGAAGAATAAATAAATGCGAATGTTGTAACTAATTCGTTGTAGTAATACGTGTTGCGAAAACAAGGAGCTTCTTTTAGATATATTTTATGCATTGTGTAGTATGGGCAGTAAAATATTTTATCTAGGATAAGAAGAAACGGTCTTCTTGGCTCTAAGCCACAATCGATGCTACAATGCAGTGTCTGGAAAGTTTATCCTAGAAAAGGATTCCTTCTGTTATTATTATATATTTTATACATACCCTGTATATAGCTACCTATATACATGTGTATGTTACGTATATCTTTAAGTTGACTGTTATACTTTACAGATAAACTTTCTCCTAACTATAATATCCCCCTATAGCTGAAAATGTATCCGCTTGCAGTTATCGCGATATAGTTTCAAGATATCCAAGAAAACTAATAATTGTTTAAAAAAATTTTTACGAAAAATTTATCACTTTGAAAGATATATTACGAGTTTTATAATACAGAGAGTATTATCGGCACAGCCAATGATTTTCGTAAGGCATTCGGTACATCAGGGTGAAAAGAGCGATGGGATATATAACGAAGGCATCATGTTATACCGACGACATTCGAGGGGGAATGGTGAAAGAGATGGATGGTCGTGTGAGATAAAGGAGAAGAATAAAAAGAAAATAAAAAAACGAAATAGAAAAATTTTTTGGTGTAAGGGAGGCTTCAGCAAACTATAGCCCTTTGGGTTAATAAACTTAGGTATAACGATCGTAGCTGATCAATGTAAAAATTCCCTCTCTAATTAGTATTTATTTATTTATTAATATTTTCTATTCTATTTTCTATCGTGTAGTAACGTGAATCGTATCGAAAATTGTTATTAGAGTTACGGAACTTGATTTTTCCGGCCTGTTAAACCGTGTCGAGGAATATAGTCGGTTTCGTATAGTAACGGGGGTGGAAAGAAGTTCGTAAAAATGAAACATAACCAGTACGTGTTGTTAGATGAAGAAAGGAACAGAATAAGGAGAGAAAAGAAAAGCAAGGATTTAGTTCATTTCAGTTCAGTTATGGGTCCACCCATTTCCGGTCTCATTTCATCGACGTATGTACGTGGTACCTTGGCTCGTAACTCGGGACTTGATCAGGGAAAAAAATTCTAAACGACGACTAAACCCCATTCAATTACTGGTCTGGAACTAAAAGTATGTATGTAACATACATACATCGTAGTATATGTAGCTGATACTACTAGCTACGTGTTAGAGGTCAGAAAATAGCAATTTGCGAATACCATAAAACTGAGACGTGGAGTAGAGAAATCTCCGTTAAAAAGTGTAATTGTTTCACGTTCTAGATACTGGAGAACGGTGATAAATCTACGTAAAATACTACACCACCGCGGGGTCAGACCTTCGAGTAATAGTCCCAGGCTCCCGCGCTGTGCCACTACCATCCAGCTAAATCTCGAACTACATTAACTAGCTGCTTGATTATTTCCCTCGACATCTTGCACATTAAAACTTGATGAATTATTTCACTTGGACTATTTTTTTTGTTTTTTTTTTGTCAAATCTGCACCGAAATTATGCTATTACGTGCATGTAAACCGGGTGGAAAATGACTCCTTTTACGCTCTAGTGCGGTAAAGTTAGCTTTAACGCGGAAAGTAGCACTTTGACGCACTAGAGCGAAGGATAAAACTATTTTCTGCTTCTCTGAAGCAAACTTTCGGTGCAGGTATTGGACAAAAAATATCGTGTGCATTGAGGGGCAACTTTCACGGAATATAAAATTTAGTTCTGTTTGTCGGTTCTAAAAAAAAGTTTTGCAACATCTTTCTTTCGCCTGTTTCGTTCAACAGATATACCATAAACTGACCGCGAATAACTAGAGCATGCTATACGTCGACTGGGATAACGAAGTTGGCTCGCTTAACATCAGTTTGAGAGTTTGCTCTGCAGTCCCTAGTAAGCCGAGGTAACCCGGGGGATAACCCGAATAAGGCATCTTTCCTAGGGAGCTAGGAGCTAGGATTTCCAATGCTTACGTTTGTCATGTATCCGTATATATGTTAGTAAATCGTTTGATTTTTGGAGTTAAGAGGAAAGTATAAAAAAAAAAAAAAATGGGAAGGGTTCGCCTCTTTGCCTCGTTGTGTTACCGGAAAGCAAGAAAAGCTCAATTTCAAAATCCTATATAAGCCTGATAATTCTCGTCGGGATTTATGAAACGGCCATAAACTTTCGGCGCTAATAGACTTTGAATGAACTCAATTAAGGGTTGCCTCGTGAGTTATTGACCCTTGTTCACTAAACAGAATGCGCGTTTAGGGTTTAGGTTATTTCATATACCTAGGTTACCCTGTACCCCACCGTGCCGCTCGGTATCTTTAGGCTTTTGTTTCCGGTTCGATAATTTTCAACGTTGTTTTAACACAGACGGGGAAAATCCCGTCCGTTGAACATTTTGCTTCTGCCTTTATACCAGCTCGCTCTTCAGCTAAGGGTAGTTATATTTTATCGATACTTCGCGAATAGGCGATTAGCGGATTTTAACCTCGTGAATGTTAAGGATAGGACGAGAGGGTTGTAGCATCTCGTGATATTCACAAGATTTTAATTCTTAGATTAGATTTTCCGTATTTATGAAACGGTTAAGGGTGTGATTTTTCTTTTTTCCTTTTATCCGAGAAGAGGTATGAGATATGCTTTCCGCGTCAATGCGTCGTAGACAATTCCGTCGAGGGAAAGTTTTTTGTATTTTTTTTGTTTTTTCTTTTTTTCTTAGCGTTATTTCTTTTCTATAAACGTGAATAAAATCTAAAGCATACTCGTATATATTTATAGGGGTGACGCGTGTCTGTTAGAAAAACCAAAAAATTGAATTCATTTTTTTTTTTTTAACCCAAAGAACAAGACAAATAAAAAAAAATAGAAACATGAAATAAATAAAAGAACAATTGGGGGAAGGGTCGTGTACGTGGAGGGATTAAAAGATCAAGGAGTAAGTACTGAAGGGATGAGGGAGAAAATGAAAATGAAAAAAAAAAATATGATACAAAAAAAAAGACAGAAAAATCCAAGGAGAGAGTAATTAAAAAAAAACAATTAAACAATGACCCGAAACTGTTGAAATTTACATATACACACCGAAGCGAGTATAAAATTGGTGTCGGGGAGTTTTTTTGCGTATTTTTTTCACCCACCTTATATACCTTATACCTCTATATGTGGTAACTAATTTATGGACGACCTCTCGTAAATCGAATCGTGTGAAACAAAAACAAAAAAAAAATAAAATAAAAAAATAAAAAAATAAAAAAATTGGAGAGATGGGGTAAATAAAGAGGAATTGTTGCTCACTCGAGGGCCCTAAGTATTCATACATAGCATCGGGTAGGCAGATTCCCAGGGTCCTTCGACTTTAATACCTCCCTATGTACATACATACTACGTATAGATATATAATGCGACAACATATCCACTTTTGAATGAATGTATACGTGCTGGGATTTAGTTGGTCGAGAATTTTCGGATTTTGTAACTCGCTTCGTGTTGGGAATAGGGGTGGATGGTGGGATCGTGGTATGAGACAAGGTGGTGGTTAGGTAGGTAGGTAGGTTGGTAGGTACGTGTACATGACGAATTGCTGAGATTTGACTGAAGTTCCTCTTCGACGAGTAATACGGCTCATTAATCAACCGTATTACGGCTCGTCTCTTCTACAGGGAGGCAGACCAACCCCTTACCTTACCTTCCATTCCTTCCTTCCTTCCTTCCTTCCTTCCTTCCTTCCTTCCCTCCTTGCACCCTCTTCAGCTCTCTTCAGCTGGTGCGTTATTATATAGCTTAAAACTTGAGATGTTCTAAACTTTGATAATGTCTATTTCAGGGAAGGGGAGGAAGGAGGTGGAAAATTTTATTCCCTTTAGTTTTTTTTTTTTTTATTTAAAAAAAAAAATTAAAAAAAAAAAATTTTTTTGAGAGCTTTTTTATCTTTTTATTATTACAACGTTATAAACCACGAATAATGCTGCAAGCTACAGTTTAGGGCTTGGTTAAAGTTCCCAGCGTTTAGAATGACGAATTCGTTTTAGACGATTTTTAATTCTTCACAAATGTCAGAGTTTAGAATATTGAAATTTGGGAAAGATCGAAATGTAAACTTGTAAAGTTCAAGTATCCGAAAATTTAACGAAGAAGCACGATTCTCCATGCGTGAATTTTAAGATCAGGAGTTTCGGTCCTTCAGATTTTCAACTTTCGGAATATAGAACCTTCGATGATTATCAATTTAAAGTTTTCGATACTCGACTATAATACAGACTTCCGAGTAAATAAAATACAATTTCCAAAAAAAAAAAAAAACTGTGAATCGGTGATAATAAAATTCTAAATTCTCCAGTGTGATAATATATTAGAAAAATAGAAAACCAATACGAATAATGAACGGATCGATATCTATATAAGTTTTCCTTCTTTCGTTGAAAACTTTATACCTTAAACCCTCGCTGTTATACGAGGAAAATATATCACAACGGTTACGGGGAACGCGGAATCGATTAATTGGCATCTACCGTGTGAGTAAAATTTTACAAGAATTTCATTTAACCCTCCAAAGACAAAGGTCCAATATGTTATCAATTACGTCTAGGAGAGTAGAGTCAAGTTTTCCAGGGGACCGTTTCATAGAAAGCTCGATGTAAAACCCCACCGTAGTTGATGCTGTTGGTGGTGGTGGTGGTGGTGGTGGTGGTGGTGCTTTCGTCGAGATGCCCGGAGTGAAATCATGGTGTCGCCTTTAATGGGAATATTTATGGACTTATTAAAATACCAACCGAGACCGGGACCGGGACCCCGGGATGGGATGGGCTCGGCTACGCCATGGAAGTAATAAAGAGGACGGAACGAACGAATATACCTACCTGGACCACTAAATTACGTCCCTGTGCACCAAGCAGTAGCAGCAGCAGCAGCATGGTATAGCAGCAGAAGCAGCATCAACCAAGGAACTTTGTAGAAAATCTTCTAGCCCTCCAGACGCTCTCGTTGGCTCGGGGTGCTTTAGTCCGCGAGCTTTGCGCCTCGTAAACTTTCGTAATTATACTATTATATACCGCGTTTCAATTTATTATCATCTATGTTCGTGCTGCTGGTGCTGCCTACTGCTTCAAAACTAATCGCATCATGCTTTTCAAAGACTTGGTAGACGGAATAAGACCTAACTGTTACAAAACCTTCATATTTGTTTTCATATACCTGTGTATAGGGAAATAAGAACGGGGCAAAATGGGACACTTGATTATAGAACATCAAGCTTCTCTCTACAGACCGGAAATAATTAACTTGAAAAAAGAAGAAAAAATGAAAAAGAAAATGAAACTTTTCAGATTTACGATTTACTGATTGTTTATAAATTGTGGCTTTTAAATACGAATCAGCCGGATCTACTAGCACCCTAACAATTTATTTATCCGAACTTGAAACAAAGAAGACTAATTCAAAGCCCATTATAAAAATTCTGCAGTCGAAAGTTCTCCGCACGCGATTCAACTCGGAATTAAGGTTGAAATTTTTCTTTTCTTTTTTTGGGTTGGTTTTTTCTTTTCGTTTTAATTTTGCAATCGTGTAGTACGTGTACCTATTAGGTAAGAATTAAAGAGAGACTAAACCGCCGACCCGCATACCTATGTATACATATAGCCGCATGGACATGGGCAGCAGCACTGCCACCACAAGAATAATTACTGATAAGGTGATTTTAATTATCGTTACGAAGAGGAGGTGGGAACCAGCCGGGTTGTAGACGGACGCGTCCGTTTTAGATAAGGACTAAACAAATGGGATCCTAACGACGCGGAGAACTATTCTAGGTGCAGAATATATATCCGTGCAGAAATTTAGCTAATCCGGTTAATCTAGTTTAGATTTGGATAGTTTTACCATACCTATGGAGGGAATTTAGGTATGGTATGTACGTTACGATTTTAAATTCTTCACGAACTCGTGGAATTGCTGGGCTGGTTTCAAGTACCGAATTATAAAAATTCCCAACGGTCAGTATTACGGAATTTAATACTACCGAATTACAGATTTTGGAAAACGTACTATTCGTGGGTACATAGAAAAAAAAAAAATCCAAGACCTAAGACCTGAGACTTAGAACTTATTCATAAGCATCGAAGTCTAATTAAAGTTAAAAAATATATATTTCTTTTTAATGAAGTAGTATGTGTGGAGATTGACTCGTATTATTATAATCTAGCATTTCGTTTGTTAGTTCGTTCGTTAATGAAAGTTAATTTTCGAATACATTTTGAGGTAGGAGAGAGAGAATGAACGGGCAATTTATAAACGTCGGAGTTCAAACTTCGAAACTATATTACTTCGTATTATGAGGTTTGCTTAATGAATATTAATTATACGCCCGATACGCGAGCGCCTAGCCTATAGCCTAGCTGCTACACGGCGGCGTCGTCGAGTTAACAGACCAATTCACAATACAGAATAATAATCAGGAAATAACCGTACTTTGATTATTATTATTATTATTATTATTATTATTATTATTATTATTATTATTATTATTATTAGTCTGTTTTTTAAACGTCATTCTTCTCTTTTAATCCACGAACGGATAATCATATTTTGATCAGTAAACCACAGAATTAATAATTAATTATAACCGTAAAGGAAGATAAAAATTAAAAAAAAAAAAAAAAAAAACAGTTTAAACATAAAAAATTGACAATCTAGTTTGTTCCTGCACCGGCGGATTATTAACGAGTTTAGTGGATTACCTAATTCCGGAAGTTTTAACTCTTTCTTTTAGCGACCGACCGACGCCGACTCGCCTCTCTCTTTGTCTCTTAATTACCTCAGGCAGGGTAAAAAATAATATAAAAAAGTAACTCCACTAACTCAGGTATATGGCAGCCACCTAAATCCTTTGTGGTTGAATTCGGTAGGTTCGCGTACGGTTTTAATTCACATGAATTCAATTTGCAAATATGCATTTCTGCACTGTCTGCGAATAATGATATACTTAGTTTAAAAACTTTCTAGAGAAAAGATAGAAAATAGAAAATAAAAATGATAAAAAATTTGCAATCTCTATGTATGTTACATACATCGAATGAGAAGTTCTTTCTAAGTGAATGAAAATCTTGTTTGTTCCTTTAGCAGTTTAAGCTCAGGGGCTGAAGACAGAAAAACAAAAAAAAACCAAAACAAAAAAAAAATTCGCCTTTTGGCAAGTTTGAGGATTAGACTGGCGGTCGTGATCCGAGTTGTTCGTATAGGCACGCGGGGCAGGTACCTTGGGGATCGATACGGCATAAACGGTGTGAACCAGCGGAGGACCGAAGGGTGTAGATTGTCGGCGAAGGTATAGGATCCCGCGTAGTAGAAGTGTAGTAGTAGGAGGCGTATTTTCATTTCGCAGTATCAGCAGAAATTCCGAAACGGGTCCGACGCGCCTGGTATGCTAAACCAATCGCGTGTTGTTTTAAACAAACCTGTATACGTACGGGGCTATTGAATAACGCATCCTACCCCATGAGGCTTACCCATTCTACCCCCAACCGAGGAACACTCAACGAGTCCAGTTTATTTATCGGGTAAAAACGTATTTCTTAGGCATATAACCTGCTCGAGTTATATGGATGTGCGTGTATGTGTGTGTATATAATATAATATATATATATTTACTAACATTTTCAACATCGCCATACGTATACACATACACGCGTACACGCATACGTAGGTAAGCATTTATAACCGGTAGACGACGTCGGGCTTTCAAAAGGGCCGAAAGTTTAGGATCAGTTTTGGAGTAGCGCCCAGGGGGCCTCGGGTAACCCCAGTAGCCCCGTGACGTCACTTCCTCACCCGTCACGCTCCGACAACCGTATTTTAGGAAGCCCGGATATACCTCGGCAATACGGTCCAAGTCTCCCGTGACGGTGGTAAGAGGGAAGTACAAACTTCTTGCATAAAATTAAGACCCAAGATCCGTGAAGACCGGCTTCCTTGTACTTATACTTCCTTAGAATCTGTTCTGCGTATATATATCTGTCTATCTATATCTATATCTTCAACCACGCATCACGGTTTCTCATATCGTAGATTAGAAACTAAAATTTATATGTAAATGTATATATGCCAATTTTCGAAGTATGGAGATTCAGGATTTCTTTCTCTTTTATTTAATTATTAATAATTTATTGTTATTATTGTTTTGGAACTTTCGGGGGTATCAAGATTGTTTTCAGAACCTTAAACAGCTGTCTCGAGTTAATATAAACGACTGAAAATTAACGTAGGTATCAGATCTTTAACGGAAAAAATATGTGCGAAACTATTGGCTCGAATTATTTGCTTTTGTCATGCGAATTCAATGTTTTATTATCATACTACTGTGTTATATATGATATATACAGTATATGTATATAATCGTGTAAAAATGTGTAAAGAAAAACAAAAAAAAAAAGAAAATAATTTTATTTTCACAATAGAATCAGAACGAATTTCACAATGTTTCGAGAGAAAAATTCGAAACGAAATAAACGATAAGCTTTTGTAGAAAAATACAATGTAAAATCCGTAATGCTGGGATAATGAAATTTTGATGAAAAATTTGTGAAAAAAAAAAAAGGAAAAGTAAAAATGATACGTAATACAATGTGAGAAAATTTTTATTAAAACTCTATACGGAGCTGCGAGGTTGAAGTTTTGAATATAAAAAGTCACGAATTATTTTGAGGACGTAATTTTTTTTGAATTTTCGAAAAATCTATAAGTAGCCATAACAAATTCAATATATATAATAACGTCGAAAAGTAGAGGTTTTGAATTCGGTGGTTCACAGTGTACCGTATTGACTTGGTCTTGCTTGGTTTGGTTTGGTTTGGTTTGGTCTGGTCTGGTCTGGCTTTGGCTCGGGCTCTGGCTCGGCGCGAGATCGAAGTTGCTTCTGTAGTCAAGAGTCAAGAGACTGGTAGAGGGTGGGTGGGTGGGTGATTTTTCGTGAATGCCTTCGAGCTGAAGAGCGAGTGGCCCAAAGGTTCTTTCACATGCTTATATAAAGGCGTCCTAGTCGTACGTACATACAATATACTACCTATAGGTATACGAACAAGGTGTAGGTGCACAGGGATTGTATATACCTACATACATATCCCGTTCTACGTTGACTTTCATCTTCGGGATGATTTCTCAACGACGTGACGCGACGCGACGCAACTTTTCTTTACACCCCTGCTACCTCTTACTATACCTATATACATATACATGTATATACATATAGGTATATACTATACACGTTTTGGAAATAAATCGTGAAATCGTCTCTTTACGAAAAGAATAGGAAGAAAGAAATAAAGAATAGAAAATAGAAGAAATAGAAATGGAATATATGTATAGAGGGATGATAGGAGGATAGAAATCCTGCGCAACCATCGACTTCTTCTTCTTCTTATTTTTCTTATTCTTCTTTTTCTTCTTACTCAAAAATTTTCTAGACCCATTCTTAGTGGGTGCTTTTCGGCGCGAGGGGATGACCACGACGCGGTGGAGACTACGACGACATCGATGTGTATCTACCATTAGTGTTCACCGGTGTGGAAATGTAGCTTTCAACATAAACGTTCGAGAGAAGAGAAACGCCGCAATTCTTTTCGTTCGTTGAATTTTTATTTTTTTTATTTATTTTTTC
Organism: Macrophya annulata; assembly: GCA_963924015.1. Taxonomy (NCBI): domain Eukaryota; kingdom Metazoa; phylum Arthropoda; class Insecta; order Hymenoptera; family Tenthredinidae; genus Macrophya; species Macrophya annulata. The sequence continues at coordinate 15,732,529 of OZ001257.1, read as the reverse complement.
TTCTCTTTTCCTCTTTCTTCATCCATCGGATGGGTATACACGCACGCACCGGCAAGGCCTTTGCCCCGCAAAGAATCTTTTCAGTAATCGAGAAATGGTATAGATATACGAATTTGATTTATTTATTGATTTATTGTATTCAATTTTTTTTTTTTTTTTTTACGTTTTTCTTACATTTTTTCTTTTACTCTGACTTTAAACAGTTATAGATTCTTTTTTTTTCCTCCCCTTTAAATTATTATACCTTTGAGAATCAATATATGAAATATATATACGCTACATTTATTCTTTCAATTTTTTTTTTTCTACACACTGTACATTGTCGTATACATTTTTTTTTTTTCTTTTTTTATCGACGAAATAACACGAGCTGTGGAAGGTTTGTGTTGAAATATCAGATCAAACGATACTCAAACTCGATAATTATAAACGGTGCCCCATAACTACGTCAAAAAAAAAAAACATATATATATATATATACATATAAATAAAATAAAAAAAAAGATATAAACGTACGTACTACGTCGTTGGATTTACCGTATTGACTAAGCGGACACGTATCACACCGAAGCACGTATGTGGGCTAAAACTCACACGTATAAGAGCCGGGGTATATGTGTACAGTATGTAAATCGGGCATATGTAATTATTCGTTGCGTCATCGTGCCGTTGAGTTAACGACGACGCATCATCCCTCTCCGTCTCGGTCCCCATAACCTACAGTATATATACGGAGGGGAGAGCCCGTCGACTCTCTTTGATCAAGAGAACTTGATTATTACGCGATGTTACGTATCTATCTATCCACATTGCTCCTCAAATCTCACCCTCATCAGAAAAAAAACGAAAACAGAAAAAAAAAAAAAAAACAGATACAAATTCCTTTTATATATTCATATTTGGAGTAAATATTTCAACCGTATAGGCATGGGGAAAAATACGAAAGATGTTACTGTTCATTTTATCCTGTAATTTTATTGATTTTTTTTTTTCTGTTTGTTTCTTTTTTCTAAACTCGTTTTTTTTTTTTTTGTTTAACCCCGAAAAATCCAGAAGAAGTGAAAAAAGAAGAATGATGAATCAAATTTGTAGGCTAAAAGTTGTTTAAAAATGAATTTTATTTTTATCACAGTTTGGGTATATATTTTAATTGAATGATAATATAATATGCATATATACCTATATATGTCTGAAACCGCGAAGTTGATATATATACCAATCAATATGTATATGGAAATTTGGTTACGATCGTATATACATATAGGTATATAGTATATAACCTGAATATGATCAATATCTCTTAATCCTACGATTCTGACTCGTTGATATCTTGGGATAACTTTTGATCTCTCGAGCTGCACGATCAGTCGAATTTCATTCCACACGGTTTCTTGATCTCTGTAATTGGATTCGAGTAATTTGTCGACTCTGCTTTACGCAGAGTTTGGTAATTCTCTCGAGGAAAGTACTATATATATATATATATATACATATATACCATACCCAGCTCAAAGGTATCACGTAATAAAGGACACTATCGTGGTATTCATAATTGGCTTGCATAAATCGACGATTAAAAGAGTTCGATAGAAATTAAAGTCCCGAATGAACTTTTCTTTTCTGTAAAAACGTATAAAACTGTAGATGAGCAATAATTTATTGTAGCAAATTTGTGTACTTTTTTTTTTTTTCTTTCAAACCACTTTAATATATACCAAATTTTTAATATACAGTGTATACTGTATATAGACACCGAGTAGAATTGTTTCTTATATCGTTGATAAATATCTTTCAATTGACTACGGTGGTTTAATACCTTGTCATCTTGTCATGTTGTCATATCGGTTGGGCCTCGACCCAATATATCGGAATCCATATATATCTATATTGATTGAATTTGTGATCACGATTGACTGTGTGGGCAGGCGAAAGGACGGACAGTCGTCGTTTTATCCAACGGTAAAACGAAACGAAATGAAATGAAAGAGAGAATAAAAGAAAAAAAAAAAAGAAACAGAAAAAGAAAAAGAGAAAAATGAAAAGAAGGTTGGAATTATTTGTCATTATGAAGCCTAAAGCCGTTTAATATATTTTTCTAACTGTATAGAAATGGTGTACTTCAGGTATATAGGTATATATGTATACTTAGGTATGTATAATATATCTAGCAACGAGGGAGGGTAAAGCCTGCAATACCACACTGCCCGTTAAATAAAGTATCTTTTCCATCCCCTCATTTTATATTACATTCGAGATTTCCTAGTTTATATTTTATAACACGAGCGGACTCTGCAGGTTATAGGTATAACCTCGCCATAGTCGGGTCTATATATTCAAGGGGATTTCGCATTAACCACCCAACCACCCAAAGCGCGCTTAATCGCGACGTTCTTTATCAGTTTTTATACACATAATCCTCGTTGCATATAATAATAATAATAATTATAATAATTTAATATATCGCATAATGGTATATTTCTCATCTTCGTTTATACATTTTTAACTTCCCGCAATGAAAATTGAAAATTTTCATAAAAAAGCGAAGTTATTGGTTCCGGTCCGATTTATGAAAATCGAGTTTTCATCAGATCTCGACGTTTTGGGGTCCTAGGTAGCTATTCTGATTATTTTTGGATAGACGTCCGTATGTGTGTGTGAGTAAGCAAATTTTTGTCATACGATCATCTTTAGAACGAATCGACCGATTGAAATGATTCTTGCGGCGATCGAAAGGGTTCATCAAGACTTAGATCTGATTAGATTTTGAAGTCGATCGATCGAGTAGTTTCAAAGTTATTTGAGAAATAAAAATCAAAAAACAATTTTTTTTTCATGTTTTTAGCGCATAACTCCTGAACCGTTCGTGAGATTAATCTCAAAACTTAATCAGACTTAGGTCTTGGATAGCCTTTTCGATCGTCACAAGATTCATCAAAATCGAACGATCGGTTTAAAAGTTATTGCACGAGAAAAATTTCTCTTTTTGTCGTACGATACCTTTGGAACGAATTAACCGATTTGAATGATTGTTGCGGCGATCGAAAGGGTCCATCAAGATTTAGATCTGATTAGATTTTGGAATCGATCGGTCGAGTAGTTTCAAAGTTATTCGATGAATAGAAATTGAAGAAAAAAAGATTTGTATAAGGAACACTAATTATACTTATAACCTTCTTTAATTTATTATAAACACAATAGTATCAATTAATTGCAACGTATTTAACACAGCGGGAAGTTTTAGGGTTGGCTCACAGGTCAACCGGTTTCCTGATTTTTTTTTCTTATATAGGTATACATGAATTATTCATATACAATTCGAAATATTTTGATGATTAATATCGATAAATCAAAGGATCCTGCACAGCTAATTTATAGAACTGGTATATTGTCTTCTTATAAAAATTAAACAATTAATGAATTTCGATATGAATTTATTACCTTGTTTACTCAACGTGTCATTAACGGGAAATAAATAAAACTACCTACCCTCTACACCTACCCCTAGGTATACCATAGCTATTCAACGATCATACGTTTCAATGGAACATGTCATAGTTCGAGATCAAATCAGTGATGAATAGCTACTGGTAGGGGCTCTTGATGTCCGTAGAATTTCGACTAATGCTACCACGTGCTTCACGTTATTTAACGACTAGTTTTTTCCTTTTTTCTTTTTTTTTTCTCTTTTCATACGCGACTGCGATGCAATCAATCGAGGTCCCTACCTACACACGTAGGTATTTGTATTACTGTATTCGTGGTAATCGAAGGATTTGATTTATAAATAATTTATCATTCCTGTGAAAGAAATCGCGAGTTTAGTCTAATTTTATTCATTTCAAATACGAAAGTGGCTTTAATTCGTTGGTGTTACGCGATTTTTGACTTTTGAGAAAATCAAAAACAAATAAAATAAAATCAAAAAATCAGATAGGAATAATTATTATCAGTACCTACTTCGCTGGTGATGTAATTCAACGAATTTTTAATTTTTTTTTTTTTATTTTTCAAACGATTTCATCATGATTTTTGGAAACGAAAATTTATCAAGTCAATATACCTGCAGTGGGTACGATCCAGCGTTGATTAAATGGGAAAAAAAAAAATAAATTAAAAAATAAATAAATAAAATACAGACAAAACGAGAATCGAGCTTTATAGAGTACGTTTGATTAAATAGAAATTCATTTTTTCAAAATTCTAAAAATTGTCGAAACCGAATGCCTTTGGGTATTTATTCAATTATTTGTTATATGACTATACAGAGAAGAGGTGAGCAAAACGGGCACCTCGGTTAAATATGAAAATTGGAGGGGGGTGGGGGCGAATATCATCATTTTCCACCCTTTCGAATATCTCTGTAAGTATAAAGGTCAGAAATTTAAGGAAGTCGTTTTTAAGAAACTTATAACGGTCCCCATTTTGCCCCCAATTTCTATTTTTCGTCGTGGTGTCCATTTCCCCCCCCCCCCCCCCCCCCCCTCTTTCCTGTATACGTACGTCAATTTTAAAAACAAGTATAAACTGCTGTATATTCAGCTGCAAGTTTCCCAGCCTCAGTCCTCTGCAACCCCAAAGCTAGTGCCAATATACGTACATACATACGTACATTACTCGTATACTGTATATACATCGTGTACATTGATATTCGCTGAGCGAACTAGTATATAACACTATTTCAACCAGTCAATGAACAGGTTATTAATTCACCCGGCAAAATTATATTATTCACGATTTGAATACCGTATTAATTTATGCTGTACCTAATATCTGCGTGAACTTTCGATAGCTAATTTTGATAATTACTATATTCCGGGGTATTATAAACGTTGTATTATCTATAATTAATTACCAGCAGATAATGTATACATTATCGATTGAAGACGATAAAAAAAATTTGGGAGATTACATACAATTTCGACTTGGGTTTGACCCTTTTCGAAATTATACGAAATGCCCCATGTGTAAAAAAGAAATGGAAAAAAAAAAGTTTATAAAAAGTAAAATAATAAAAATTGATGACATATTCTATTCCATCGTCTATTTCATCTCTCTCTCTCTCTTTATCAATCGAACGGATGGAATGTAGGTAGAATCGTGATAAGAAGGGGATGAGGATGAGAAAAACGTATTTTTAAAGGCATCTTCTTCTTTTAGGATTAAACTCGGCGTAAAACTGTCGTAAAATTTGTTGACGTACTGTTACCGGCTACATCAATTTATTCCGAAAGTATTTCCTCTTACCCTCATACTCCCAGCATCCTGTTTATTAACCCCTAATTCACTTTCCAAGAGCCTAAGGGCATATTGAAATGAGTGAATTTCTGTAATCATAAAATTCTCTTCTCGTTCCATATCTATGTAGTGAATAGTACGTATACGTACAGTGTTCGTATATGTATAGATTTTTACGAAAGCGCTGGGATTGTTCATTCATAAATACATAAATAATCCATAAATACGTAAATACTATGTATATGGGTGTATTGTATACATATAGATATTAAACATTAATCATCCGAGTGCTTTTAATTTGATTATGGCTACCGCTGGCTGTGTGGAGAAAGAAAATGAAAAAAACAAAAAAATAAAAAATTTTATTTGGGTGTGAAATAACAAAAAAGAGCCAGCTAAAGTAAACGAAAATATGATAAAATAAATATAAATAATTGTATATGTTTACCAACGTGTACATACCATGTATGTATCGATGAAAATAATTCAAAGATAATAATATGGTTGGAGGGTATCTGCAGGATAAAATAAAAAAGAAAAAACAAAAAAAAAACTTCTCAATTATTATTCATTTTTTACAAAATTAATATAAAATTGTAGATTCGTTATCACTACTATTCTGTACTGTACATCACGTATACTACATACATAGAAAAGGCATATACCGTATAAGCTTTAGGTTGGAAAATTTACCAAAGTGTCGAGACCTGCGCAAGCTGTCCAACAACCAAAGAGAGAGACTCACTCAGTCGAACTCGACAACCCCTAGCCGTCGTATCGTAGATCGTGTCTCTACCTTGTCAAAATTTTTTGACCACGTTTTTCGAAAGGATTGGAAACAGAAAAACAAATAAATAAATAAAAACAATTAACAAAAAAAAAAAAAAAAATCGCGATCTATTGAGAACTCGAGAAGATTTTCTTGATTTCCAGTTTTTTTTTGTTGTTTTTTCTTTTTACAGTATCCTTCGCGCTGTGCGATAAAGAAAATCAAATACAAAAAATTTGATTTATTTTTTTTCTTCTTAAATTTATAAACGAACAGTGAGATTCAAAAATCATAAAAAAATAAACAAGAAATGAAATAGTATGAGAGATAATTTAGTGATGGTGATAATTTTAATCAGTGTTGTGACTGTTCGAATGAAATAATCCAACGATTTATATAATACTTCATCTTCTGTTGTGTATAATTCACCTCTTACCTTGGTTATTATACATACGTATACAAGATAGGTAGGTATGTAGAACATATACCTACGTAAATATACATATACATACCCTAACCTAACTCGATTTACTAATTATAATACGGAGCGTTGAAATCCGCGTCGACAGTTTAAACCCCCCTTGATCCCATGGCGTTACTGCACCCCCGTAACCTTGGCTTATTTGATTACAAAAGCGAGGAGAGAGACAGACAGCAAGAGATAGAGATGGAGAGTGAGAGAGAGAAAGATGATGATAGGAAGTTTAGTTTGACCGCGTGCTTTTAGGTCGAGTAAACAGCCCAAAGCCTTGCGAATCGTAAGATAGGTTATAGATAAGATGGGTATAGGTAGGTATACCGCGTCTTATCGGATGAACGCGCTATCATCCCCTAAGAAGTGGGAGAATCCCTGGAAGCAGTAGTTCAAAGATCCAGTGTATATATTCGTATATGTATGTATATATGAGTAGCCGATACATGTGGTATAGGTAGGTACTCGTACTATTCGGTGAATAATTTCCCATTCTCTTACCCCTGCCTTTCACCCTAAAGGAAATTGAAATCTCGATAAATGAGTAGCAAAATTCTGTATTGTATAATGTATACAACTATAAAGCGAACAACAAATCCCTCAATGGAAAATTGAAGACATTACAGAATGTGTGTATACCTATAAATGCGTATAGGGTGTACATATATATACTTACGTATTACCCCTGTACTGATTATTATGTGTTCTATCGATCGAGAGATACGTACGTATGTATCTACGGTATGTAACCGGGTATAAAATAGGAATTAGAGGGATGTGGATTGATATTGTTTTCACGTTAAGGGTTTAATTTTCTTTTTTTTTTTTTTCGTTTCTCATTCTTCATCTTCTGTCAAGTGTATCGATGATATAGGAAAGAGAGAATTGAGTAAGGCATGTGATGCTATATAGTATATGTAGAATATATGAGTTCAACGTATATGAATTTCTCACCCGGTCGTTTGGCAATTTTTTTTTTTTTCTTTTTTCTCTTATTACCTGCCCTTTTTTTTCATTCTTTGTTTTATTTTATTTTATTTCTTGCCATTCTAACCCCTACGCGGTTACTTATCCTGCAATGTCTAATAATTATGGAAATATAGCTTTCCAACCCCCCGTCCCCGTAGGGACTCCGAAAATCCAACCCTGCTCGTACGTGTTGTCGCATAGGTATCTCGGCTGAAGAAGAAGAAGAAGAAGATGAAAAAGAAGGAGGAAAATAAGAAGAAGAAGAAAAAAAAAAAGGGAAGATGGTATCCCCAGATATCGTATCGTATATGTATATAGAGAATCGGAAAGATATTCTCGACTGTCCCGCGCCGTTTCTTTTAACGTTTTTTATGTAAATATACACGATGAATGGAATGGACGCTATATACGTGCTAAAAATATGGGGGTTTCCGCGAATTTTATAACGTTTTTTTTTTTTTTTTTTCTTCTGTTTCGTGATTTTATTTTATCTTCCTTTCGTTTCGTTTCGTTTTTTGTTTTTTGTATTATTGGATTGTTTGGATACAGCTATAAGTCCTATTTACCTATTTGAGCGAAGAATCGCGGAAATGCTTTTCAACCCTCTTCACCTTGTTTCGTTCGATATTCTCTTTCTACAGTGGTAAGAGAAAAAAAAAAATTAAATACTAAATAAACTTGGTGTTTTAGAAAACCGGATATTAAACCCATAACTGATTATTATAAGCTCTTCAAAACTAACTAGATTCAAAAAAATAAAAATGAAATAAAATTTCCAGCCTCTGTAAAGCGAAGGGTAGGTATACTGTATACATACCTTATAAATTAAAATTTTGGTATAAAAATTTAATAAATTCTTGTTATTCACAATTTTTTAATTCATCAGCTTTAATCCCAGAGATATTTCTAATTTATTTAATTTATATTTGGAAATTCGAAAACAGAAAAAACAAAACAAAAAATAAAAAATGAAATGTTCTATAATAAATTTAGGTATAGGAACAAGCAACGATCGGACATCACGTTTTTGAGAAGGAACGAAGAAGGGGGTAGGGGGGGAGGGGAGGGGATCGAAGAGCCCGAACCTTATCTTAAAGGACATTTCAATTTCGCTCTAATCTTAAGCCGGGCCGGGATCGTCCATTGAAATGTCCAAAAAAAAAAAAAAAGAAAAAAAAAAGCAAAGAGAACACAGAAAGAAAAAAAGAAAGACAGAAGGAAAAAAAAACCTCGGGGATGGTAAAACCATTCTTTATATCCTCGTCGTCGCGATGGTCTCGATAAAATGGGGGGAAGCGAGCAGGGGGTAGGGGGAGGGAGCTGCTTCTGTAATGACTATTAAATCGTTACCCCATAAGCAGTAGAAGATAAAGAAAAAAAATAATAAAAAAAAAAAAAAAGAAGAAGAAAGTAAAAAGGAGAAAAGATAAATGAAACAATATTTGATCATTATTTTCGTCGACTATCTCAGATTTTCTTTTCTTCTTCTTTTTCTTCTTTTTTTTTCTGTTTTATCTTCTTTTTCGTTTCAATTTACCTCACAGCGCAGGCGTTACCAGCTACAGCTTTTCCGGCCGTTTGTTCTTCCGATTAAACCTGATTATATCTCAGTTCTGTAAATATTACGATCTTCTCATCCACCAGTAGCCAGCAGCTACCAGCAGGGGTGCGAAAGTTTTGTGGAGCAAATCGAGGGTGGCTAATAATAATAATGATAATAATAATAAGGGAATAAAAGCAGACAAGTGTATTACACACACGCACACACATGTAGATACTTGAAGCTTTGATTTTTAGATTTCTGTGTCAACTGTAATAGCGGGAAAAAAGATTTTATTAGATTTTTGAGGTCATGAAAAATAGAAAGATAAAAAAAAAAAAAATACATTCTTTCTTTTTTTACAGTTTAAAAAATTGGATAAATTTTTCATTATTCTATAAACTTCGTACAAGTGGGGGTTGATATTTCCCTAATTAAATCTACTTCATCCCTTATCCATCGTTTTTCATATAGAAAATTGCTTGTTTCCATTTCTCCGATATACATGATACACCTATAACGTATAATATTGAATTTATCACGCTCCGCGGTATTCATGAGCGTTGAGGAGGAGGGATGAGAAATTGCAAATTTTTCAATCCTTTTTTTTCTCATTCTTCGTACAATTCTATCACGCATTTGTTTGCCTTCGTTTCCCTCTCGTTTCCAGCTTGCTCAAACCCCTGTATACAATAAAAAAAAAAAAAAAAAAGACAAAAAAAGTTGAATAAAAAAGGAAAAAGACACAAGGTGTCAACGCCTAGTAGTAAATAGCCTCGTTGAATGGGTTCAGCTAGGCGTTGACGTTAAAGAGATAGGGGTCGAGCGCGAAAGGGGTTTTCGTGAGGGGTTTTACCCCGAGTTGGTTGGAGTAGCATCACTTGACTGGTTCTGATCTGCGCCGGTTGGTTGTCAAGCAACGAGAAGGTAAGAGAGGAATAGGAGATTATAGAATAGGAATAGGATAGTAAGAGACGATGTTACGAGGGAGAGGGGAAGAATAAGTAGAACTACGAGAGGGGGTTGAGTGTTAGCAAATTGTTTACTTGACAACAATGGACCAGATGATCCCGCGACAGAAACGGGAGACGAGAGAGTATAGGTAAGGTAGTAGGAGAGGATCCAGTTGACGCGAACAACCATAACGAGAGAAAACGAGAGGACAATGGACTCGGTAGGACAATGCGTCGTCACTCTCCCCGCTTCAGTCTATCTCTCTTTGGGTAGATCTAAAAGGTATGTGAAGAAAAAGAAAAAGAAGAAGAAGAAGAAGAAGAAGAAGAATAAGAAGATGTATAAGAGGAAAAAGCAGCGTCCTTCAGGAAGTGAAATAAAAACATCTCTTGAGCATTAGCCTTACCGAAGAATGTATATACCGTCTGTCCTCGTTTATACGTAGTCCTATACACTTTCAGCCGCGGTTTAACGAACCTAGAAATTGCTTATGGTTGGTAGGCATCGTGTATCAACCCCGCAGTAGCAGCATCCCTGAGTACCTATCTACCTCAGGAAAGGAGAAGAAAAAAATAAAATGAAAAAATTTTATAAAAAAGAGATATAAATAAATATAAAAAGAAAGCGAAGTGAGAGGCGGTTAGCGAAACGTTATATACATATACATTTTTGGCGAAAAATTGATGTTCCTTTTGCGCAGCTGCTGCTACTACTGCCACGACGTTTATGAATATCTAAAACGCCATTCTGTCATTTGAATGCTGTTGAAAAAGAAGACAAAAAAGAAAAAAAAAAAAGAGGAAGATGAAAAAATGAAAAAAATAAAAACGTTTTTTAGAAACACCCTTAACAGCTTTACTCCACTGCCTACCCACCTTGTCCTGATTACACGCGATGGATTTTAAACACGTTGGATATGTATCTACGGCGGAGCTGGGCGGTGGCGAATACTATATACGCGTGCTATAAATGTATATCCGCGGTTAGTCAGTCAGGTAGAGAGGTGTAGGTAGGTAGGTAGGCAGGTGGATATCTGAATGAACGATCGGCGACTAGGCGACGTGCCGCGGGTTTCTCACGCGAGCGTCAATTCTAGTTGTATAGCATATAGAGAGTATAGGGTTAGAGGGGTGTCGGGCACAAGGTAGGGTGTAGTATAGTGCGAAAAAAGTCGTATATGAAATCCTCGGGTACAAATGAGGGTTTGATTACTGCCGGAGGCATTCGCTCGCTCGCGCTCGCCTGCCTACCTGACTGACTGACTGACTGCGTGCGTGCGATATTCGTGTCCATAGACTCACACACACACGTGACCATAAATACACGTGAATCTGTACCTTGCAGTCATATACTGAACCCTAACCCCTCCATCCTCCCTTATTTCGCACATTCATCCCCTCCCTATTCCTTGCCATAGTTTTCTACATGCCATTGTAACAATTCATTCGTGTCACCGCTACATAATTCACTCTATACCCTCGTTCTACTATATATACCTTCAACATATACACACATTACAGGTTGATGACTAGCTAAAAACCGGGGTTAAACGCCCTTTCAAATTTTCTTTATTATAAAGACTATATTAGCTAATTTCATAACTCCATTTATTTATATGTATATACTTGTAGATATAGGTATATGTAACGCTACTGTACCTATTATATACCTATAGTATATAATCAGCGAAGTGAGAACCCTAACATATACGGTGTTTAATTTTCTACATATACATAATAATATTATTAATCGATCAGATATCATTTCCGGTCTTCGTATCTGTATATTCTATACCTATATACATATACCGCATATATAACTAGAGACACGTGTATATTATACCTATACACTTATACGATATACGTGGTACTGCAGGTAAGGGTAATATATATCTCTACGTCACGTACGTCTGTCGTCAGCTGGCAGGATAATCTACGTTACATGTAGACGTGTGTATGTATGTATGTATGTATATAACCATAGTATGTTAGATATATGGTTAGGTTGGAAGGATTACCGCAGAAAAGACGACAGAGAGACAGACGTTCTGGTTTTTGGATTTTGCGGTTTATATTTACGGAATATTTATATATGGGGAATTATTCAAACTGGGTCTGACCTTTGACCTCTCGGATTGGGTCCGCGATTTTTTATATAATTTTTTTCACTTTGAAAGGTACTCAGTTTTACATTTTTTTTATTTTTTATTTTTTTTCTTAATCTTTTTTGGTAAAATTTTTGACCATTGGGAATATAGAAATTCGTTGACAATTAGTGAACAAATTTCGAATGATTTTCGATTATTATTAGATATATTTGTCAAACTATCACCGGTCATCGTACGAATCGAAAACGAAATGGCTACATATGTACATACATACATACGTTGCGTTACGTTATATAAATACTATTATGTATGTTTTGTTAGAGAATTACGTAAAGTAAACGAGGTGGAATATATAGCCATGCTAGGATATCTGTATAGTTATTAATTATCGATATTTTGACGTATAGTGCATCACACCCCACCCATCACCAACATACATACACGAATATATGGAGATTCTGTACAATATCGTCAATTAATATCAACGATATATTCGAACGTTCTGTAAATATTAATATAAACGTACCTATATACCTATACATACATTGGGTATATAGAAAGCCTCGTGTATGATATCTATAATGAAATTATCGAAGGGTCATGTCATCTTTATAGTGGCCAAATATGCATGTGTGGGTGTGTATATTATAACTATTATAGGATGTCGAATACCGATGTATATGTAACAAATGTAAATTTGCACGCGCCTTACGTGCTTGTCGACTATCCTAGACAAATATTAACCCACTAGAAACACGCGGTCACAGCATCTATACGAAATCTACGGACTTACGTATATACATATACATATATATATATATATATACGTATATAACCCACCTATACCTACATAACTTAGTGACAGAATGACAAACTGAACTTTTGCTTACACGATTAATTTCTACGTCAATTAAACTAACCAAATTTCGTTTATTACGTATAGGAAATACTCTATACGCTTTAAAATATACCTACAGGTATATGTATACTATGTATACATGGGTGCGGACAAGGGATGGAAACCGGAGCTAAATTTGTTACCGATTGACACCTACTCTCTCTACCTTTTTCTCTTTCTATATACATATATATTTTATATTTCCAATTTTGCGAGTCAGAGAATTTCTATTATTTCCGTGAAGGGACTGTGGGATTTCCAATCCCACACATCCAAAAATCGAAATATCATCACGATTAGGCACAGTGTACATACGTATGGGAGATCGGGGCAGAACGGAACAGCTAATCGAAAAATTCCGCTGTAACGGTACCAGCTAAATATGATTTTAAATGATTGTATTTGAATACAAACAATTTGAACTCGATGGTTAATTTTGGAAAATGAAATATTTTCAAAATTTGCAAAGTACCGAACGTCGAAAACTACATATTTTAAATAATTTCACGTTTTGCCCCGCTTTAAACTTCGGAATTTAAACACCACGTTGTTTCAAACACTAAAAATGGTTTCAAAAATATTATATTTTCAATATTTCCGTTAAATTGTATTCCAGAAACATAACTTTCCAATAATTTTTTTGGCATCCGATTTTACCCCATCAATACATTTTAATCTTTCCTCCCATTTTGCCCCATTAAGACATACAGGATTTTCCAAAATCACGTACCTATAAGATGATTTTCTCGGATAAAGGTTCTTTCACACAGCACAGGCTTTCACATATATATGTATGTTAATTTGGCTAATTGCTAAACATCATATTACCCGTGAGGTTGAATTAATAAATGAGAAGCAACGTGAGACTATGTTACATACAAGTTACTAGGGTATTCGATGCGAAGTTTATTACCCGATGTAAACTCGCTACAATTTTCCCCATTTACTATCACTATATATACTACTTATACTTGTAACATACGCGTGTCGTGGATTAAATCCCTAAGGATTTTGGCTAGCATTTCTACATATATCGTATGTAGCTAAGTATGTGAATTTAGGTATATGAATACCTCATGCAGTGGTACTACCACGCGGTGGCGAAACTACACCCCCGCTAATATATATCTATTATAGGTATAGATATACGTACCTAGTGTAATTTTGTTTGGTCTGTGGGTTGGTATGTTATTAGTTTTACATACGTTACCGCAATAAGGCAAATCCAGAATTATATTCTCGATGGATTATTATTATCATCCTGATCCTTTAACTTATACCGGGTGAAATTTTGATCGCAAATTTTTTGATGAAAGAAACGAAGGAAACAAAAAAAAAATGATATGAAAATTGGTAAAGCACGTGGGAGTTAAAATTGAAAATGATTTTTCTCTGATGGTTGGATATACCTATGTAGCTGAACCCAGGTTCAAACAACAACGTATTCATATATAGGGTTTAATAATAATTCAAAGTAAATATAATTTAGTATGGGAATTTCGACGTATACCTGGTGCTGTTGCTGCTACTGATGCTGCTGCTGCTGGTGCTACCCCAGCGTATGGTATAATAACGAGACTGAGGGAGAAAATGTCATGTCGTTTTGTATATATATATATATATATATATATATACGTGTATGTTTGCATGTATGTATGTATGTACGTGAATACGTACCAGTTTGCCTAATTGTAGATTAAATCTATATTCATATGATGTGCAGCAAACAGAAATGAATTCATATTAAATTTTGTATTTATACACGTTCCATGCACAAGTAGAAACTACCCCCAAAAACCTTCGCTATCCTCTACGTCATAACCGTGGCAGTACGGGCTTGCGCTAGTCATATGACGAGTAAATTAGTATCCAATTGTTCAAAGAATTTTATCCCAGCTCTACGTGGGTGGAGAATATACAGGGTGTTCGTTTGAAAAGTTTCCATCTTAATATCTCGAAAACCAGTAAAGATTTTTGTACCTGGCTTGCAAGAGGTCAAAAGGTATCCGAGGGGGATGAAACAAAATTATATATAATAAAACATATGGGATTCTACTTAAAAAAAAAAAACTAAGTTCACCTTACTCTGGCCTTGACGTCTCTACTTACTAAAAATGATGCTGTATTATATATTTTTCTTCTCTCCTTCGATACCTTTTAACATCCCGAAAATCACGTTCATAAATCTTATCTAGTTCTCGAGATATTTAAATGAAAATTTTTCAAATGAACACCCTGTATAATATATATTGTACATACATTCTATCAATTCGAAATTCTCAGTTTAATTATACATTACGTTCTACCCACTGTGGAGAGAGAAGTATATATGCATATACTCACTTTCAACGAACGTAGCATATTATATGGGTTAATCAACGGATTCATTATCAACTATATATATAAACATCGATGAACAAACTTTACCGTAACATGTATGTACCGTTAATTACAGTAATAATAATCCTCGTTACTATATCGATAGCTAATTGAAATATTCTATGAAAAATTATTTTCAATATTTTCTCGCACTTTGTATACTTGAGATTTTGAAAAATGAAAAACGTTTCTATTCTATTCAAGGGTTGTCTATTTGTCTACCGTATTGATAAAGAACGGAAAGAGTGCGAGGTATGTATTGTATGTACATACATACATAGGTATGTACACATAGATAAAAAAAAAAAAAGAAATATAAAAAGAAAATGAAAAATGGAAAAGGAAAAAGGGATAAGAGAATATATAGTGGTTGTAGTAGATGGGTGGGTATACCTTCCACCCCCTTTATCTCCCCACAGCTTAGTGTTTGCACGGAAGTCCATATTGGTTTTCGGTCCTTGTCTTGTCCAACTGTGCAAACAGATCGATGTACAACGAGGCCTTCAGGGTGGTTATACTACCTTGGGTTAGAATGACCGAAGAAAAGTAGAAAAATAAGATAAGAAAATAAATAATTTCACATTTGCATAGGAGCTGTGTATCTATTTTTTATGTGTTTGGATAATCGTCAATTTGAGAATTTAGTTCAGAACTTATATACTTTTACAAGTTCTCGAGATGTTTAGGTATAGAAACTTTTCACATATGAATACCCGAATTGGGATTCGTATTGGTCGGTTTTTGTGTTATGCTAATTTCAATTTATTTATATTTAATACAATTTTTGTATTTATTATTATATATATATATTTTTTTTCATCCCCTACCTTCCTCTTTCTCCAGTTACTACGTCGCGCAGTTCATCACGCGATATCTTTACACGATATTTAAATACCTACCCCCTCCTCACCTGGCTTTACTCTCTTTACAATTTTCTCGTATATATATATATATATATAATTCCCTCGAGCTGGTTGCAAAACGGTAATCAGTGTCGTATTTAAGCGTTATTTTATTTGTTAGCAAAATAACGTCACGTATTACCCTCACCCTACCCCTGAATCGGCTACAATATTAAGATATTAATCTAGAGTGTGGGTGGCAGATTTCTTGAGAGTGCTTATAGTGCTTATAAACCGCCTGTCTACCTCACGTTTCGTTTATCGTTACCAAAATTTATCGAGTTTATAATTTACGTAGTTGACGTATGTATGTATGTATGTATATACCTATATTTCACACCCGTCTCTGCGTGTAAAATTTCATATACTTAAATATGTATATATGTACATGTACATACATACCTGTGCGTATATATATATACCTCGTGTAATAATACAAGGGTGTAATTATGACGCGAAATCATGGACACCGCAGGAAGTCACAGCTAAAACCTGTAGTTATGTATATAGGTATATATACATACATATATACTATAGCTACAAGCACAATATTATCATGACCCAATTTTCGCCCCGTGACAGTCGAGTTTATGATAAAATTAGTGGATTTTCAACTTTACTAAAGAAACGTGATTATAATTAGGGTATGTTAAAGAAATAATTATCATATTATTTTTACTTTTGGAGGGTATCGCCGAATTTCATTATATATGTCTATAAATTAGGGGTCCAGGGTATAACAATATACGTTCGGTTATAGGTGCTGATTAACCTCGTCGTGTTAACTCAACGACCTAAACACGAAATGCAGAGAAATTTTGGGTCGCTATTGAGCGACACGAGTTGCTACTGATTTAATAATTCAGTTCCTGATGCCTCCAGGGTACAGTTGAGATCATATTCCTGTAACATATGTTGCGGAGGTTAATGGTAGTAGTGGAAATGCATCATCCAATATACGGCTGGGTATTGTACATACATACATACATACATCGGTAGCTCGTTCGATCGCGTTATTTACGATAGTAATCGACGAACTAGATTTCTCTTTCTCTCTCTTTGCACCCCTGCGGCTGTAGATCAGTAATAAACATTTCTATGCATTACTTCCGGAAAACGTTATGTTCATTTCAATTTTTGTTTTTTTTTTTTTTTTTTTTACCCCTTTCTCTGTAAAATGAACTTTTTTCAAATTTTCAGCAATTGTAAAATATGAACGCGAGTGTGCAATGATGGTAACGTCAGGTTAGAGATAGAGAATGTAAAAAATAAAGATGAAACAAATCTGAGTATAAAGAAATGAAAAAAAAAAGGTAAAAAGGTATAAAAAAAAAAAAACCTAGCAATCCTTTCTGCGTTAGCGAGTGCGTACTTAATTTCGCGGCATAGCTGCTGGCGCTGACACGAGATTAAAAATGTTTACGAGAATGTAACTACCTAGTAGGTATAGGGTTGTTATTATTTTTGTATTTTTTGTATTTTTTGTATTTTTTTTTTTCACCCCTTGGTGGGCTGGTTTATACATTCGTTTCTCCTGCGCATGGTATATATGTAGGTATAAGTATAGTTTCGGATACTGGATCGTTGTAATTCCCCGGGGTATACCACCCCTAATTTAACGGTGAAATCATTTCCGGGAACTTGTACCTATTAGCTTAATGTCGCGGTAAAGGAGAGAATAATTGAACCGTGCTTCTGCAAGGTATTGAAGAAAATGAGACGAAAGAAAGAACGAGAACCCCCCTCCCCCCAAAAAAAGATGAAGAAAAAAGTAAAATATTAAAAAAAAAAAAAATAACAGGTGGAATCTTTCGATTATTATCCATAATCCTTACTCGATATAGAGATTTGTAACGCGGTAATAATAATTGGCTAATTAAATTCCGATGGTAGGGTATATATAAGCTTAGTTACTTATAGGTATATAAACCCCTCGTTTATTACTCGATTATTATTATTATTATTATTATTCCAATGAATACTTATATACATTAATATTCGTATATATATATATATATATATTACTGCATTATCACTGCTTGGGGTAAAAGAAAATAAAAAAAAGTTTGAAAGTAAACCCACAACGATATTAATATTATAAAGCTACAGATTCTTTTTTTATTTTACAACAGAAGGGGTTGTTAGATTTAATGCAGGGCTTAAATCATGACAAATTATACAATGACTTGAATATTTTATTTTATTTTTTTTTTTTCGTTATAATAAACGTTTTGGATTAAGTTCAGAGTCCTGGTATTACCGATAACCCGTATTTTAATTAGACTGTTATTCCGGCCGACTCGATACCGACACTTTCTACTTGTTTCAATTCTTCTTCTTCTTCTTCTTTTTATTCTTCTAATTAGAATAAAATTCCTACGCCACGAAACTCACCCCTTTACAACATCGAGGAGCGGACCTTAGGTACAGCTAACTAAGTAACCCAGCTTGAAGCAACTAAGTGAGTGGGTAAAGGAGAAGTTGGCGAAACAGTCTCGCCGTTATAACGTAAACTAAGTGCCTTGCTCGCAAGTACGTTTCGCACCTAACGTATATAATTATTCACGTAGGTATATAGTATATGTATACATATATAAGTATATATATATATATATATATATATATATATATATATATATATATATATATATATATATATATATATATATATATATATATATATATATATATATATATATATATATATATATATATATATATATATATATTTCAAAGTCTAAAAAATGACAATTGTATATAAAAGATTCTCGAGTGTTTCCCATGGAAAAAAAAAACAAAAAGAAAAACAGAAAATAGCTATAGAAAAACGTTCGAATCGTATCGTGTGTACGATCTACGGGGGTTGAAACCCGATTCGTGTTCCTCGTTAATCGAATAATGGCCTCTCAACACATCATGCTCTTCGCTGTTATACATATACGTATTATAAAAAGATTTATTCCCTCTTTTCGAAGAGGGCTAGTTCAAGTACAGTCGAGGTAAATATTTAACCCTTATATAAATTAATATTTAGAGGAAAAAAAAAAAGCAGAATTCGAACGAGCTATTTATCTTCAGGACTGAAAAAAAAAAAACAAATTTTGTTTTCTGCATTTCCTGCAGAACGTATCTATTTTTTTTCCCCCTCCCCCTTTCTTGAAGAAGTACATTTCGAACAAGAATCTAGCAGAGTATAACGTAAAGCTCTTAATAACGCTAGCTTGGCAAGTTAATTTGTGTATAATTCCGGAAGTTTCCTACTCCATACACGTGCCCAGCTTTACTTATATACCGTAAATTATATATGTATGTGCTGGACGGGGAGGTGAGAGGGGGGAGGGGGGGATACATGTACACATGTCATGTCGTCTTGTCTGCAAGGGTAAACCGGAAGGAAGTCAACCGGCGTTGGGACAGCAGCAACAGCACCACCCAGTAGCAACAGCAACATCAGCACAGGGATGTTATTACGTTATACCCCGACACAGAAACGTGTCCTGGTATATCCTAGTGTATTACGAGCTGTTCGTACAAGTTGCCGGGGATATACCTTGGCTATCCTTCTCCAATCCCGGTTAGTATCCGTTTATCCATCTCTATATCGCGTCCCCTAGCCATCCCTTGGCATGTATTGTACATACATACATACGTACATACATACATACGTATTCATAGACATACTTACCTGCAGATATCCACTACCGTGTTCTGTAGTATACACTAGTTGTTCTCCCCTTCTTACAACGTTCAGTAATAAGGATAATGTACATACCAAGCATACCTTATAATACGTGAAGCAGGTATGTGTCGTATAGATACGACGTTAAAATATCACGAGAAATACGATATATGGGAAAAGAAAACTTCAAATCAATTTTTCTTGAAAGTTTTTGCTAAGAGTAGTGGCAGATATTTGCTCGTTTATTCGAAGGATCGTGTCTCTGTGGGACTGGAAAGTGTCTAAGAAAATTGATTTTTCTTTCTTGGGTAGGTATGAGAGGTGTGTATGTCTATCGGATAGTGTATAAGCTCATAGAGAGGTAAGAAATATCTTGTTGTATGTATGTACATACCTACATACTTTCACGTGAGACATATCGCGCTTTATGTATTACAGCTATATGTATACATACTGCAGAAAAGTGTGAATCGATAATATTGGGGTTAGTTTTTATTCGATATAAATTGAACCCTCGTGAGAGAGTGAAAGATTAAAAAAAAAAAGGAAAAAAAAAGCGAAATTGTCGAAGGGGGATTTCGGGTAATATACGTACTACAAAGCGAGTAAAACTCGGGGATATATTGATGCCTCTCTTTGTGATCTACGGGTGGGTGTAAAACAGTTCGTTAACTCTCTATATCCTACTCATAAACGAACAGCGTACGGATAGAGAAACAAAGAGAAAAAATGATAATTACAGTAATTGTTACTTCCGAGGTTTTTCCCTGATTTTTCAGAAATTTATTGAAAACTTTTATTCGTCGTACCTACACCGAAAGTATATGCTATTAACGTGCATGTAAACCGGGTGAAAAATGGCTCTTTTACGCTCTAGTCTGGTAAAGTGAGCCCTAGGGTGGAATGTAGTACTTTACCGCACTGGAGCGGAGAATAAAACTACTTTCCGACTTTGATACATAATATAATATTTCAAAACTATATAAAAATTGAATCTATCAGAATATAATGCATTGTATGACTCCAAACACCAAATCGCTAAATAAATTCCTTGAACAATGTGTCCGTTACCGATACAGACTGCACATGTACTGTTACCGGTATACGTATAGATATAAAGCAGTAAAAATTCCATAGAATCAGTATTGCTAAAGGATTCCATCGGCTGTTTACAGCAACGTGTATATATGTATAAAGGGATGTAGGGAAGAGGAAAGATATCTGGAATACCTATCTACTAGGTATTGTTACGATTCAGGAATGGAATTCGAACAGTATGTATACGTATATATATATATATATATATATACACGTATACACGGTGCAGAATAGTAACTGTTTCAGCACCGTTGAATTTCTATCATAAAATTGAAAAACGGGGGTTAAACTATAGTCGAGTTTAACCCTGCACCAGCTAGCAAGCTTTGACTTATCTTATCTTGATTAATGGACGGTCGAAAATGTATTTGTCACTCGGGGTTTTCTTGGCATCGTTATACCTACCCTCTTATAACCAAAACGGGAATGGGAATTCACCGTTATTCCGTTACGTAAACTCGGTCTATAGTATAAGTAGATATTCCAACGTTTTACGTAACACCGAGATAAGCACCCGCGGGGTGTACGAAGTAGTAGACGTACGTACGTAAAAATAATATTTTTTTTTCTTCCTCTTCCCAATTTTTTTCTTTTTTTTTTTTTTTTCTTTCTGTCTTTTATTTTAGGATTTTCATAAACGGATTTACGTTTATAAGTATTGTACGAGTTGGTTGGATTCGAAAAAAAAAGTAAAAAAAAAAAAAACAAAAAATAAACACCGCTTTGGGTATAAAAACTGTATTAACATGAGAATTTAGCAGTGGCTGCTTGTAAAGTCTGCAGTAAAGTTTTCGCCCCTTGGGGAATCTGGGAAA
This sequence comes from Macrophya annulata, assembly GCA_963924015.1. Classification (NCBI taxonomy): domain Eukaryota; kingdom Metazoa; phylum Arthropoda; class Insecta; order Hymenoptera; family Tenthredinidae; genus Macrophya; species Macrophya annulata. Next base: position 15,710,712 of record OZ001257.1, on the reverse strand, counting down.
TGTACATACATATACGTATATGTATATGTAGGTTTAGGTGTAGGTGCGGGCTTCGGGATTCGGGATTCGGGCGTCGTAACCATGCGAGCATTTTGCGAAGGAGATTTCTACTCGGTACCACTGCGGAGAGTGAAATATTGATGTAGAGGTACCTAACAGTTCAAATCCCAAAACTCCTCTCTCTGCCATGCCGAGTTTAGTTTCGTCTAACAGGAATACAATTCAATGGTGATCCGCAGCTACTTCACCGTCCTTATTCCACTTACTATCTCTTCATCTCTCTCTCTCTCTCTCTCTCTGTTTCTCGTTCCCTCCTTTACTTCTCTAAATCTCTACGTCTCTCACCCAGTCTCTTCACTTCACTTAACCCCCATTCCATACCTCTATTACGTATATGTTATACATACATCTAAGAGCCATGGCACTACGTGCAATAGCTGAGAGAACATACTGCCAGTCGAGAGGAATTACCCAGTCGGAAATCAGCCCATAGAAGGTCTGGGCTAAAATCTCGGCGTTGTTCTCGCGACCGCGAGATGCTACGAGTGAGTGGTAACCGCGAGACTTGGAATGAAACGTTCAAGAGCGAAGGAAACTCGTTGTCGTCGTCGTCGTCGTCGTCGTTTCTCGAAACCAACATCCGGATTCGTGTTCATCGTCAATGGATAGATAAATGGATGGATGGATAGATGGTGGGCGTAGAGTATACCTACGTTAGTATTAGCTTTACCCTTTCTCACAATTCAAAGGGTTTCGCCTTGTTCCTCCTCTTGCAGCATCCCCTCGATTCAAAATCCTTCCCGCGCCTAGGTATTGCTCATCTCGGTCTCGTTTTAAGGGACAATTGTTTGCCTTATGTCACGCGGGATTGGTTTAAACTTCATAATATGGATTATTGCGGCTTGTCGATCTGACTTGTATGTGTTCAACATACACGATCTTTTCACGGTTTTTAAATTTCCAAATTTTTTTTCAATAATTCTTATTATTTATTTTTCATCTATTAGATAATTCTGTTATACATATACCACGAGATAGACGTGTAGCATATTATTTCTGAGCAACAACGAGTGGTTAAACTTTATGATAATTAGCGAGAATCCTGTAATTCTACTAACTCCACGGTTACTCTTTAGACACAACAAAGCTGAGTCAGTGAATCTCTGGTTTGTAACATCTCGCTATGAGAAAGAGAAAGAGAAAAAGAAGGAGAGAGAGAGACATGTACATTCAGGAGTTAATTATGTTTTTGAATACAATATATATTTTGGGTAAAAACTTCAAGTAGGTTTAACCTGTTTGATATTTTAATTTTGTACGTAATATACATTAGGGTGGTTTAGAATAATACGAATTTGCTAAAATCAGTTACTCATGCGTAGTTCTATACGTTTTCAAAAAAAAAAAAACTTCTTGTCGAGGCGAAAGCGTATAAGAACAATTTTAGTACTGCCTCATCGATGATAAAATTATATCAAAATTGCAATTTTATTGCCGATGAGGCAGTACTAAAATTGTTCTTATACGCTTTCGCCTCGACAAGAAGTTTTTTTTTTTTTTTTTTTTGAAAACGTATAGAACTAAGGATAAGAAATTGATTCTAGCAAATTCGTAATTTTTTTTTTGAACCGTCCTAGTATAAAGGTATATACATACAAGTACCACAACGTTTCGTCAAAAAGATGGAACAGCTGGAGTTGTATAGGTAGAAGATGTATAATACCCATTCGTCGCTCACCGAACCCGGACGTTTGTCATTTCTGTCACACGTAGAAGATTAATCTAACCAATACACACATAGAGAATCTCGAATATGTATACATACATATATACACACATATTATATATCCATATACCTATGTGTATACACCCATACACCAACGAGTAATTTTTTTTTATACGTTTTTGTTACACGTATGTACATACATCATCATCTACACGTATTCATTCATAAATACATACATTGTACATATATACATGTATATAAATTCGTAAATCATGATTACACTAGACGATAAGACTCCGGAATGATTTATCACCCCGCTGCACATCACCTCGAAAAATGATCTCCATCTCTTTCTCTTTCTATGGATTTCGATTTCGATAATCGTAGAATTCGTATAGGTAGATATTGTCGATCACGGTTTATATAGATCCTGATTATCTCCAGCTCATTATACCTACGGCTTATGTATAGCAATGATATTAATTCTTAACTCTTTGGCAGACTGGTAGGAAGGTATAAATTATTATACTTGAAGGAAAAAAGTTACGACACAACAACGACGAAGACGAAGGTTCAATCTCGAGTTTGCGGTCGGTCCGGGTAGTTTACGGGGTGAATTCATCCGACTAGGTGGTCGTTTGCCGCAGGTATACCAAAACTTAACTTTAACCGTGTTGCAGGGTTTTGATAAAATGACAGTACAGCTGTTATTTATTTATTTATTTATTTATTTATGTTTTTTTGGTTATATTCTTTATCCCTCCTCTCTTCGTGCACCCCACAAAAAATAAAGTAAAAGCATAAAAGAAAGAAAGGTAAAATTCTGTTTCGAGTTTCATCCCTTCTGAAAAATCCAAATCTGATATTATTCCACGTGTTATAGTAGGTACGACGCTCGAAGGTTATACAAATCGAAACTAACTCGCGGATTATCCTAGGGTAGGTAGTCGTCGCGACGCAGGGTAGAGAAGAAGAAAAAAAAACTTATATATCTATACGTATAACCGTTCGACCGACTACCGTCGACGATCATATTCGTGTAGATTTATGCAGATTTGACAAAATATCGAAAGATATTCGACGGTGAAGGGTAGCGAGGTAGTGAAATAAGGTACGAAAAGAAAAAAGAAGGAGAAAAATCAACAAAAAAAAAAATCAAAAAATAAAATGAAAAAGAAAGAAAAGTAGAACGAAGAAAAGAAGAAAAAAAAATATATATATATATATATGTATTATAGGTATATAGTCGACAGAAAGAGAACTCGGGAGTTTTTGGTGTAAGGCAATGCGGGATACCCTTTACGTACGACTATATATGGTATCCGCGAGCAAGAGCTCAGAAGTGAAAGGGGATTTTACGGTATTGAACGGAAGAACAAAGCAAAGTTATTTCCAGTAATGTGGAAAGTTTTTTAGAGGTAGAAAAAAAAACCAAAAAAAAACAAAAAGAAAAGAATTCTGAAATTTTTTATTTTTTCTTCTTTCTTCGTTCTTCGGTTTCTAATCGATCGTCGTTTCCCGTTTTTTTTTTTTTTTTTTTTTTGCGTTTTCTTGATTTACGTTTTTCGCATTTATCAAGTCAGCGCTGCGGGGACTTGCGTCTGACGTTTAAACGGGGTTTTCGCGCTTATTTCACCCTGTCTTTACTCACCTCACGCGCAGAAAAGGAGCAAAAAAAAAATAGAAGAAAACTAGAAAGAAAGAAAGAAAGAAGAAGCACAAAAAAAAATATATATATATACTTATATATTTCTTGAAATTATTATCGGACTTCATATTATACCGAGTCCTAAAGCCGTAGGGCAGCATCCGAGGCGAGAAAAGATAACGACGTTGTACACCACGATCATCTTTGCGATAAAGGATCGAATTATGGATCAATAAATCCTCCGGCTCCACCCAACCCCCCTAAGCCAAAGAAAGAATTCGACATCTTTTCCTGCTGAAAATGGCGAAGATCGTGAAACGACGACCCGAATTACGTCAAACGAAATTTTTTTTATTTTTTTTTTTCATCTGACCTTTTTTTTTTGTCCATGGGTTGCAATTTACGTCTACCGTTAGGGTTTGTATATCTATATGTATACCTAAAGAATTATGTATATACGAAATTTGACTCGTATTATATATATAAGGCGCGTGCACAGACGCCTAAAAACTAAATTTAATCATTGAATTTCGTAGGGGTAAAAAAACAATAAACAAGGTAAATTACGTTGTTTAATATTATACATATATTATATGTATATATGTATACGTAATTACCATAAGGACGGATTCAGAATAGTATAGAAAGCCAAGAGCCGTGCAAGCTCGATAGCAAAATTGACCTTTGCAGAATTGTTTTAATAATCCATTAACCCTTGGGCTTAATTTCTCCCAAGACTCTTATATTCTTAAAAGTACGAAGGACATTTGGTTGCAGGACGTATAACGTCGCGTCGCGTCGTTTTCATCCCCAAGCTAACGTTCCTTCCTTCGGGAGCAATACCGAGTATCCCGAGTCCCTTAATTCGGTCCCACAACACGTGCCAAACGCGCTTGTGTTTAACAACTAGAGAATTTTTAACAAGTAGCGAAGAGAAAGAGATAAATTTTTTACATTTACCCCGTAAACGGTGTATGTATATACCTACGCGATTATTTATTACCCCCTGGAGAGGGATTTCATCCTAATTAGTCGATTAAAAAAAATCACTGTGAAATTTCAATAAAATAAAATGAAAAATTACAGAAAGATAGAAAATAATAAAATAAAAATAAGCGAATTTGTTTCTCGCGCGAAATTACTTCTCGTGAAATTATATTATACCTACATATCCCGTTGCAAATCTATTATATATCGTATAATATTCTAGTTTTTTCTTTCCCTCGGGGAAATCAGTGGATATTATACCTATATAACCTGTTCTTTGGATTCTGATATTGTTTTCATAGATTGGTATTGCGGTGGTGTTGCAATTTCTAATAGTATCAATACACCACCTTCGTATAGCCAAGATATACCCCTCTGAATATAATAATGTGAGAAATTTGTGCAAACCCGTTAAATTCTAACCATATATATATATATATATATATTTAGAATAGAACTGTGACAAGGGCATTTGTCAGTTAATACAGTTGGTATATGTATCTATCTATCTATTTACCTATCTATTCATTCATGTATATGTGAGACGGTGGTGTGTCCTGCAATTATCTTGCTAACACTGAGAGCCAGTAGTCTGCAGGTTCCTGAAGAGGAGTAAATGGCGTCTAGGTACCCGGGGTTCGTAGGAGATTGAATCTATTTAAAAGCAATTAGAGGCTGAGGGGACCAAAGCCCGGGCTTCGAAGTACTATATGATGGTGTCTGCAGTGTGGAAGAGGGGGTTGACTACAGTGACTTAATATCACCGTTCAGGATGAAACATCTGCTGGTCCTTTGCTTTTGGTTTCATGCTGATGCAGGCTACGCGAGTTCGGGGACTTATTCAAATTGCAGGATTGAAAAAAAATAAATAAAAATAAATATCACGAAATTTTTCTCTCTCTCTCTTTCTCTAGACTTCGTATTTGTTCCCGAGGGTTTGATGCGAGGGGTTAGGCAGCGCATATACCGTTCGCCAAGACACGACGAACGAATAATGGTATACCCTAACCATATAGAAAACGAATATCGCCTTAGGTTGCTCGGCTTTTAAGCAGCGGGAAGCAAAAACGAAATCCACAAGACTCAGCAAATCATTTTCTTACCCCCTCCCCCCCACGGGTGCAGATGTCGGTATTAAACTCGCTGACTGTGTGTCACAGTTTTATTTTTTTTAATTTAGTTCTACGTTTTTTATTTGTAAGTCTCGTATGGTACGACACAAGGAACAGAATTCGTAACTGTATATATAAAAAAAAAACAAAAAATTAGTCAAGAATTAATAGCGAATCGTAAATTTCGTAAGTAAAAATTGTTTGCTAGTATTTTTCGCCACCTGGATATATATATGTATATAGTACGGGGTTATAACTGGTCTTTTCAATCGACCGTACAGGGACTGTTTGCTGGTCAATAAACTCGAATCGGTATAATATAAGTGGGTAGCCTATGCCCAGGGCTTATGGGGTTCGATCGGTAGCTGCCAAATCAAATGTTGACTTCGATTCCCTCGGTTGAGCCGTGCAGGGTACATCGTATATAGTCACGTATATATGTATACGTGCGAGAGAGAGAGTGAGAGAGTGAGGGAGGGTAGTACGAAGGGAGAGTTTGGTAGGTAAACGACTGTTCGATCGAATGGTTGATGGGGTTGGGTCAGCCCGGAGGATTGGTTCCTTGGTGGTACCCAGGAGCGGCTTCCGGTTCAATTCAACTCGAACGCATTTAAGATTTATTCCCCGGAAGGTGATAAGAAACTACGTCGGGTACGGGTGACGCGGATGCGAACTTGGACGTGGTGTCGCCCGGGTACGCGGAAAATGAAGATCTTCTGCTCGTTGAGGGTCGCGACGGCGATCGCTGTCTAACCGTTCCTCAGGGACGGAAGAAAAAAAGAGAGGAAAAAGAATGAGGGAAGTTAAGAAATAAAAAAAAAAAAAAAAAACAAAGAAAAGAAAATAAAAAAACTAGGAGAAGAAGAGGCGTCCGTTACGCAGTAAAGTATTTTCACGCAGAATTTCGCGCTTTTACCACAACCACATCACAGTGCTGTAGAAACGAAGAGAACGACGTTTGAAATATCGCTGTTAGAGGAGATATTCCACGAAAAGAGAGTAAAAGAAGAAAAATACAAAAAAAAAAACTATATATATATATATATATATGTATATATATAAGAATAAGAAGAGAATAGAAGAGAACGGTGCTTTTTCATCGGGTAGGGTATAGCTGGGATGACGCGTGTTTTTCCAGAATGTTTATGACGCTAGCATGACAACACTCTTAATCCGGCTCAGTGACAAGCATTCGCCAGGGCGACAACTACCCTGGATATTTTTGTGTTTATAAAGATTGAGCCTTAGGCCTATGGTACATTCAAGAATGAAAAGAAAATCCCGTTTTTTATAACCGTTACATAAACGTTGTATGTATGTACATACATATCTACCCTTACACACGCGTGAAGTATAATACGACGTGAATTCAATTCCATCAAAACTCGCATTCCCTAAATTATCATAACTAGTCGAGTAGGTATTAACGCGCATGGACCACTTGGAAAGTACGCCAAATATCTGCCAATTGAATGGGAAATGAAGGCAACCTAACCTAACCCTCGTCTCAGATTAATACTTGGTAATATATATTGCTCCAAGCTAACCTAATATCCTCCATTATTACCTACTGCTGGGGCTGCACCACCTCACCAGCTCTTCTCGACTCTAACGTAAGCCGTTCCATGCACGTTATACTACTATCAGATCACATGGGTACCTAATGTAATGATCCTGCCATATCCCGGTGCCATACCATCCCGGGACAGCATATTTCCATCTCCGTTAAAAGATGAGATAGATTATTCATACCCAGTCTCACAATTACCGTTCATTTAACTCGCGATTTTATTGACGGTAATAAAAATAAAAAAAATAAAAAATTGTCTTTGGTAGATATTTAGGGGATGCGATAATTTGGTAGAATTTTTTTTTTTATTTTTTTTTCTCACGGAGTGGTTTGGGATTTTGCCAGGTGACGAATGGTTCGGTAATATCTTATGCATCTCGATTAACAAACTACGAAATAATTAAATCGTAACTGTCACTCACGGTTTAGTACATCGAAGTAATTAACACGTAATTGTACGAATAGAAAGAGCTGCCTATCAACTGTGGAATTACTTTCAACCCCCACCCCTTCCGACAATCGTTAATCTATTACTTAAGAAATTTATTCGACAGTTGAATGACTCCGTTTTTAGTCACGTCAATCTTTCAACGAATTTACTTTCACCAAAAATCAGGAAATGAAAAAAGAAGAAAAAAAAAAGATAAGACGTTGTATTATTAATTTCTGTTATTTTAATATCTTGTATAGAAATTATATTATGTATGCACAGGAAGTATTATATCGTAAGGATGAATTTGGTCCACAACCTCTGCACACACACACACATACACATAGACATAGAAACGTATACATACATATCAAAGTTTACGAAAGTCTTGGATGGGAATGAGTGAACCGAGGGGATGAAAGGTAAGGTGAAAATTTATTCACCGTTAGCAAAGTGGTTTTACTCCTCTGGAGGAATTGTTTTCTGCTAAAAGTTTCGGTTCCTTAAATTAACCGTAAATAATAATTAATTGAACGAAACTTACGAGCTAAATACGGCCTGCAGCAAACAGCAACAGTAACAGTAGCAGAAGATGAAAATAACAACTTAATCGAAAATGTATATATTCATTCTGATGTATACGTATTTCGGAAAATTTTCATTCCTTATTGCTTTACCAGCTGTTGAAATCCCCAGAGGTATTGTACATAGCTATGTATATACCTATATACTTTTACAAAGATATATATATATATATATATATAGATATTGTAAAGACAGTAATCCTAATTTCACTGTGAATTTGAACAACGTTATACCGTTCAACTTTGCTTCCATTTGTGGTGGTTTTTAGTCTCACGCTGTTTCACATATATATATATGTATGTATATCTATGTGTATACATGGTATAGGTATATGTATAGTATATATATTTATTCTAAAGTAGAATTTAGTCGAGTGCCAAATCATCCCCGGCATAAGGGGAGAGTGAGGTTGTTTCCCAGTAACCAGCATCGTTTGGAAGCTCGTTATAACGTTGACAACTTTGCAAACCCTCCTGATGTACATACATACGTGTTATACAGTGTACAAGTATAAACATACAGATCTTTATACCTATATGTATATAGCTACGTAAAATTAGCTAGGCAATTAGCACCAGTTTGTAATCAACGAGTAATATTATAAACGTCTTATAAACACGACTATAAGTTTGGGTTGTTGTTTTACCTACTTCATCCCTTTATTTCTCTTCTACCGAATTTTTTAAATCTCTGCATTTTAATCTTACCGAAATTTCATATCTCAAACTTCAAGTTTCGAAATTGTCTGAAATGAATTCGTAATTTAAACCGTTTGGAAGTATTTCTAATTTTTTATCTTACTCTCGTATACGTGCGAGTGTTTAAATTCTAGCTGCATATATTCTTGACGAATATCGTATATTGAAACAAGGTTTGAACCTGAGATATTTTCAGGATCGAAAATACCCGGGAAATTATTAAAATTGATTAAAAAAAAAAAAAAAAAAGACGAAAATTTTTGTTTTATACGATTATCTCGGCAACGGTAAGAAATTTTGAAAAAAATTTCTAATCAAAGTTGTAGAGCTAAGAATTCTGCGTCGAAAAATATTCTCGGAAATTAATTTTCGTACAGTATTTACGTAGTGACAACGAATTTTCAGATTTATATGTATGAAAAATCAGGAAATTCGTTGCCACTTTGTAAATACTGTACGAAAATTAAATTCTTATGACACTTTTCGATGCAAAATTCTTAACTCTAAAAATTTTATACGAAACTTTTTTTGAAGTTCTTTACCGTTGCCGAGATAATTTCAAAAAACTAAAAATTATCGTCATTTTTCTGGATATTTTTCTAGACCATTTTCAAATTTTTTTGGATGCAAACCTTTGCTTACGGGTCTAATATGTACAAGTTGAAGTATAACGTTATCCTTCCAGGGTGTAGATAGTAAAAAATAAGGTGGTGTGACAGGGGAGCCGTATCGAGGTGGTTAGGAAAGTCAGAGGGGGGTAAGGGGGGGGGGGGGGGGGGGCTTAAAGGAAAAACGAAATAGCTAGCTAGGTTTTTGGCAAAAACATTTGATAGCAGTAAGTCTCGTTAAACACGAAGAGACGGAATGCGACAGGGTGGATATGGATGTTTTTGCACGGAGTACTGGACACTGGGCAGTCGGCCAAATCAGACTCAAGTGCTGCTGCTTGTTTCCACTACGATATCCTCGTCACGTAGAGACATACATACATACATACATATACTATAAACGTGGAACCTTTTCTCTCCAACACCTATATTTTCGTCCAACAGTTCGTGTTTTAATGTTTCAATGTTTCACCTCGTTTTTACGACCCTCTTTGTTATTTCTTTATCGTTTTCCTTCTCCTTTTGGGCAGTTTTTTTTTTTTTTTTATTTATTTTTTTTTTTCTTCTCATTTTTCATTTTATTCTTTCACTTATACGTCTATACTTTACCTGTACAAATATTATTCTGCTTATACCGCTGCTGCTGTTACAGAGAATCGTACATCACATATATTCGCGTGTTTTTATTTTATTTTTATTCATTTTTTTTTTCTTCATCCCCCTCGTTTACGTTGATTTTGGTTAAATATTACAACAAATTTCAAGACATTTAAACCACGAAATTTGACGGGTACCTATTTCTTTTTTATTTTCTTCACGAACTTGCGCATTGCAAACTCTACGTACACATTAGAAAAAAAAAATAAAAATAAAAAACGAAAAACCACGTTGTAGACGAAAAACGTACGTGACGTCGATTAACTTTTATCTCGGGGCGTCGCGTCACGATGTAGTACCGTAGCTGTAGGTACCAGACCGCGTGCTTTTCTCTGTCGACGTACTTTTTTACCCTTATAACACGGGGAACCGCTGCTGCTACTACTCCTGGTGGTGGTGGTGCTTCAGGGTAGGTACAGTGGAAACATTTCGTAACAACTGGTGCAAAATGGGGTATGCTTTGAAGAATAATCTCTACCGCACGTTTTTATTTATCCAGGTCAAAAACGAAAAAAAGATTTAAAAAAAAAAAATGAAAATGAAAATAAAAAATGCAAAAGAAAAAAAGAAAACTAAAAATCAACGAACAATTTATTCCTGACCGTGTAAAAGTAAATTTTCTTTTTCGAGAAGAGAGGTTATACAGTATATAAGGTATATATGTATGTGCAGAGCTTATGGATCTGATTCTCCCTAGTCGATTTTCGAAATATCTCCTTTAGGGACGCGAGGTGTGTGAAAAACGCGGTTGCGAATTTAACGCGTTTGGCAAATGTTTGCGCATCTCGAAAATTCGAAAGCTCTGGCGTCGAACAAGGTTCGGAAATATACGAAGTGGAACCACGACGACGATGGACCGAAGGTGCGAAGGGTTGCTACTGTTTTTTTTTTTTTTTTTTCTTCTATCTACCTTATTCACTCCCTGTTTCTTTTTTTCTTCTTTTTTATTTGTTCTTTCGTTATTTTCTTCTTTTTCATTTCCTTCTCTCTTTTTTTTTTCCCTACGCCCCCGGGGAGAAAAGGGACTCGTCCCAAGATATAGGACGTCTGTGTGTGCAGGACACCATCGAACCGCGCGTTAGATCGAGAATGAATATTTCATGGCGCAAACAGGGGGCAAACCTGTTCCGTTAAAGTCAACTTTATAAAACGTGACACTCTAAACTACCCAGTTGTGAGACCTGTTCAAATCAAATGAAATAAATAAACCTCTCAGGGTTCGGTATTTTTTTGTTCTCTCTCTATCTCTCTTTTTCTTCTTCTTCTTCTTCTTTGTCTTTTTATATCTTTTTGTAAAAAAAGAAAATCGAACCCGTCTATATACGAACCCGATTGCGAGTACGTGACGTTTTTTGAATTAATAAAAATTTTCGATTAATAATTAATTCGAAAAGCAAAATAATCGTCCTCAAAAAAAGTATAAAGGATATAAGATTTACAGTCGATGGATATAAAACGAACTGTACTTAATCCGTATCTTTTAATTTTAATTCTTCTTTTTCTTATTCTTATTTTATGTTCTTCTTATTCTTTTTATGCGCGGCATTGAGACGAGGGACCGCCAAATTGTTTTGGCATTACTCCAGACTGATTTTCCCGCAGAAAAATTCTTGTATGTATGTAGGTACGTACGTTAGGCGGTAGAGGTTTTCACTTCTTTATCTCCTCCATCCTCTGGGACTTTATTTTTTTCTATTTTCCTTCTTTCTTTCTTTCTTTTTTTTTGCTTTCTGTCAACGTTTCTTTGAAGCAAAATGAAACTCTTCCGATGTGTGAGCGTACTTATGTATATATGTACACTATACGAAGGGTGGAGATTCGGAGTATAGCAGGTGTCCTAATCCTGCATCGGAAAAGTTTTTCATAAAAAATAAGAAAAAAAAAATAAAAAATTGCTACGTTTCTCCATACCCAAAAATCAGAAAAAGAAAAACAAGTAATCTCGGAACAGTATTTCCTTTCTTATACATATACTTTATGCTATTTTACCCGCTTGTCAAAAAAAAAAAATGTTGCAATAATATTAGTTTTTTTTTTTGTTTTTTAACCAATCGGTTATTTATTCATTCGTAAAACGACTACCTACATACTACTACGTATTACAACGTACAGCCTACTATGCAAAGCGTACCCCCGTACCCGTACGGATATAAATATTTAAGGTTCAACGATGAGAGAATATATTCGTATATTCGAGGCTCAATAAAACCTCGTATAACTTATATTTAATATCCGTATATATACTTCTCTATTTTTCTATATATCTTTTTATATATCTAGATATGTAGGTAATAATTTATCGACACTACGAAATCGCGTATCTCTATACTAACTCATATATTATGCAGTTTTTAGCCCACCGATTGCTTATCGGTAACTACCGAATCGATCGACTTATGTATATATGGAGTATTCCATGTCAACTCGACCAATGATTTTTCCCTAACGATTTTTCATATACGATTCTTCTCCTATCTCAAAAAAAGGAATTCTGAATTTTTTTAGATAGGAAAATCGTATGAGAAATCGGTCAAGTTGACGTGGAATCTCCTATATTTGTATCGTAAATCCAAAAGTTGTGACTGATGATAAAGAAATATTTTTTCACAATTGTTAATTTGTCTTTTTTCAGAATCTTACCTAACTGACGCATATTCACTTGGCACGGAGAATTCAAGGGACACATTTCCCCAGGGGGTGCATATAGAAAGTGAGTAGCTGTTTGTATATTTTCGAAAAATTGTATCAAGTAATTGATAAAAAATGAATTTTTCTTCCTTACAAAGAATTTAAGTAGCTGTTTTAAAATCTTGAAGATGTTATGTATTCGAGAAGGGCCGAATTATAGGTGAGCTGTGCAAAGGGCGCGAGAGAGGTTCTAAATAATCAAATTTCTCGTTTGCGACTTGAAAGAGCTTCGGGTCCCGTGGAAAACTGAATGTTTCACTTTAATCCTCATCGCACTCTGTTTTTCCCCGCGTATATGGTGCAGGGAAAAACGTAAATAAAATAACGGTAATGATTAAATTTCGCTACCCTGCGACGAGAGCTCCCTCGACGCGACGCGGCGCGGCGCGGCGCGGCGCGGTGTGGCACGGGGCGACCCGCACTCCTACCCTTTTTCTCTCACTCCTATTTGTTTTTTTTTTTCTTTTTTTAAAGCAAAATAAAAATTTATACACATATAATCTACGGAATTCACAGCTATACAATAGGAAATCGAACAGAGATTTTTTTAGTTCAAATATAATACGAATATATATATATATATATATATTTTTAGGGTGGTTAAAAAAACAGGAATTTTCTATAATTTTCTACCTTTTCACAACAAAAAAGTTCTTGGAGAGGGTCCAGCCTATGTGAGCAATTTTAGTACTGCCTCATCGACGATAAAATTATAACAAAATCGCAATTTTTTGTGATTTTTAATTCCGAGGATTAAACTGCTCACCAAGACGCTTGTTCCTTTCCCTGAAAAAAAATAATTTTCTCAAAAGACGAGATCGGTAGGAAAAAAGCTCGTATTTTTTTTATTTATTTTTAATTACCTTGATAGATTCGAAATTACATGGTTAAATATCCGGCACATTCTCCTTTCGGGTGTTATCTCAGAGTCAAAAGCTCATTTGAAACTATCATTGATTAGGTATTGACATTGTTTCACAATCCCTGGTTCAAGCGGGTGGCGTAACCTGCAGTTTCCCGTTGAACATGCAACGCCGCGTGACTGGAATGGGTAATCAGTGGTATAGACCGATAAATGGCTATTCACGGGTTAAAATTAGATTCCCAAGTTCTGTTATTGGAACAGCCCATCGATTCAGAGCTTGGAAAAGCGATAATCGAGCCTGATGCAGCGTTATTATAATTAGTCAGCAGTTATATTGGCTAATTAAAGATCAGCAATATACGTTAAACTTTACATTTCTACCACCACAGTTCAAATCATGGAAAAGAAATATGAAATTTAATACGATATAATATACCGGGTAGTTCATATACATACGTACCGTAAAAAAATTTCAAATATATTTCACAACCTCTTTTGTATTCAAATTTATACTTTTCGGAATATTTACTGCCACGATATATGTGAGTATGATATACGTATGTTACATATACCTGTATATACGTGATAACTATATGTCGTCTAATTGCCACTGCAACAGCAGTACCAGCAACAGCAGTAGAATAGCGACGTCGCGAGGACGGGTGTGTCTGGTGTGCAAGGTGCAGTCTGGCCAGACATTTTAATAAAGATTTCTTGGATTTCGCGTCTTACACGTTATAAGAGGTTTACTTCTCTCGCCAAACAGAGCAGGTATGCTGGATATCTATATTCTAAGGACGCAATATCAACTGTAAAGTGTCGACTTTGCGAGGTTATAACGTTAGCTAAAGGAGTGGAATAAGGGCGCAGAGGATACAGGTCTTTATACCTATGTATATATATATATATATATATATATATATATATATATATATATATATATATATATATATATATATATATATATATATATATATATGTATATATATATATATATATATATATATATATATGTATAAGTATAAGGCGGCATAATGAGCGCATCGTAAATAGTACCGGCTAAGAGAGAGAAAGGAAGAGAGAGATGAGATGAGACGAGAGAGGTGTAAGGGTGAAAATAAGAAGAAGAAGAAGAAGGAGAAGGAGGAGGAGGGGAGTAGTGGTGTTGGTAAAGGGTTCGTTCGTTGTGTAAAGTAGCAGAAGAGTGCGAAAACGAAACGAGAGATCCGAGTACGACGACGACGCTATCAGAGCGGAACACTCCGGTTTTCTCTAGCGTGGGTTGGCAGAGGTATTAGGAGAAAATACACACAGTGCATCATCAAGCGAACGATAAGCCGCTTAGATGAGATGATGGTCTTGTACGAATGTAGCCGCGATATTCGCAGTCCCCTATTTTTAAGCGCTACTTCTCTCTCTCTCTCTCTCTCTTTCTCTTCTCGCTTTTCATTTATCTCGGATATACCAAGTTTTTCAGTGTGTTTTTTTTGTTTTTTTGTTTTATTCCTTCGTTTTCTTTCTCTCCTTTCCGGTGTCGGTTATAAGGTATAATTCGGGCGAGTCGTTGAAACGGAATAAAACCACTGTGAGTGGGAGTAGAATACGGGGGTGGTGAATGGAGGTGGAGGAATCCAGAATAAAATCGACGATAAAATTATGTACGCTCGCTCATTGATCGCAGACGGGTATAATAAGGCCTTCCACACCCGGGTTCTTTGTCCCCGATTTTTTTTCCCCCCGTTCCACCCCCTCTCGTTCACCCCGTTTCCTACGTTATACCCGAACCATCGAAAAATACCGATAACCAATGTTTTACTCCTTTTCAACTTAACCGCGAGTTATATTCCCCGTCAAGAATGGATCACGACACCCTAGGGATGATAGCGCGCGAGCTGTTTGCTATAGCGAAGAAAGAAGCCAGCTGTTAAAAAAGGTTTTCTCGATTGTTTTCGCGCCAAGGGGGAAAAGGAAAAGAGAAAAGAATGATAGAAGAAGAAAAAGAAAAATAAAAATAAAAAAAAAAAAAACTGAAGAATAGAAAGAGGAACGCGTTACGGGGATAGAAAAAAAAAAAAAAAAACTTTTTTGACGGTGGATTGACTTATATAGGAAAGAGTTTTGCCGGGAGTGTGTAGGGAAAAAAAAAGTGAGAAGGAAAGAGAGAGGGATATTCTTTTTATCGATTTTATTTATTATATATATACCCGTAAGGGACAAAATGGGTTGTGATATTCAACCAAAAGTGAATTTTGGACAAAATCTAGAATAGGATGCCTGTACTCTATACGATGGAGGGGTAGACAGGTGGCATCAAATTATTGCAAACAATTACGTTTAATGAGAAGGTTAACGCCACCAGACGCGAACTCGGGGATGGAAACGTTCTGGTGCCGAGTAATTAGCAAACAGAGACGAGACGAGGACTAGGGCTACGCCTAGGACTAGAACCCCTTTTCTCCCTCTCTCTCTCTAATTTTCTCTCTTACTCTCGCACCTTTAAAGTTTACCCTAAGGAATTATATCAGGTTAAAACAATTATCTCGATGTTACTTCTTACAAAGTGCAGAGTATTAAAAATCAGTGTGAATTGAATTGGAAAGAAAGTAAAAGAAGAGTGTCTTTTCTTTCTTCTTCTTCTTCTTCTTCTTCTTCTTTTTATTTCGTCTCGCTTTCTCTTCGGTTTCGTGTTACAGCGATGTATATTTTATTAAAGCTAGAAGGGTCTAGGGTGTAAAGTCCCGTGACCGTGATTTTCCCAAACGTACCCGAGTGGAATCGGTTACTGTTGATTGCTCCAATCGTAACGGGCTTTAGGACAGTTAAATTCTATCCGATATTCCGGTCGTCGTCGTCGTCGTCTCTATTGGGTTTCTCGAAAACGACCAATACCCAGTTGCGGTGTTCGGGATCAGTTTAATATTCTTAAGGGTGACAACGCCGAGCGTCGTTGTAAAAGTATAAGAATTAACTCTCCGGTTGTCACCCTTGTTCAAATTCAATTTTGGAATTATATATCCATCGTTACTTGCTCCACGATGGAGATTTTTTTCGGACGTGTCATCATTCGATTTCTTTGCTACATATTTAACAATGTTGAAAGTATTTTCTCATAATTTTTTTTTGTCACACTGTAGGTAACCATTTTTGAAAATCAGTTCAGGGTCAATTTGGACCCAATGTGACAAGGGTGTAACATTTCGGAAGTGTGACAACGAAGGGTTGAAAAAGAGAGAAAGAAAAAAAAATTTGAATCCACTTCGTATTTTTCTAAAAAGTCAAAAAATAAAAAATAAAACTGCGTATTCTAATCCCGGGTAAATAAATGCAATGAAATTTATTGCCCGGCCCTAACCGGGCGGCGTATAATTCAGGCCGACTCCTCGCGCGGGCTCCCGGTTATATAACCGTCGCTATGCATCACGGGCAGACCGGTCGATCTCGGAGTTTCCCCTCAGCGATGCCATGCCATGCTATGCCATGCCATGCCATGCCAGTAGTAGTAGCTGCTGAGGGTAGGTTTCCTGAATTTAGCATCGCATACGGGAATGGCTAAAACTTGACGAATCTTCGTTTAAAACGGTAGCGTCGGTGGTTACCGTCTCGATTTGCTATCTACCTTAACCTACCCACCTACCCTTAAAGCGTTAGCAACACCCGGTGCGTCCCTGTGTGGGCTAAAGCTTTGCCCATATATACCGCAAGTTGAACAAACCAGTGCGGCGCAGCGTCTCGGTCAGATTTCAGGTGAGAGAGTTCCGTGTTAATTAGCGGCTATTGGTGAATAACTGCGACCCCAAGGAAACCTACCGATCCCCCTTAACCCCCTGGAACGGGACGGCGTATGTATTCAGGATAAATAGGGGTTCGTGTATGTTCGTATGTTCGTATTTGCCAGCTAGATGGTGTACGTTCGTTCATGTGTAAAGTATGTAGGGCGTATACGAAAGCCAGGGTAATACATAGAGGGACAAAAGGTACCACCGTCAGTTTACGATTCGGTTTTTTTCATATACTTAGCAGAATTTCCATAAGGCGGGGATCAGTGTCGCGTGTCATTGGGAGGTACGGCATAAAATATAACCCTTCTTCTTCTTCTTCTTCTTATTCTTATTCTTATTCTTCTTCGTCTCCATCTTCTTCTTATATTCTTATTCTTCTTGCTTCTGGTCTTCTCACGGGTTTGAAAAGCTACTACGACGGATAAAAGTGTATACATATATATATATATATATAGGTATGTATATCTATATATACCTGGTTAAAGGAATAGTCCCCCTTGTGAAGGCTGTATAGAAAATTTTATCACCAGCAATAAAAAGAGCTGGTGTGATATTTCGCTGATGCGAGAAGAAACTAATATAAAAACCCCTAAACATACCCCGATATACCCTTAGCTACATACATATGCATAAAAGTATTTATCCCTCTCTCTCTCTCTCTCTCTCTCTTCGCTTCTCGCTTTCAGACGACCATAACCTATATAGTACACGATACAATAAGAACAGGAAAGAGTTACGACAATTTCACCAGTTTCAAAAAAATAAAAAATACAATTGAAACACAAAAAAATAAAATAAGAAAAACCTAAAAGGGTGCATCAATTCCAATTAGATAATGATGATTTGTGGTGAGAGGGTTGGTTGGTTGTTGGGTAGGTATACAGATATATTAAAAATACGTATATCGGAAAAATTTAAACACACATACAGAGATCATATTCCCTGTCTAATTAAAACGATAGATATATAGATATATGCATATAATACGTGTGTATGTATGAAAGAAAAAAAAAAAAATTCGTTTTATATTAAACTGATGTATGTATGTATGTATGTACCTACTACATATGTATTTCTTTAAAACCTAAATGAAATGTGTGTTGTGCAGATATATCTAGGTTTTATATTCTTTGCTATCTTCGCTATTGAAAGAATCTTTTTCATAACGACTCGGATGGGTGGGTAGGTAGGTATTATTGTCTGTGGGGAATTTAGGTCTTGAAAACTTTTGTAAAATCTTCAAGTAGACATCATTCTACTTGGAATATATATATGTATATATATATAGGTATATATATGTATATATTTCCGTGGAAAAAAATAATCGCGATTTATATAGAGACAGAATTTGTTGGAAATAAATTAAATAATATTCGTTTGGATAATTTTTGAAACAAACTTGCAGGAACAAAAAAAAAAATCATTTTTTTTTTCATTTCCGAGGGTTGAGAAAAAATGTAAAAATGTAAAAATGACAAATGTAAAAATAGAAATATTATATATACTTTTCGAAACTAACTTTTGATGATATTTCAAAAGCCTCGAGGGGGGTTTGCTTACTTTTCGTTAATTCTCAAACTCTGTGCGTATGTTTACACACTCCTGTTAAATTATTTACAATTGAATTTCATTCCTCTACCGTGTCGGTGCAGAAGGGTCAACGGTCAGGTGATTCGAATATTTAACTTTGATTCGTTAATTATTAACGGTAGAGTTGTGACTACTCACGAATAATCGTAACGTCGTAGCGAGTCGAGGCGAGAGGAGGACGAGGGTTCGACGTGATCGTTAACTCTGTTTGTTTTTTTTTTTTTTTCATTTTCAATATGTATACATGTTTTAGGTATATAGAGGGTATATAGAGAGATAGTCGTCGGGCGTTTACAGTTCGATGAAATTTAATCGGCGAAAAGAATCAAAAGAAATAAATAAAAAGAAAAAAAAAAAGGGAAGAAAAAGAAGAAGAAGAAGAAGGTATTTCATTAAAATTCTCTTGACAATTATTCAGCTCCTCGAACGAACTGGATAATGTATTTAAAGATTCCAGAAAAGTGTTCCATTACTTGAAAATCATTCAACGAATTGGACCATTAATTGTTCATATACGTTAAGAATGAGCTACATGATATTATGAAACACTTGTCAGGGTAACCCGGGATCACGATACTTGAATTTTGGGTGATTGTGAATTTTGTTATATACACAGAAAGTCCACAAAGGGGTTGTAATAACAAAGCTCGAAAAGCTCTTCTTGATTGGCGGAGAAATATCCTTCAAGCTCGTTTTCCGAATTATGTCCCTACACGAGGAGATGAGGTTACCAGGAGGAAGGGAAAGTCAGTGGAGGTTGAGGTTGAGGTGGAGGTGGAGGTGGAGGTGGAGGTGGAGGTGGAGGTGGAGGAGGCCTCGGATAGATATATATACCTTCGCATGTCGTGGGTGGGTATAATCACATCGTAACTCTCGCTGAGGTGGAGAGAGAGAGGATTTTCCCTCGTAAAAAGAGACTATAGATAATATTGAGCAGTGAAACGCGCGGGTGCAGAGAATGCGCAGAGAGCGCGATCGTATAATAATAATAATAATAATAATAATAATAAAATAGGAAGCAAAGAGAGGGAGCAATTGAGTTAGATTCTAAAACCGATCGGATACATCGATTGATTATTTTTATATTTATTTCTATGAAAATTTAAGAACATATAATCCATAGACAATGAGGTTTAAGGAAAAACGTGTGTAAAACGAATATTCGGTATCCGAGTAGTACGAACGATGAGACGAAACTTCATGGCTACAAGGACCCTTCTGGGTTGTTCTGTTCTTCGCTCCTCGGAGAAACCGGAAGTTAATAAATGGAGAATCGCGTAAGGAAGTACCCGGCCATTAATCAACCAACAACAAACCTTGTTTCCGTTTGACATGTTCTTAGAGACGACGGAGAGAATGTTCTCCACAGGGAAGAAAGATGCGAATTGTTACGAGAGAGAAAGAGAAAGAGAGAGAGAGAGAAACTAGGAGACTAAGCGGAACGGATACATCAACTCAACTCGAGTTGATACCTATATGGGGTATGTGTGTTGGTATAAGCTTGCAGATTCGAAATTCAAGAAGATAAGATGTAGAAGGTAGAACAACCATTCCTCCTTTTCTTGCCTTGCCTTGACTTGACTTGCCTTGACTTGCCTTTACTCTTCACTCGTCTCTTTTATTCGTCCCCTATGGTACCTACTACCCCGCACGGCCATTGTACAACCAAAGAAGTAAATTGAAGCGATGGGATTTCCCTGTCGTTTCGTCCCATTGTTCCCCTTTATATACCGGAATCGATTGATTGATTTTATCGTTATTGCGACGACGTGGATTCGCGTTAACAGTCGTGAGAGGATTTAACGCTTATATTCGTTTGTCCATACAGAGAGATATAGTAGACAGTTTTTTAAACGAACATATGAGGGGGTGATGGTAGAACGAACGCGCTTTCTTGGTCAGTTGAAATTTTTTAATATTTTCTTCTTCTTCTTCTTCTTTTTATTTATTTTTTTCTAATACGAGGAAATCGAATGAACGGGATAATAAAAACCCTTTTCAAACTATCGTCGGAGAGGGTGGAACCTCTTTTTTTGTTTTTTGGGAGGTAGAATCGGTGGCAAATACGAAACCAAACCAAACATCAGGACAGAGAATCGGGTGATCTTGTAGGCTGGCATCTGGTGCGTGGTGGTGGCGATGCTGGTGGCGAGGGTAGAAATATGTTAATAAATGCAGAAACGGTTGTGTAGGCGCAAATTCCAGGTCGTGAAAGGCTGAGAGCATTGAAATGCCTTCATTTAGGAATCCCCTCAAAGCTTTTTCTTTATGGACTGTACCCTTACCCATATATACTGTGTGCAAGCTGGGATAGTGCGAGGTCTTTTCACAAGTAGGTAATGCTGCTCTGCACTGCACAGCACTACACTGCACAGTACTACTCTGCTCTCTGTACGTCAGGGAGGAGATATCATAGCATAGAAATGTGCTCTTCTATTTAAAAAAAATCTACCCTGCACAGAGAGAGAGAGAGAGAGAGAGAGGGAGGGATGTATGTACATACATATTCCTTACAGGCTTATATACCTTGTGCAAAAAAAAAATTGGTTTCTTTTATTTGTCTTCCATTTTTTTTTTTTTTTTTTCTACTTCATAACTTGAACACGCTCTATGATTTCAGCATCTCGAAAATAATCTGGGGATAGTAAAACTAGAATTATAAAATTATGTAATGTGAAGGACTGCAGAGACGGTGTTACTTCTTTTAAAAGGAAAAGTTTTTCTTCTTTTTTTTTTCCCTTCATATTAATTGACTGCAGATGCAGATTTGATCAAACGATAATCGAGTATTTGAATACAGGCAGAGTGTAGATAGAGAAATAGTCCGCGAAAGAATAAATAAATAAAAAGGATTTCTTTAAGGAAAGGATCGTTTTACGATTTTCGAAAAGGAAAAGAAATTACGATATTGATTCTTTTCATATCGAGGTGGAGGTGGAGAGAGAGAGAGAGAGCGAGAGAGGGAGGCAGGGTTAACACCACTTTTGAGAAATTTGAATGGTTGCCATTTTTTTAAACGAGCTATACTGTCGGCTTTTATCTTCTTTATCTTACTGCTCCTTGGGTATGGACCTACCTACACATACGACAGGCGTGAGAGAGAAGGAAAGGGATGAAAATATGTAGATAGAATTCGAACGATATCCAAAAATATCCAACATTTATTCCACACCATTTATGAGAATATCGAAAAGAGAAAAAGTTTCTAAAGCCCTCTCGGACAGCAGCAGCAGCAGCAGCAGCAGCCCATAGGCCAAAGAGAGGGCTATATGTTGAGGTTTTCATAATTTCAACACCGCAGCATATATATATATATATATATATATATATATATATATATATATATATATATATATATATATATATATATATATATATATATATATATATATATATATATATATATATATATATATATATATATATATATATATATATATATATATATATATATATATATCCTAGTGTGGAATTGGTGACCAAAAAAGAATGAATATAAACCCAGGAAATCAAATTTCAGGGGAAAATCGGAAAACTTTGTAAATTGGATTCTGGCCCACATACTTATAGGTATATATATACCTATATATACGTATATACTTACCTCGTTTGTTTTATTTTTCTTCGATGGTTTTGTACAAATTGAGAAATCGTATCTTGATCATTGCTCTTCAACACCAAAAGCAACGAACGAACGTTTTGAATTAAAAAATTTTTATTGAAACGTCTATTTTCGATAAAATTCTTTGCTTTTTAAAACTGTAAAACTTTTCTTCGTCAACATTTACTCTCTTTCTCTCTCTCTCTTTCTTGTTTGAGATATTTGACTGATTTGTTTGAATCGAGATTCGCCCTGCAGTGAGGCTGTTTATACGCTTTGAAATATCCGGTTTTAATGTAAACGTAGTATAGGCACCCATACCTGTACCTACCGGGAGCCCTTAATACTTGAATTCCCAATTTTTGATCTTTTGTGAAAAGTTTAAACCCCGAAATCCCCATCCCCATCCCCATCCCCATCCCCATCCCCATCCCCTCCCTTCCCTACGTACAAGAGAGAAGAAGTCAGTTTCAGCCAACCCCCCATGGAACCCACACCACCCCTAGGGCTACACCAAGCACCGTGCAGAGTTCGAACGAATCGTAAAATTAATTTGCGCTTTCGTAATCGGCGCACTTCGATAATACTCGACGAGATTAAATCGAATAATTGCCAATTAAAATGAACACTCGTTGAGTGGTTAAGAGTTCGTATAGTTGTACCGTTTCTAATTGCAAAGTATTACCATTACCATCGAAGTATAACGTATACCGTTTATGATTAGGTAATAATTTTTTGCAAATCAACCTTTCTAGATCTTTTTTTTTCAAAAAAATCTTTTATATTATCCATAACCACAGATCTGTTTAAAAATAAATAAATAACCATATAAATGAATATATTCTTCAACGTTTAGAATTATTATATTGCTGTGACAGCATAGTAACTGTGATGTGCAGTTAGGTAAATGCGAAACACGATATGATTAGTTGCTCCTTTCAGTATAAGCGGTGTAATATATCCAACGGCACTCAGCAGATTGCGGGCAGCTTAACTGCGCAGGGTGGTAGTAAAAAAAAAAAAAAAAAAAAAAAATTTCCTTTGGCGGAAGAAATGAAAGCCCCCGCAAGCTCGCTTCTGCCTTCTCTACTTTCTACTTCTGCTTTACCTTTTCCTTTACCATTTTTTTTTTACCTTGGCTTTACTCGTTGCGTATATCGGCGTCGTTTGCAACGCGACTATACGCGGATGCTCTTAAGACGACAGGATGATCATCATCAACTGTAGCTCCTCGTTTTTCTTATATATCTTCTTCGAAGAGATTATCCATCGATTCTAAATCTGTTTAGTACATTTAATTAGACGCGTTAAATCCTCTCGAGAGACGGGAGACAGAACCCTCCGTGTTTAATCATTTCGTTCGACTTTTCTTGGCTACGGGAATAGAACAAGCGAGGTTAGGGTAAGACAGTGACAAGAATAAGAAGAAAAAGGTGAAGATGAAAACGGAGAAGAGAAAGGAAAAGGAAAAGGAAAAGGAAAAAGAAAAGGAAAAGACGGTGGCTTTCGAAAAGATCAAATTACCCCCGTAACGTCGAGGTGTGTATATATACGTAGCACACCAAGACTTGGTACGAAAAGTAGAAGCCGGGGTGGAAGGGGGTAAATCTTTGCTCTCTATACCCGTTTCTCATTCCACAAGGATTTACTTGTCAATATTAATCGCGCTTTGCAAAGGACCGAACTTTGCAATTAAGAAGTTACCGCGCGGGAAAAGCAGCTCTCTTATACTTTGTGCGCAATTTAGAAAACGGTTTTTCGATACCTTTTTCTTTTTCCTTTTCTTTTTTTTATTATTTCTCTCTCTCTCTCTCTCTCTCTCTCTCTCTCTCTCTCTCTCTTTCTCGACCAACTTCAAAGCCAGTCATAAAGATTGTATGGCTTTTTCTTTAAATCGTATATTTTTCTTCTCTTTTTTTCGTTTTATTTCTGTCAACGGTGCAGCGTTGGACTTAAATCGAATGAATGAAATTACTTCCTTCCTCAACATATATATAAGGTGGGCAGAGGTATATATATATATATACATATACGCAGGATATATAATATAATGTATCGATAAAATCAATCATACCCATAACTTGGATTTTCGGTTAAATCGTGTTTCATATCGCAAAGAGATCGTCGGGAAAAACCTTTTACCCCCGAAGCGAAGCGGACGGGCTTGGCTCAGCCCCGTGGCCACTCTACGTCTTTCAGAAATCGCCCTGTGTATATCGCCACGGTCAGAGCTTAACGCTATCCAATTTCAAGGTGAGCTAGCTATTTGCCAAAGGGGGAATATCGGTATACGTTACATACATATACCTATACCACGTTCTCTCTTGTTCGATATAAAATTTTAACCGAAATACATGCTCATGGACTTGGTTTATTTACTTGTGTAGATATTTGACAATTTACTTAGTTTTATGAATTATGTTATTTATTTTTTTTTTTTTCTGTTTCTGTTTCTGTTCAAGTTAAAACGATTACTGGGTGGGTCTAAATTACGAAACCGAACAAAAATCACTCGGTAAAGTTAAATAGAAAAAGAGAGAACGAGATAGGAATAGAATGAGAGAGTAGAAAAAAAGAATTGGAATATTATTACCAGTTTCCCGATATAAACCACCGAGACATTTTTACTGCCGAGTATAAATATCGTCGGCCAAATTAAAAGCACTATTTTATCGGCGAGAGGTCCGCACGGAGAGGAAAAGACCCAAACCCCCCTATATACGGTTCATTCCCTGAAAACTAAACCCCGAAACGTCATAATGTTGAAGAATAAAAAAAAAAAAAAAACAAAAAAAGAAAAACTAAATTTTTGCTTTACTCTGCAGTTATAACCCTTTGCTCAATTTTTCCGTCCACTTTATCAAAAGACTTGAATTTGTTGCTTTTTCTTGAAAAAAATATCCGAAGAACGAAATTCGGTTTCAAAAAATTAACCACTGGGACAGCGAAGCGCTGCTTTCGATTATGAAATAATGATGATGAAAGAGTTAGCTGGTCAATTTTTACCCCCCCAGAGAGATGGGGGTTACGGACACGTGTATACATATATATATATATATATATCTATACGCTATACGTCTGCTAATCATAAAATAGTAATCCGCGTGTGTAACAGATGTGGAGACTCCCGAACTGGCCATTAGGAGGGCTGAGCCGAGATAAATACCATTTATTACGTGTAATATGAGCAAATACGAGAGCTCGAGCCCGGAAATATTACGGAAATTTATGGACACGACGATATTAAATGTGGTTTCTAACCTACCGAGCCGTACAGTAGAAACGGCTGGTGGACTCGCTGGATATGGGGTGTGTAGGTGGGTAGGTGGGTAGTTACTAAACGTGGTTAGGTACGGGAACAGTACCACGGGTTGATACCGCTATCATTTCCCCTCTCAAACTGCGCTCGTTATTTTTCAAGTGGCCCCGTCGTTTCTCCTACGACACTGAGGATCCGTGCGGCGCAGCGAGACGCCCGCGTCAGGGTAATAAGGTCGTACAAGGTGTCGTCCTTCCCCTCTCCCCTTTTTTTTTCCTTTTCCCCTCTTTACTTCACCTTTTTATCCTATTTCTTTTCCAGACCGCCTTAAGCGTCCTTAACGCGGTTCGTTAGTTTGACTGTACCTACCTACTTGACCAGAAGTAGATCTGGACACGGAAAGCCATTTCGATTTACTGATAGAGAGAAAGGTAAAGGGGAAGAAAAAGGGAGAATAATCGACAAACAGAATCCCTCTGTCTATATAGTATATACTGCTTATACGTACTGTAGTTCGTCTCGAGTTGTTTGGCTAGGGTATAGGATAACGAGTTAAATAATTAGACTCACCCTTCTAGCTCAGGAAAGGGAAGAGAGAATTTCTGTAGTTCAGTAATTCGATATACTCATGTGTACACCTTTATAGAGTGGTCCTTTAATTTGGTGGATTTCAATTTTAGTATTCCCATGGGCAAAAATGTCTCGAATGAAAATATTTTTTTTTTTTTCGATTTCTAAAGGTTTCATGGTTTCGATTTCTCAAAAGTTACTTTTAGATACGAAAGAAATCCTCCATGTCTCGAACCCTGCTAAGAGCCAATCAAGAATCTATTCAACACGTGAATATAAATTTTTTATTTTCTTTTTTCTCAAATAATAGTGGTAAGAAATTTTTTTTCCAAATTTTAAAATACAGGTTTTTATAGGAAATTTAATTCTCTACGAATAAGCTCTGATGTGTTTTTTTCGTTAATCCTACGAATGAAAAATTATAAAAGCTTTAAATACTATGAGTACCTATAAGTAGGAAAACTGAATGTGTGTATCATGATTATTAATCATCCATGTTCAAGGCTTTATAACTTTTCATTCGTTAAACTGACGAAGAAAACATATCAGATATTTTTTGTAGAGAATTTAATTTCCTATCAAAAAAAGTATCTCAAAATTTGAAAAAAAATTCACAATACTTTTATTCGAGAAAAACGAAAAAAAACTTTTTTTTTTTCATGTCTTGTTAAATCAATGGGAAAATGGATTCGCGATAAGCTCTTATTAGAATTAAAATAGGGAGTTGATTTTTTGGGAAGATTCTCTTTAATTATCTGTAAGACTAACTTTTGAAACTATAATAAGAATTTTTTTTTTTTCTTTACAACCACCCTAATACCTACATATTCAAGTGAACTTGATTAATTGAACTATATAAGACTGGTGGTGGTGGTGGTGTCTGAAGCCGAAAGAGAACTAGTTTATCAAAACTTTATTAATTCACCCTTAGAAAGGGAGAGAGAAAGAGAGAGACAGAGAGAGAGAGAGAGAGAGAAAGGGAGAAAAGTTCGAAATATTTTACTCCACCGCGTATATTATATATATCGTCCATACCCTAAATTAATATTTACTTGTAAGGTTAAGCCTCGAGAGTTATAGCTACACGGTATTTCACTCATGGTAACGTACAGCTACGGTTCGACGATTAAAATTAATAACTATTTTCTGTTTCTAGCGTTTTTGGCTTATGGATATACGCTATTCGTAGCTTATATGATCGATAGGCGTATTTATTCGACTTTTTTTTTCTTCTCTGATCTTCTTCTCTTCTTATATTATCTTATTTTTTGTTTTTCTTCTTTTTTTATTTCTGTTTCCTTCCCTTTAGCACGTGTCCCTTTTTAGATCCTCGTCCTTATATATATATACACCCACGATGGAAGAAACTGGCTGTATATATATCTAGGCGCAATCTCTCCCTCTCAATTTATTTTCCAAACCCCCTTAAGGGGGAACTAGAACTCAGCGAATGACCGGAGGGCTGCCTCGCGAGCGCGTCTCGACAGTCACAATAAACTTGGATTGAAGTAATTTTCGTTGCCGCACACACACACACACACGCGCGTCGAGAGGTCGTAGGAAAGAATTTTTTTTTTTTGGTTCGAGAGTGTTTTTTTTTTTTTTTTTGCGTTTGTTTCAACAAAAATTTAGCTTTCTCCACTTTGATTTAAGGTTTTCTTCATTGTCGGACGGTAAATATATGAAACAGAGAATTCTTGTATAAAAGAAAAAAGAGGATAGAAAAAGAAGAAGAAGAAGACCAGAACAAGGAGACAGCAAATTAGAGATCATAGCCTTTTGACTCCGCGAGACGTAACCGAGTCCAATTAAGAGGGCATGTTAATAATTCGAATCCATAGTTTCGTTGTTAGGCATTTTCTCGAGAACTGGTACCCAATTAAAAAGAGATTAATATTTGAAAAGTAAAGAGCAAACCCTAGCTCCCCTTCCCCCCCTTCCCCCCCCCCCCCCCCCCCCGGTTTCTGATCCTCTTTCCGTCAAGCTCTAAATCACCAGTCAAACTCGCCGCGCAGTTCGGCTTTGTCTTCGCGGTCTATATATAGTTCTATAAGCATCTTTACCCCCATACCCTTCATATATACTCAAAGCGATGAGGGAATACGACCGCAAAGTAGCTACCTGCTGTCTATACGTCGTACCTAATATTCAGATATTCGATTCGGCAAAAAATAATGTTCTTCTCTTCTTATTCGATATAAGAAAACCACGGCGAAAAAATGAGAGGGGAGGGGGGGGGGGGGAGGCAGCAGCCTCTTCTCCCTTGTCAAAGCTGAGAGAGAATAAAGTTAAGTTCAGCAATTTTCTTGCTCCTCGAATGTTGGAATCTAAGTAATTTAAATCAAAACTTCAAAGTTATATACGTTTATAATATAATAAAATAATAAAAAGTGAAGAAGTAAAGAGGAAAAATATCAAAAAAAAAAAAAAAAAATTTGTATTACTAT
Source organism: Macrophya annulata (assembly GCA_963924015.1). Taxonomy (NCBI): domain Eukaryota; kingdom Metazoa; phylum Arthropoda; class Insecta; order Hymenoptera; family Tenthredinidae; genus Macrophya; species Macrophya annulata. The sequence goes on along the minus strand of OZ001257.1, from coordinate 15,681,892 downwards.
CCTTTTTTTTGTTTCATCTTTTCAAAGTTTTAGAATCGTTTCTCGGCTCTCGTGGAAGGTGGAGGGGGGGGGGTGGTGACAGGTGGTGGGAAAGTATATATAAGATAAAGGTAAAGAAAAACTCTCGAGAAACACAAAACAACTCATTAAAAAAGAAACTAATAAACAAAAAATATATATTTATAAATAATTTATTACTTGTAGAAAATTTTTCTTGTCGTTTATATACTATATAAATGTTTAATTCGAGGCCCAAAGTCGCCAACGACTGTACGATATGACGCGCGAGACACGACCATGGTTATAACTCTTGTCAAAATTGAGTACGACGCCAGATAGTCGGGGAAATAAGAAGCCAGAGGGTTTGGAGTTTTGGAGGGTATAAGGAGGGTTATCAAATTTCGTATCGACGCATATCATCTTCTATCTTTCAGCTATAGAGCGGGTTAAGGTCAGGATAGATAATATACCTATATTTGATGTAGGTATAGGTAGGTATATACATATACACTGTGCAAGGGGACGCACGTAATTCTACTCTCGCGGCGACAGTAGTAGCTGCCAGCTAGTAGTCAGACGCGATTGCCGCCAGCTGTTACCTAACCAGTTATTTTTCCCAAGCCTTCAGCTACGGAGGACAAACTGAGCCTGCATCACCTATAAACGTGGCCAAGAAGAATCTTCGAGGATTGGACGGTGTTTTGTTTTTCCATTTTTCTTTTTTTTTTTTTTTTTTGAGAAGGGGGAGGGGGTATCTTAGTTTAAATTTTTTTTTTCGTTATTTCGAGTAGATATAACCCGTTTTATTTTCTCTACCTCTTTCTCATTAGATTAAAAATATATAATTACAATCTATACCTATAGGTATAATAATAAAGTAAGGATTTTCTTTGCTATTTCGGGTATAAATCCTACGGCATGCCGCTAATCGAGACGCTTCATTTTCTCCGTTGATACCACTTGATTGCTATATAGCGGTGGCTTCTGGTGGTGGTGGTGGTTGTGGTGCAGGAAAGAAGAGGAAAAAAGAAGTCTTTATTAGAAGTAAGGACCTCCTTGAATTGACCTCCTCTTCCTTCTTACTGCTACTATTCCTTCTTCTTCTTTTTCTTCTTATTCTTCGAGGTAAAAAAGAAAAAGGAATAGAGAAAAGAAGAAGGAAAAAAAAATGAAGGGGAAAACGAAGCCTTTGAACTTGTCGTGGAATAACGCAGTGTAGAGAGTTTCTAACGAGTCGAAAAAAAGAAAAAAAAAAAAAAACTACGGTGTCGAATATATCGGTTGGAATTCGAATCCCTTGTGGGTTTAGGATCCAAAGCTACGTTAGGCGGTTTGAAAATGAACGATTATTCATTTTATTTATAGTATTATTTTTTTTTTCAGATTTTTTTTTCTTCTTCTCTGTATCCTTATTCTTCTTTCTTTCTTTCTTTACTTTACTTTACTTTACTTTACTTTGAGCCAGCACTACCTAACAGTCACTCTAATCTTACTGTGTAATAAATTAACGACGATGACGCGGTGATCTGGACTGCCTACGGTTCTAGGGAAACTCATTTATCATTCCCGAGACAAAAGTGTATGTAGTTAGGTATAAGGTGGGTAGGTTATAGGTAACCATGTATACTGCATAACCATTCCCATACCCGTATACACCAAGTCGATAATAACTAGCGTTTATGTAACAAAACCTTACATACCTACAGACAAGTGTTACGATATTCTGGTTAACGAAGAGAGAAGTAAAAAAAAAAAAAAAAAAAATTGGGTCAATTTTTTATCAATCGTTATAACACATACACATGCATGTATATGATACATATATACCCAGGATCGTAAATAGATATTAATTAATATATCACCCAGTTCTTTGTCAAATTTTTCGTTGTACATGTTCGATAAATTTTCGTGTCAATATACACGTGAAACTCTATATCTACAAATTCTCATTCCCTATCGTTTTTTTTTTTCTTTTTTTCTACCATTTCATTCGGTAGGATGATGGACCGAGCCAGAAATCTAGGAACCAATATAAGTCCGGTGCCTTCGACGATTGCTTCATTTCCGTAAATAGGATTCAACGTGTCGACCGTCTAGGTTAGAAGGGGGAAAAAAAATGTTCATCTTTATCCTTTTCCTCTCTCTCTCTCTCTCTTATTCTTCCTGCGTTTTTTTTTTTTTTTATCTGAAATATAAATTTCATATTTCCTAGTAGCGAAAGAAGATATCGATAAGAGAATATTTATTACTGGCTCATCGAGGTTGAAATTTTGATAATTAAAAATCTTAAATGGTCAGATAAATCTAGCGCTGCTCATCTGAAAATCACTTCCTCTTTACATAAAAGAATTTCCTGTTGAATCCGGTATCTGTAGAGTAATATTTGATACTGTCTAATCGATCTCAACCATCCAAAAGTTCGAGAAAAAAAAAAAATTCAATTTTGAGATATGTATCATGTTGCTCTTTCGTTTTTCGTCTGAGTGAAATCTAAGATTTTTAATCTTCCATTTTTTTGGTAGTAAATATTGTCCTACCGATCTCTTCTTTTGCAAAAATTATTTTTTCGAAGAAAGGAATAAATTTCTCGGTGAGCAGTTTAATCCTCGAAATTAAAAATCACCAATAATTACGATTTGGGTATAATTTTCTCTCTCTTGCCTCGGCAAGAACTTTATTTTCTATGAATATATAGATTTACACACAATTATATGTATACATATATGTATAATGCACGGGTATTGCAGAAGGCATACACCGTACTGTTTCGTTTAGTTTCTACGTGATTTATCGTCAAAGGTTAGCGTGTTCGAGATCCATAACCTGTCGCCTCGTGTTTTCGTTTCGTTGAATAGAATAGAAATTTATTGAAACCTTTACGTTATAACGGGGAGCGAACGCGAGATAGTATATAGAATCCTGTTGTCTCCTGGCCTCACCACCCTCGCCACATTAACAACGGGTTATTTTCGCGTATTTATTTACTGCCCCTTGCACGCTGTCTGCTATACCGGACTGTTGTTTACAACTTCCGGTATGCGGAACTACTCTTTGACCTTTCCCATTTCTACACTATATTACACAGTTACCACGAAAAAATAAAGAAAAGAATATACTTAAACTTATACGAGCTTCAATCACAATTCTACGTATTAAATTGCAAGTATTTTAGCATCCCTATCTTTCCCTTTTTTTTTTTTCTCTTTTCGTCAATTTCTTTTTTATTTTTTCCACTCAGCCCTCAAAATTATAGGGGTAAAAATTAAACGGACCTTTCATATAATGCGTACATAGCATCAGTTAATTAGGTTGGGCAGGAGGCGTGACGCGGTAATTATTGCAACGTAGTCTCTCTCGCGGTGGTGTTCGCTTATACTCGTTGGCCTGGCTAGCTGCCTGGCTGCCAGCCTGCCAGGACAAAGTTATTAATTGCTTCCTACCATTGCTGGTGCTGTTGGATGGTGGTAGTACCTTGGGACGAGGAAACTGAGGATCGGGTTTGTGCCCTGCAGTGCTCGGAGCTTACACTTCTACTATTATGCATCATTGCATTCCGTGTAGTAAAATTCGGTGAGAAATTTGCCCGTAGCTAATCGAGATCGTCACGTTTTAGCCTTTGCCTTTTGGATCAGTTATGGGGGTATGGGTACGAGGTTTATCACGCCCAGTTATGTTATGGATTACCTATACCTACTCGGCGGGTACAGATGCGTATGTATATCTGTAAATGTACGTAATTCTGACTATCCATGGAGATTATTGAAGGGAGAACACCAACCGAGACCTACATATTGACTAGGAAGTTAAAATAGCAGGAGTTGATTAACGAGGAATGTTATTGGACGTCGTTAGACTGCTATTAGTATCGCTACGGGGCTGACCGCAAGCTTTGCCCTTCAACGAACCTCTTCGGGGTCAACGTGGGTGAGATTCAAAGGTTTCCTTACCCGACCCTTCGAACGAAACCAACACAACTAACGTAACCTACGTACCTTAGGCTATACGAAGAGGGAGGCATAGTAGGCAGGACGGACGCTCTCGACGTTGACTACGACTACTTCACCTTTACTCTCTACACTTTTAGTGTAGTCTCTTTATACACGCATCTCTTCTATACACTCTCACGCTCATCGAGACTCTGTGGTTGGATGGACCTAGCGGATCGTTCAATCACTTTGACATTTTCTATAACGTGTCCATTAACGGATATAAAAGGACGCAGCTTTGGACCGAGTATAAAGAGGATAATAAAAAAAAAATATTGAAGAGTCACTATAGTAGGTGGGTATGTACGCCTCACTTGTTGCTCTATAATTCTATCGAATTATATAAATTATTAATTATTCTATCGTTTAGAATAAACGAAAAGAAGATAAATATATCCGAACCCCTAACTTCTCGAGGGTCTTTTTTTTTTTGTTCCGATTTAGACTACAACTATTTTACTTTTTCGTATCAATCTAGTTTGAGAAAGAAAAAATTCTTAATTTATGTGATTCATTATTGTTGTCTCTGTCGTCAATTCTCTACACTTTATATCTTTACCGGATACTCCGATGGTCTATTATCAGCAATGCAGTAGATGTTATATATAAACGTGCTTTGGCTTAATTTCTAACGACAGATATATATCCAAGTTGTCCGCGCAATTTCACGCGTACTGTTAATTTACCTCGATGCTACTGCCCGGCGCAGCGCTATACGGTAGAATATGTATATATATATATATATATATATATATATATATATATATATATATATATATATATATATATATACAGTTATACAGCAATGGTTTCTGCAGCTTAGTAAACTAGGACGAGGTAATCCTGGGAGTAGGTAATAGTAGTAGTAGAAAGTACATCTAAAAGTCGGGAAAATATTTCATGACGTCTTTTTAAATTTTTTTTTTTTTTATTATTATTTTTTATTATTTTAACTTTTCTGTTACTCTTACTGCGAGGAATTATCGTCTCTGTCTCGTTCTTCTTCTTCTTCTTCTACTTTTCTTTTTTCTTATTATTCTTTTTCTTCTACTTTTACTTCTTGAAATGTTTATGCCGAATAAAAGATGGCTTTAATTTTTGTTAATTCCATTTATTCTCTCGGGGAATTGGTAGTCCTCCAGAGGATATTATAGGTATATAAAAAAAAAAAAAAAAATAAAATAAAATAAAGAAAAAGAAAGAAAGAAAGAAAAAAAAAATAAAAAATAAAAAATTGGAGAAGCTTCTCGTAGTTTAAAAAGTCTCGAATTGTGAACCTCTCGTTAAAAAGTCAACTGTAGAACGATAATAATCATATCTCGGTAACTTTTCAACGAACCCCTTATATACAGCGTCGAAACCCAACCCTGCAAATACTATATTATCGCTTCTGGACACCTTTATTTCTCCTAAAAATATATATATTTTTTACCTTTTCTTTTTTTTTTTCTATATCAAAAAGAATGATCGTTCATAATAAATCCTTAATTTATTTCTGAAAATTAATATCACAATGTTAATCATACTTTTATAATTTTTCGAAAAGCTAAATCGCCTGTCGAAAATAACTTTTGAATAACTTTAATTGTTTCTTTTATTTTTAATTTTTTTCTTTTCATTCGATTTATGTCTCTTAAGTATCCGTAATTTATTTCATACTTGAAGAAATTTTTAAGGGTGGGTAAAGAAACTAAGTAAAAGTTCGTAGGAAAACTCTTTCAGCAATTCATATACATATACATATATACATATATACATATATATATCTAAAAGTCTAAAAGCAAGTAAAGTTGGATACCTACGTCTGTCTTGTCTACCTTATACCCACCTATCGCGTTTCCTCTTCATAACCTCCGCATGGCTTCTTCTTATTCTTCAGCTGCATTTGTCTTCATTTCTTGCGGCACTCTGCTCGGATAAATGTCCCGTGTATATAGTATGTTACAGTTTAATACCAAGGATCGTTCTTATCGTCCACAGTGCTTGCTGAAGAGGATAGAAAACCGACGAAATGTGTGAAAATAGCGGAATATCAAGTACAGTGAAAATAAAAATTACGCGATCATTATAGTAGGGATGAAATTTTTTTGAAAAGAGAATTTACGACGTGCGGTCAATCCCTGTTTCTCAATATGTCGCCCGTCTTATACCCCTTTTTATTTTTTACTTTTTCTTTTTTTTTTATTTTTGCCTATTTGCTTTTTTGTTTTTTTACTTTGCTTCGTTCTCACCCAAAACGTCGTCCTGGGGGTAGTAAAGTTTGCCGAGTTAAAGCCGGACTTGTAAGCTGTAATAAGCCTCGTTCTATCCCGCGATTACCAACAAGAGAACGTTAAAGTTATACCTACCTACCAAACTGCCAGAATTGTTGAAACTTTTTTTTATCGTTCAATATTGTAGCTTCAGTCTGTCCCGGGTGGGCACCCTTCGTTTAATGCAGGGACGTGTGGGATATGAAACCGCAAAATGATGAGAATTAGCAAAGCTTGTAAATCGACTGTAAGCGAAAGTATAATCTTATAACAATTTTGTGTCTTTTTATTTTTTTATGTACACAAATTCAAGGTTTTTGGAATTTTGTCAAAAAAAAAAAGATCGTATACTTATCCTCCTTTCCGTAACTATAGGAGGTTAAAAAGTGAAAGCGAAACATCGTCGTCCCTTGGTAAATGATTTAAGGGGTCTCGGACCTCGGGGCAGTAACTCACTTACTTAGTCGATAGCATAAATATACATTGCCTAGGAGTAGCTGTACCACGTATGGATATACGTATATATACATGTAAGGTAGTATATACTCGAAGAGGGACATGCTAACGTATTTATTGCCTTACGCGAGTAGAGGTATGGTAGTTGGATGGATACCCCGGGCCCCGTGTGCAGACATGACGAAGAGGAGGAAGAAGAAATAAGAAATAGCCTATATACCTATACCCTAAAGAGGAAGTGCGTCCTCGCCGGAAGCTTGTAGGTTGGAAAGTTTCCGAGGCTAGTATAAACGCAGGGGCTAAAGGGGGATGGAAACTAACGAAACTTGGCTTGGTTTTATTTTACGCCCTCCGGGGGGTCTGAGTCCTCGGAATTATACCCAGAAAGCACACCACGACCCATATAGAATAGCCAGCACTCTGCAGGTGACGGTCAATGGATGTAACTGGGTCAGGTGGTAGTGGTGGTGATGGTGGTGATGGTGGTTCGGGTTATTTGACTAATCTTCGGTCTAATATCACGTCTAAATGTACGGGAACACGGGGGTTATTCGACGCCGTTACCCTTAATCGCAAGCTTTAAGTAAAGACGCTTAACCTTATCCTTCTACAAACGCGTTTATTCCCTACGATCCCCCTCCCCCCCATCACTCGATCGTCGTCGTATAATTTCACTCGATTTCGCATTGATTCGTTTCATTCTTATCCCAATTATTAGTTTTTTATTTTTTTTCCCCTCCCAATCAGTAAAATCGATAGAAACGAATCTTTTTGAAAGATTTTTATCCCCTATTCATTAATTCATTCTTCCGCTCGTTCGCATTATTCTTATCAAATGAACTATTTTTCATTTTCCTTTTTTTCTTCTTCTTTTTTTTCCGTTATTTCACATCGCAGTTCGCGACGTACACACTATAAATGCGGTAAATTTATCCCAAGCAGCGATTCGAATCGGGGTTGTTTTTCGGCTGGTTCGTTAAGGGGTTGACGGGGTTTGCGAGGATTGGGGGGGAGGGGGAGGTGGTCGGTTGGCTCCCTAGCGGCGAGTTTTGGTACCAAAGGTGAACGGAGGAGGCAGCAACCCTCAGTAGCTGAGAAGCCGCGACGCGAAATCGGGGCTCTGGGTGCTGCACGACTACCAAGGGGGTTGTTTAAAAACAGTTAGTTTTTTTTTTATTTTTAGTTCTTATCAAGTTACGTGCGGTTTAATAATCGTCGATCATTATATCGATAATAAATAAATAAATTGGATATATTTAAAGTGGAAAATCGTCTGTCTTGCAGATACATACATTTCTACTGTATGGTATATAATCATCGTAAAAATCGAAACATTAATCGAGTACAAACCAAAAAAAAAAAAAAGAATTTTTTTTTTTTGAACTTTAAACCAGTTTAAGTAGTTAAAAAACTTTTGACAAAACAAAAAAAAAAAAACGATTTTGTTTCTTCAGCAAAAAAAAAAACAGACTGATCAAATTTATGAAGAAATTAATCAAATTTATGGTAGGAATAAATTGTTTCACGTTTATCAATCATTTTCGCTATTCTCGACCGTATAATTAAATTCCCTGTAAATTATACCCTTATATACTCCTCATCGGAGCTTCTCATTCGTTAATTAAATATATTAATTTACTTCATTCCTCTCCTTTCATGAATAGGGGGAGAAAGAGGAATGAGAGAAGCTAAATCGCGCGGGAAAGCAGCTGCGGTTGAAAGGAAATCATGTGAAATCTTTATTATTATTGTATATATATATATAAATTATTAAAAAGTATATCGAAGGATAAATAGACATGTACGGTGCATTGATTCATCAAATGAAATAATTAATTAAAACTGTAGAATTTTTTTTTTCTTTTTTTTTTTATTATCCATTATCGTTCTTCTTCTTCTTTTTTTTCATTATGGTGTATCAATTATACATCTACGTGCGGTTATTAATTGCGAGATAAAAAAAAAATAAGAATAAAGTTACAGTGTCTACCGCAGAAAATTGAAAGCTTTGATTTAAAAAATAAAAAAAATATATAACGAGTTAATTTTTCGATTCGGCGATTTATGGGAATCTTCAAGATTGTAAAATGTTTTTTTTTTTTTGTAAAATTTATTTATGAATGTATAATTATTTGTATATTATATTCGTATTTATATTATATATCAGGATATATAAGGTAATAGAAGGGAGTTTGAAGCGTATTAACGAGATAGGTATACGATATAGGATTGTGTAGGTATACGCCAAAATATACCCCCTCTTCGAAACCTTACAATACAATACAATAGAATACAATACTAAAGTTATTCGACCGCAAATGTTCTGCCCACGGTGTTTAGCTGCCACAATAATTCATAACTTGATGTAAACATGGCTCATGAATTTTCGGCATACAAACTTCGTGAGAGAGATAGAAATAGAAATAGAAATAGAAATAGAACAGTGAAAGAGAGTTTGCTGTAATCTATAATGATACAATGTAACAACAACCCTTACAGTTTATCTTTACGAATTTAACCGAAACTCGAACTTGTATCCATTAAAATGAAAATTAATAAAAGGAAATGATAGATTTCGGTAAAGAAATTTCTATACAACTTCGTATTTCGGTACGATATAACTTATATTATATATCGATCGGTTCTATATTTGGTATTAATGACTTATTTAGTACAACGTTACGTACACGTTAGAGACGAGATTTTTTTTTTTTTTTTTTTTCGATCGATGTTAGTTTATTAAATATTTAAAAAAAATTTCGATACAGATATTTAATTAATCTTCAAATTTTTTTATTTTTTTTTTTTTTTATTATGTTACAGGCTACTCGACGTGTCACGGTCTCTTTAATACTGCAGTGATAATAAATACACAGTGAGAATATAAACGAATAAAGGTAAAAAGAAGAAAGAACTTTTATTATTGAAATGTCAATCGGAGATGAACTACCACCGTTTGATTAAAAATCATTAATTTATGATAATTAATAATATATATAAACTAAATCAAGTGCAGATGGAATCTAAAGTGTCTTAAGACTAAATAATAAATAATAATAATAATGAAAAGTGTTTAATTTGGGATATAAACATTTTATTTTATTTTGTTAATCGGGATTGTTTTATTATATCTGTTCGTGTATAACAATTAAATATAACCTATATCGGTTTTAATCTTCAATCTCGTGCCCATCGTCAGTGAGAGTGACAGTGACAGTGATGTGGGTGTCAGAGCCGGCTAGGTGTGGTAAGAGGAAGTCCGTTTAGTCGGGAAGAAACACCGGCTGTTACAGAAGTCCCATAATGAAGGGCTCGATCCAACCTTGGTGGCTGCACGCTTTTTGGCCCCTCGTTGCTCTGCTCTCACATCAATCTGGTTAGTAAAAATTTCTCAATATTTCTATTTTTTTTTTTTTTTTTTTTCTATATCATTTTAAATGAAAATAAAAATTTAATAGTTACAATTTTTTGTCTGTATAGTTTATTTTGTCAAATTCAATCGCAGACTGTTGATAATTGATATAAAAAAAAAAAATTAGGGAACAGAAAAATTGTATTTCTTTCTCTTTTTTCATTCCTTTGCTTTTATTTTCTTCGTTTAATCTCGCCCGTGTGGTGATTTGCGATTTGTGCGAACCACCGAAACTAACTCGTAATGATTAACGTAGTCTTTAGTAATCGGTCGTATCGTGCGAAATTCTCATTAGTCCGATCACGATTATAATAACTGATTTTATTAATACTTAAATTTTTTTATTTTTTTTTTTTTGCTTTCTTCACATCGTTTTACTTATTCTTTAGCTAGATTTAAATAGCTCAGGTAAGTAGTTGGAATAAAAGCGAGGGAACGAGGAGAAGAAGTAGGTGGAGTTAGAATGTGCAGGGCCAGCTCGTTATCGGTTTGTTATACACCACCTTTAATTAAAACGTGAAAAAGTGAAAGAAATAAAATTGATTTTATATTGAATAGGAATGAAAAAAATGAAAATTTAAAAAGCTAAAAAATTAGAAGAAAAAAAAATCAAAAAAAAAAAAAATTAAAATACCTTTTGTAAAACGACGTTTTGAACGGGTTATACAATATTATACTCATGTACGATGTATATTGTATCCGATATCCGATAGGAAAAGTAACAAGCTGTAGCAACGTGTCCGATATGGTTTTGAAACGATCATTTTTCATATTATCTCGATTTATTAGAGTCGAGGTTGTTGTATAACGACGGAGAGAAGGAAGGTATAGTGTTTTAACGGGTGAAAATTTAATTCAATATCAAACAATATGTAATATAATATTAGAAACGAGATTCTGTATAGCCCCTATAGTCGTATAATATTTGCGGAGCTAATTCCGAAAGGGGCACCCCCATATTTTACTCTTTCTCTCTCTCTCTCTCTCTCTCTCAGCTTCTCTCTGCCTCCCTATAAGCTCGAGCTGTTTATTATATCGCTAAACAAACAAGGAAAACTGTAAATTAGAAACGTACTATATATTATATACTGTACACTATATATAACAGCGCGATAACGTGTTAATTAGAGGAAAACGGATAATTGAGGCTGCAGTTTTTGAGGAGTAAAACGCCCCGCAGTCTCTTATCATTGTCTGTCATCTAACCGGGTGAGATTCTACGACCCGTACCAAAATTAACCCGTTATCTTTCCTCGACTCATCTCACTCTGCACTCTCTTCATCATCATCATCTTCTTCTTTTCCTTTTCGAAAAATTCCTTTGTAACGGGATCGGGATATCCTGAATCGAAATATGAGGATCTCGACTGTTGCAGTTTTACTTATTAACTAAAAATTGTTTTTTGTCAAAAATTTTATTTGAAAAAACAGAAAATTTTTATAACTAACCCTTTTGTTAAAATCGGGGATTCCGGGATTTCACGAGCGAATGCATATTCGTGTTTATTTGCTGATAGTATGTATATGTATGTATATGTATGTACATACATACGTACCTCTATCCAACTTAACCTCCCCCGTGTGCATTTTTAAGGGAAAATATTATTCCGAACACGTATTTGTCGCCGCGAAATACAGCTACGTGCCCATATAAGCGATAAATTTTGTTACCTATATACGTATACATACGTATGTATGTATGTACGTAGGTATCTCCGAAACGGGATTTTGCCAACTATATACATATATACATACATATAGATATAAATATATTTTTGGAAATGAAATTTTTCTGTATTTTGAAACCGTTTTGTAACTATCTATGAATATGTAATCGTTCTTTGTGGAAAGATATATATAAGTAAAAAAAAAAAAAAAAAAACAAATGATAATGAAAAATTTTTACCAGAGATTTTGATTTTTTGTTTTTATTTTTTGTTTAGTCGGGGGTTAAAATTTGACTATAATTCTATTTAAAAAAGTAAACTACATCGAATCGTTTCATTCACGTATCGGTAAACAGCTAAACAACAGAATTCAAAGAACCATACGGTACGAGAATTGATTTTTTCGTTCCCCTAGCTAGTGAAAAACAGGGGGGAAAAAAATGGAAAAAGGAAAAAAAAAAAAAAAAATTTGGACCGGGTATCCCAACTGACAAATCGACGGTCTAACCAACGGGATTGGGGTGTTGATGATACTGATATTTCCGTCCGCCATGCCATCCCGTTTGCCTCTAGGGAGCTTTAATTTTGAATTCTGGATGGATTCTTATGCAACAAAGGTTGGACATCGGACAATCGTTTATTGAATAAGGGAAGAGAGTGAAGGAAATAAGGAGAGGAGTAGGACCTTGGTATATTTATTCATTTATTTATTTATTTATGGATTTAGGGACTCGCTCATTCCAATTTTAATATTAAAAAAAAAATCCAACAAGCTCGAGGGGTCGAACTTCTCTCGTTTTCAAGCATTTTTCTTTTTCTTTCTTTTTTGGGGGGTGGGGGGGAGAGGGGGAAGCTTCTTTCTTTCTTTCTACTTAACGACCGTTATCTCACAGATTCTGAAAAATTCGTTCTTGAATCATCCGAAGAATACGAAGAATCCGCGTCTCTCAGCACGCGCGCAATTCATTATTTTTCACGAACACCTTTCCTCTTCTTTTCGCTAACTTTTTTCTTCATCTTCTTCGTACTTATTCTCATTCGATTTTTTTCTTCTTTTTAATTTCAATTTGTTCATTAAAATACCAAAATATACTTCCGGTTATTATTCACCGCTATGACCCTAAGCCAACTTATATATTTCTTACGATAAGAAACCTACCCCTGCGGTACAACATCGACGAATCGAGGAAATAACATTTTCTTTCTTTTTCTTATTTTATTTCTTTTTTCCTTAATGGTTTGGTAACCGAGATTCGTTTATCCGTTCACCTACTGCAACACCACGTAGATGGCACAAATGTATCTGTGTAGTGTATTTGTACACGCCAAGATCAATTGACAGCTTGATAATAAACGATCTCATTCGTACCGAAAGGGTGGTATAAGGAAACTATGGCGAATAACAAACGCAAGATAAAAAAACAAAAAAAAAAAAAAAAGAAGTAAGGAAAAAGTAAAAAAGGGTATCATCCCTTTTTTTTCTGTTGAATATTGAGGAGATTGCCTCCGAAATAAGAAGCCTCCTCGTTTGATCATCTCGAATAACTCGATCCGCCTTATCGCTAGACCTCTCGTTTACCTCCTCTCTGTACACGAGGAATACATATATAGGTATATATATACATATATATATATTTACCTACGAATACACAACGCCGTGAGGCATCTCTTCCTTCTCATTTTACTTTTTGCTTATATCTCTCGTTACAAAAGACAATCGTTTTCGTGACTTGAACTGAATCAACTACCTCCGGGGGTAACTGCACCCACACCCCATACCCTTATCCCGTTCCCCCATTTCCCTTTTCCCACCCATCACAGTCACGAACAAAGCAATTCCTACGGGACAAAGACTCGAAAGAGGGAGGAGAGAGTAAGAGGAAGGGCACTCAGCCTCGGGTACTTGAACCGGCACCCAACGGTCCTGCAAACTTGTACATACCTGATACACTTACATGTAGGTATATACGTACATACATACATACATACCATGACCTAACTTGTGTACATGTTAACAACGCGATAACTGCTGCTGCTGTTGCTGCTGCTACACGATTATACTGCTACGGGGTATAGATAGGTATGTACATACATAGGGAGTAACTGTCGCGGGTATCGAGGTGTAACTTTGCACTTTAATGTCATGTTGACCTATCGGTGTCACCTTCCCTACTTCCTGCATTTCAGTAGACGTACCATAGTTTGTAGATAGCGTCGCTAAATGCTTGTACATTTTCGATTTATGGAAAGATAATCGATCGCTGTGAAATGGAAAAAAAAAAAAAAAAAAAAAAACAAAACAAATCCTTTTTCTAAGTCATCGAATTATTAAATTTTCTAACTCTTTTCATCACCCTTTATACTTCGTTCTCGTGACGTTATGTACCGTTTAATTTCAAGTCGTTAAATACAGCTTTAAGGAATTCATTTTAGAAGGGGATGATTTTCGAGCCTCGTGCGTACAGGCATACGCGTATATGTACGTACGCACGTGTTACTCAACGTTTGCAAAGGAATGAACATATCGAATATATGTATAGGAAACACTTGCATGTACGGGGTCATTAGGACACGTAACCCTGCTACTGCTGCACTACTACTTACTCAACCACCCGCATTGCACACGTATTGTTTTTTTCCGAGGTAGTAGGTAAACCCGTCACAGTAGAACAGGTCGCAAGTATCGATCGGGTCGTCTCGTATACAGTATAGAAAGTAATAATGGAATTACCTACGCCTCTATGTATGTATGTATGTACGTACACTCTATAAACAGAATGCGTTATAAATTCTGATTCTTATTTCATTACTCTGCAAACAGTATAAATTTATTACATGTCACAATTTCGAAAAGTTACGGTAGCTTGTCATACACTGGGTCAAATTGAAACAACTGATTTTTCAAATGGTTACAGTGTAGAAACTATCCCTCCGATTGAGGTCAAATATAATTATGAAATATAGTCAAAATATGTAGCAACAGTTTTTTTTTTTTTTTTTTTTTTTTTTTTTTTTTTTTTTTTTTTTTTTCATATAAGAAATGATACGATAACATGTCTGTAAAAAAAATCTTCATCGTAGGACAAGTAACGATGGATATATATAATTCGAAAATTGAATTTGAACAAGGGTGACAACGAAGGGTTAAATCTTAATTATCATTCAATTCGCTGAAGCATGATCATCAAAGTCCAATAAGGAAATAGATTTTGGGTAGGTAGTTACGACCACTGCGGTACGCCATAGCCTAATACCGGGATTAGTAGAGATCCGGGTTTAGTCAACCAAGGTAAGACGGTTCGGTTTTCTCGACGCTTATCCTTATATCATGCAATAAATTGATAAAATTGTGATCGTAAAAAAAAAAAAAAAAGGATCAGAAGATCATTTTAACGTCTTGGGATTATTGAATGTAAAAAATTTCTCAATACAGTTATATTGTTTACATATAAATAGTTTGACAGCTTATTCATATAGTTTGAATCTATGAAGATGTAAAATTTATCTCGATGTATGGGTAGGTATGTACATACAATCTCGGGAGTGGTCTGGTACGGTCAGATTGGAATCAATTGAAATGAATTGAATGGTATAGGTATACGCTATTGACGGTATACGTACGACGTCGTTAGTTCGGTGGAAATCCTTTCGGTTAGTCTGGTATCGAAACGGTTTGATAAAAAAGGAAAAAATAAAGGAAAAAGAGAAAAAAAAGGGGGGGGGGGGGGGAGGGGGGAGAAAAAAAGAAAGAGGACATTGCGTGTGTGTTGTGTCCGGCAATAGAACGAGCCGTGGTTCGTTCGGTTTTATGATTACGGGTCGTTCAATTTTTCAGATAAAACGACCTGACGTTTATTCAGATGTCAGGCGCGTCCGGATGTCTGGGTTTTCGTACTACGCTACGCTACGCGCTTCGGCACGTACGACTTTCAGCTTTATCACCGCGTCGCGTCGCCTAGCGTTGGAAAGAACTTTTCCATTCGACGTTTTGCGCGAAGTGCTCGACGCTGTTTTTCTCCGCGAAATATTTTTCCCTCTATTCCTGGAGTCTATTTCTATATTTTCTTTTACTATTTTCTATATTTTATCAGCAATCGACTCTTACTTCACACCGTCCATCGACTCCAGGAGGGAGGTTTTCATTCGATTTCTCTATTTAGCCTCGGGGGGGTTAAACTTTCGACGAAAACACACCGTCACCGTCACCGTCACCGTCACCACCATCACCTCTATCTCTTTGAACCGTGTTTTTATTAAATTTCAAAACCTACCTCGGATGCAATCACCGGCGGCGGCGTAACGTCGCGACGCCCGATACCTATGCGATTAAGCTAATATGTGTTTTCCATTAGCCCACCACCAACGTCGACTTCGACGTCGCAGTGTGAAAAACGAGCAAATAATACCACCCTCGTAAATACATCAGCGTATTTAGGTACAGAGTAGATACCGAAGAGAAAAAAACTTCTCTCTCTCTCTCTATCCCAACTCTGACGTGAATAAAAGTTCGAATCGTTTCAAAATAAGAAACGTGATTTTTCAAGTCTTCTGACTCCAGAAATCCACCCTTGCAGTTTTTCTTCTTCTTCTTCTTCTACTTCTTCTTCTTCTTTTTGCTTCTCTAAACGCAGGGGGTTTATAATTCGGTCCACGTAGGTAGCGGCTGAACGATCAACGTCGACCCTTCTACCTACCAGAATCTTCTTCTCGTGAAACACGCGCCAGAATGAAGATCCTCGACGCGTCGCGTCGTGACGTTACGCTACGTCGGACAGTTCAGTTCAGAGTTCAGTTAAAGTTCGGTTCAGTTCAGTTCCTCGTTGAATAGGTATAGAAGAAGCACTTGACTCGGTGGCTGAATGTCTCCCTTTATGGGATCTATGATATCCCAAGGCTTTTCCTAGAATAAGGTATTTTCTAATATCTGACATAAAGCGTTCCATATTATTTTCTTATATATTTTTTTCCACTTTCTTTCTTTGTTGTTCTTCTTATTCTTCTTTTTCTTTTTCTTCGTCTTCGTCTTCGTCTTCGTGGATGTTTAAGATACGGTCGTATGTAGCCCGAAGCTTGTTTGACTTTGTATTAAACAAATATGAAGAAATTCCAATCGACGATGTTGAGGGAAGAAATACAAAAAAAAAAAAAATTTAAATTTCGGGAAAAAACACACACACACAGTTTTTACAAATCGAAAAGAAATTTTTTCAAGTCTGTGTTTGAGTTCGTCGTGAGTATATATAACTACCGATTGCCGTAAAAGTATATCGCGAGACGCTTATGCGGGTTTATTTAATTCCGATATACGACGACGACGACGACGACGACTTGCATATCTATGGGTACCTACACACCGTCGATCCGGAAAACGAGTTTTGTTAAGCTAACGAAAAACCCTTCGACTGAATTGGTCACAGTTTACCTTCCCAGGCTTTTTTCAAGAAATTAGGGATAAAAAGCGACCCGCAGTTTCGCCGATATATATATATACCGGGTATTTTTGTGGATGAGACTTACAGGGCCCCCCATCCATAGAACGAAAGAAAAAAAAAAAATTGGATGAAAAAATAAGTATCATCATTTCTATACAAATTTACTCAAATCATTTTTACTTTCTCTACATATATCAAATAATACCTATCTTATATTTACTTACTCGTCAGATACCCAATAGCTGTCGTTATATTTCTGTAGGCATAGTAGTTTCGCAAATTTCTATTAATGATCGCGATCAAACACGCGATCTTGATCGATAACCCGCGTATACAAGAAAAAAAAAAAAATAAAAAAAAAAGGAAAAATAAAAAAGAAACGTAAATAAAAATTGAGTGAAAAGTAAATTCTTTGTACAGTTATCGCCGTGACACATGCAACGTTGTCATGTATCTACTGTATAGTGTACATACATACATACATACATTATATACGTTAGTTGCAGTTTTCGCTACATTATACTCATGAAGGAGATAATATAGAAAAAGTTGTCGCGTGTTTTTGCCAATAATATTATCAGTGAAATCCACTCAGTCTACGCCCTCCGTGTTCTCTTCATGCTCGTTCGTGTATCCGTTTATATACAGCATAAATATATAACCCACCGTGGTCGTGTCCATATAATATCTAATCATTTACGAACTCCTATAATATTCCATATACCACAAAATTACCTCCGTCGTCACGATAAGAATAAAGAAGGTTAACGGAAACCACCGAATCGAGAAATAAGAATAAGAAAAAGAATATATATTATAAGAAGAGGAAGAGGAAACGAGTTGAGAAAGACGTTCGACTTTAACCCTCTGCTACAATATAGTACAATAGAGTATAGAGAACACCGGAGTTCCAAATGTCTTGACGATTGTTCCGCACGTTCGTTGTTCCCCGTTCTTCTTCTCTTCCTGTTCTTATTTTAGAGAAAAAGAGAGAGAGAGAGAGAGAGAGAAAGTGATGTCCTTGAATGGTCTCGTTTTTTATCGGGCAATCTACAAAGGTTGAAATCTTCGAGCAGCGTGACGTTGACAATGGGTAAAGTTCGTAGCCTACTCGAGTTACACGAGGCTTGGGGCCATGGGGCATGGGGTATAGCACTTGCGCGTTAACCGACCGTGACCCAAGAAATTCGACACCCTTCAGAACTAATTCTTACCCTTAGTGAACAAAAAAAAAAAAGAAAAGAAAGAAAAAAAAAGTCCGGTGGAGAGATAAGCTGCAGGTTGCAGGTTCAAAGAAAGTGGCTAAATTATACCACTTCTTCTATTTTTTATCTCTCTCTCTTTCTCTCTCTTTCTATTTCGCCCTTGCTCCAATTCGCTTAAATACGTGGGGATAACTAACACACACACACACACATACATACATCTGTATATATTATATATATAAACGTATATCACCTGCATCCCGTAGGTATACAGTAATACAAAGCGGGAGGAAACAATTTCCATAAAGCATACCCCGTTGAATGGAACCCTCGACTGTCTCCATCCCATTCTCTGCACCGTTCCGCATATTATCGCTATATCTGGCTATATCGCACTGTTTTGACACTTTTTTTGCCTTCTGACTCTCGAAGCCAACGCCGTGTGTCGTTTGCATATCAATTGCCGTCATTGTTATAGATATACAGACAAAATGCATAAGTGTAGGTGTGTGTGTGTGTGTGTTGGTAATGCATTTATGTAAATGAGATCTCGCGGACAAAGAGAGCATATAAAAAGTAAAAAGTATAAAAATGAAAAATGAAGAAGAAGGAAAATAAAAACGAATAAAAAAACTAAAAATGCACGTTTTTCTCTCTTCCACTTCATATACATATATATTTTCATTGTTCATTTTCTGTACCATACCTTGTATAATGATCGTGTAGTATCTATACATATACATATATATATATATATATATATATATATATATATCTGTAAATTCAAAACGAAATACGATAAAGATATTTAAGGGAGAGAAGATACGCGTATTATATGTACGACTTGCCTCTGGATTCGTATATACGTCTTTATCATTTATTCAAGCGTTAATGCTTTGGTAATATTGTCTTAAGCGTCTGTAATTTATTTCACGAATACTTAGAGGGAAGTAACTGTGTAACCACCAATACCTACAAGAACGAGTATAACGTTCTATTCTAATGTTGTACCCCTTGGGACGACGACGCGACGTGACGCTTCGTTACGGATTTGCTAAATTTTACCAAGTGTATGAAAGAAAGAAAGAGCTAAAATGAGAGAGAGAGAAAGAGAGAGAGAGGGGGTGTATTTTACTTTACAGTAGTAAGTACTTATTCTTCATCCCTCTCTATTTCTCTTTCTCTGTGGAATACAGTTACACCGTTAAGCCTCGTTCATTTCAACGGTTAACTTTCTGACAGTCACGGTCTTTTGGGATATATATACTTACTGCAGAAGATCCCTACCTCAACTAGGGGTGAAATGACGAGGGATGTGAAATACATGTATTTTGTTTTCAACGTATTTTTGTTACGAAGACTAAAACCAGCTGTTCATATAATGCAGAGATGAACAAGTATATATATATATATATACATACATATAGGGGTAGTTGTAGACCGGTGTATGACTGTAAATGCTGCAGAGCTATAATACCATCAAGTTCAACGCGAAATTACAGTGCGATAAACACCGTGCGGTTTTACTCGGAGTTAAAATGGCTGAACGGTGAGAGGATAACGTACCTACGTTGGTACAGAAATACCGACCTGAGGGTGTAAACTGAAATAGTTTAGGGTCACCGAGCCGAAATTCATCCCTGCAACTGTACCAAGTTTGCTATTTTCGGCTATCTCTCAGATACCCACATAGTGATCTTTATTTATAGCTAACAGTAAATGAAATTTTATAGATCGATCGTCAATCTTATAATTGCAAAATTATTTTCACTCTGTATGTATATACACATAAATATTCCTAATTCATCGTAATTTTAGTATTTTGAGGTTTTGCGTGACTGCAGTAAGTTCACGTGTCGTTTAAACCGGCAATTACCCTCTCATATAGTCGTCGAGGTCGATTAATCATTCGGAAAACGGTTTCTGGTGCAAGGTATAAGTAGGCTATATTCATAAGTATAACAACTACTACCCTTACCAAGGTATAAAAATAGTAATTCCAACATGAATCTGAGCACCGCGAACTGGTTTGATAACTTCATTGTGCGTGCTGATCAAATGACTCTTTGATCAGGTATAAACACACTCGCTTCACAGTGATTATATACGTACCTACTGTAGGGGGACTCAGCTGGTTAAAATCGCGTGTCTAAATGACGTGGTCTATTTCTTAGTGCCGGAAGTACCAGGTCCGTTAATGGATCTTATAGAAGAACGGGGGCAATTGGTATCGCGGTATGATTTTTACTTTTAAGATTTTTTTTTTCCTTCTTCTTCTTCTTCTTCTTTTTTTTTGATCCAAGATTCTTACGTAGCAGATGATGTGGGTGTATTAGGAACACAGAGTCACGAAATTTATTATATATAGTAAACCACCCTCTCTATTTTTTTTTTTTTTTTTTCTCGAGACCTTTACTCGCCTTGTCTGGCAAGTGCCAATCTCGGAGCTTTACGAGCTAACCACACTTAACTTTTGTAGTCGAGACACAAAGGGCCGAAAGTTCTCTTCGTTTGTAGCAGCAGCAGTAGCAGCAGCAGCAACAGCAGTAGCAACAGCAGCTGAGAAACTTGGATGAGAGAATAAGTTTCGAGCCCTTTTAGTACAGCAGTGTTAGACGGTGGTTCTGACGCGTCGCGATGGTCTTATACCTCGAGCCTTTAACCCTTAAGCCTTTCACGGTTCGGCAAATACCGTACAGATATTTGAAGAAAAAAAAAAACAAGGCTAAGTCTACTAATTGCACGTTTTACGAACTGATTAAAATCCTGGTTTCAAATGTATTATACGTATTTGTCTATATATGACGTATAAATTCCCTTGGCGATTCTGGGTCGCCGCGTGCATCCAGCTTGGTGGACAATGCTGGCTGGGGAATTCATCGTTTCATCGAACACATATATATATATATATATATATATATATATGTATATGTATATGTATATATATATATCTATTCGTATGTATACCGAGAGGATTGGATACACGTGCTCGTGGTTCGTTAGTCAAAGCGGCTGAACAAACATCAAAGAAATGGGAATCGCTTTTCGTATTTATCTATGATACTCGTGTACTAGTATACATATATTGTTAAACACACATACAAATTTATATGGAACTACCTTTGGTCTACTTTACCCACAATATATTTCAACTGCAAGGGATGATTTAAATATCCATAAATTCAGACTTTTGTAAGTGATCGCGGTTTATAATTTTCAACTGAAATTGTACAAACGATTCTTTTTTTTTTGCACATTTCTTTATTCATGTGATGAGAAAACATAAAAAAAAAAAAAAACAAAAAAGAAAAGAAGACAAATCTCAGATTTTTGTATAAAATGTACGAAAGAAAATGTGGGAAGAAAAAATTTCATCGTCGTTGATGTAAAATAGAAAGAAGAAGAAGAAGAAAAAAATAAAGAAAAAATTAAAAAGTCGTGGTCGGTGGTTACGGGGTGGTTGAATACCAACCGGCTGCAGGATCACCGTAGAGTGCCCTCGAGACAATGCACTAAACTTGAAACAGACCACCCTCCTTTATTTTCTACGCGCGTTACGGGGTGAGTGGACGACTTGGTTTGCCTTTATCTCGAGGGTTTTAAGGAGAAAAAAGGTATTTCGGTTAAACCTGGACTCCTCACGGTACCGTCCCCTGCACGTTATTCAGTCGCTAAGAGAGAGAGAGAGAAGGAGAAAGAAAAAGAGAGAGAAAGAGAAAGAGAGAGCGAGGCTCAGCTGAGTGCTCACTCAATTATTTTTCAATCCCGTTTTAACGAATTCTTAAACCACCGTGAATACCTACCTTAACCCGGAAGAAAGTTTAATGAAGTACCTTTCCTTATACCCTTATACTACAATAACGAATATCGTTCACGATTATAAAATAAAATTAAAACTGGTAGTAGAAGTGGAAGGAGAAAAGAATCGGAATTTTTTCGTTCTTATATTAAAAATTCTTGTAAAAAAAAAAAAAAAAATGTTGGGGTACTACTACACAAACGATTTCTAACTAATTGAACACGATTGTTTCACCTAAATGATAAAAGAAATAAAATTTTATAACCCAACAGCGTCTATCTATCGATAGGTCGTGCGTTGGTATGCATGTATGTACAAACCTACTATCAACCCTGCAGAAGTCGCGAGAACGTGTTGTGGGTCGTAAGATTTTACGATCTACGTTTACTCCCGTTAGGTTTACGATTTCAAGTAGGTATATAGTATAGTGTGTATAGTATATACTATAGTATATATATATATATATATATATATATCCACACAGTGTTACCCCTCAGAAGTAGTAAAATGATGGTGCAGGGTCCAAAGACACGGACAACTCCGAAAGCCCTTCGCATCGTATAATAGGGGCTGCTAATATACCGTCTGGGATTCAGACTTAAGCTTCCTAGCATTTATCGATGTTTACCTACCTTATACGCTTACCCTAACTGTACGTATACGTATACATATGATTATGCGGTATATCGTAGCCGATAGGGCCTATATGCATACCACGCATATGTTCGGGCTGTATATAGATATAGTTTTATTATACCTCGGGTCGGACGTGTTTAATTAACGACATTAGTTCAGGTACGAAGAGATATATATATATAATATCCTAGATCGTACTTAACGTATACACCTAACCACCTATCATACGACACAAGAAGACGAGGATCTATTCTAGAATACATGGTGCGGTAGTAACGAGGATGATTTACCGCGACGCAGAGTACCCATACCATATACCTTATATATATATATATATATATATATACTCGGTTTGAAACAGATATGAATTTAGGTATAGGTAGCGTAAGGTATTGGTTGGAGAAGGGTGACTTTGCGAAACTTTGTATAACCCGTCGATACTTTGTGATAATTTATTACCTAACTCTGGATAAATTATTCAAGTAACCAATTATAACAAAATAATAATAATAATAATGATAATAAAAATCACTACCTTATTTATTAACGTTGACCCGTTTATATTGAGGACAGAGAGGATATATATGGGGAGGGGAAAAAAAAATTAATCTGAACAAACGCTAACTACTGCGCGGTGAAAACTTTTCTTCAGTTATAAATTCTTAAGCGAAAAATTTATTGTATTATACGATTTGTTAGTTGTTTAGTTTTTAATACTTTTTGAGAAATAATTTCTTTATAATAGAACACAGATTAAGGATTTTGAATCCCTACAGTACGCGCATGGGGAATAAATAGCGGTTAGAAACTTGCCGAAATTTACCATGTATCTATCGTTGGTCGAGGCAGTAGAAGTGGTCCATTAGCTCTCAGGATACGGTTATAAATAATTCTGTCCTCTAGAGAAGCCGCAGTTTGGAAACCTCGTATATCTAGTAATCTATTCCTCAGTTAAATATGTTGCCTATAGAACGGACCAAGTCTCTCCTAAACCTCATCGTCAGAGTAATATCATCAGTATGTTAACTTTCGGGTAAAACTAGGTGAATGAATAATAAATTCGTATTCAAAAGTTCTTCTTTATTTATTATTATTATTATTATTTTTGTTTTCAACTCCCTCATGTGATCGGACGATTAATAATTAACGGCGTCCCAATTCGACGTCACCGTATCGAAGGTACATACATCTATCGTCTGGAAATACATCCGCATTGATACAGATCATCGAGTAAAATTTATTTCGTGTATTTTTTTATTTTTTCTGTTTTCTCTCGTGGTATTTTCTCTACGGGTGGTTTAAGGGAACTCATACAGTCGACTGACTGACTCATGTAACTCGTAAACGGCTAGAGTTCACGCATACCCCAACGTACGTCCACCCACTCTTCATTCCCATACCTATACCTCGTACCGTAAGGCAGTAATTGCGTTTTTTTAGCCTGACTTTTACTGCCGGGTTACACGCACTCGCGTCTTACCTCTCCCCTCAAACACAATCACCGCGATACCGTAACTAAGAACTATGAACCCCTATACGACTAGCTCGTGCTAAATCCGGGTACCAACACGATCTGATTGGATTTAATTACCCGTCTAATTAATTGCATAATTTATTACATCTACTGATAAACCGCTGATTTAGACGGGCATCGGCGAAGCGATAGTAAGCTCTCTCCTTCGTTCGTTCGTTCGTTCGTCGGTTCGTTTACTTGCCTTCGTCGAGGCTTTGCGAAAGCTCGATATTCGATAGTATCGTCGCAGCAGGGAGGATGGGAGGGGGTGGGAGGCTTCGATTTCAAAGTTCTTAGAATTTCGCGGTGTAGAAGTTTCAAATACCTAAACGATATATGTATAGTTTTAATTTGCGATCTTAAAGGCGTTTTAAACCAACTTGAAACTTTATTCGAATGTTAGTTAGTTTGGTTAGTTAGTCAGTTTGATGGTAAAAGTAGTAATAAAAAGGGGTGAAAAAGCTTGCTCGAGGTAGAGAAAAGCAGCTGCTAATTTCAAGTAAGTAAGTAAGTAAGTAAGTAAAGTAGGTTGGTAGGTGAGTTTCCCCTTTTGCAGAGCGTATATATATCTCCCAGCTTCGTTTACCCTAATAGTCGTTGTCGCGTTAGATTTCGGGTGGACCGGCGTTAATCCGAGTTGAAAATTCACCCGAGCTTCGAAAAAGCCAATTTTCTAGTTCTTCTATTCGCTCGAATAACCGTAAGTCGGTTGTTAAATTTCACCGAGTTAGTTCAGAGTAGCTGAGGAGGGATCTTGTTTGGCCGAGATCCAACCACGGCTACTATCTAGGGGAGTTAAAATAAAAATAATATAACACAAAAATAAAGGATACGTTTTTTTTAAAGGTAAAAAATATAAAAAATATAAATAAAAATCCTTACCAAGTTCGTCACAGCAATTTCATCGCGTAATGGGACATGCGGGGACATCGTCATCCTTTTAATACCGTTTGATTGCGGCTCAATGTTGGTATATAAAATAACCGATGAAGTATAAGAAGATTGTTAGGTATATATATATATATATATATATATATATATATATATATATACCACGTGGTTAAGTGGCTTCAGGAAAACCAAAAAATAAAAGAAAATAAAAGTCGAGCTTTTAGTCTACAGCAGTAGGTAGGAAAAATCAATCTATAAGAAAATATTTGGTATATACCTTTAAGTGTGCAAGTATATATACATCTATAAGTATATTATGTATAGCTATATATATATCTATATATCGACGATGCGGGATTTTTCTTTATATTTTACGATGAAATTTACGCCCCCTTATCAAAATACGCCCGTATATTTCTAATCTCTGTTAAATCGGGGATGGTAGGTAGCTACCCTTACCGTATCCATCGGGTTATACGATTTAACGAAGTAGTAACGGTCCGCGAGTAACGATGTAGAAGGAGTAAGATTGTCGGATTGATTCGTGCGTTGGGGGCGCGGGCTGATGATATCCCGCTGTGTAATTGAAAATTAAGAGGAAAGCTCGTTAGCTTGAAAAAAAAACGAAATAAAAAAAAAAAAAAAATACGACCGACAGATGCCGGGATTTCGTACAAGGGCGTGGCGTGATGGTCGGGGTTGATTATACGAGCATGTACTTATGGCTGGTTTTGGTATCTATCAAGTGAGAAAAATCCTAAAGCTTTGACTAATGATATACCCTGACCAAGATTTAGAATAATCACAGAAGGGATGGTGGTATTATTTGTAAAGGTAAATGTCGAGGAGAGTAAAGACTGCCTTTGTCAACGCGGTTGGAAACAAAAGTTAGGACTCAAATAAGCACACGAAAACGACAAAGGACGAGCCAATCGTTGAAAATAAACCAAGCCCAGAGCTTGCGCGGGACGAAATTTAAATGAAAAGCAGAAAAGGGAAGAAGAAGAAGAAGAAGAAGAAGAAGATGATGATGAGGAGGAGGACGACGAGGATAAGGATGAGAGAAAGTCGTTGTATAAGACGTTTAATGGCAGCTTTTCTTGGAAACAATATGGCCGCTCTCTTTCTCAGTTTGTCAAACTTTCCTGAAACGTCCGCACCCTATACATCTATACAGGGATGAAGAATATCATCCCTCCGCGTCGTGCCTCGAGCGTGAATTGAAGTGCCAAATTTCATTCCCTCATTTTCTGCAAAGTTATTGAAGAAGTTTTTTGCCTTAAAAAAAAAAAAAAATAGAAAAAATAGAGAAAAAAATAATGGAAAGTAGAAAAAAAAAAAAAGAAAACTAGTAGAAAGAAAAGCAAACCGTTGTACTACAACACGACGAGCATATTTGCTCTCACTCGAGAAAAATGACACGGTTTTATGACAAACTAGAAATGAGGTGGTGGTAAAATTTTTTAAAATAAGATCCTCTTCTTGAGACGTGTTACAATTGAGCGACCGTTGAAACGAACTGGAGCTCGAATAATGCACGTGAAATTTTCATACTGAGGAGCTGATTCAAGTTTGAAGGAATACGACGAAGAAAGAGAAGAAGAAGAAGAAGAAGAAGAAAAATATAAAAGTGATTAATTTGTCAGCGAAGAAAACGCAATATCGTGAGTTATTCATTCTTGCGGTTAGGTTGGTATAAGTTGAGGTTAAGGTATAAGCGTATGTCAAAGAGAATCTTGACACAGAAATTTAGCGAAGAGCGATGCTCCAGGGGAAGCGGCCCTTTCACGTTCGTCAATCAAAGAGCCAAGAGAGTGGATAACGAGAATTGGAGAATTGGAGAATGAGAATGAGAATGGGAATGAGAATATATCTCGAGGACGCGGAGGACCGAGCATATAATTTATTTGATTCTTGAAACTTTGTTAAGAACGAACGCAGAGCCCTCCCTCCCTCCCTTTCCCCAGTATACCATTACTTCGAATCTGACGTGGGCTGATAACTGATAAGCACTACTCTTCGTGTTCTGATCTCGATAAGCCACTCCACTCCACTCCACTCCATTCCATTCCATTCCACTCCTCGACTCCGTCCCACTTTCTTATTCCATCTCTCTTCTTTGACCAATTTCCTCTCGACGTTTTATTTCCCTTTAATATCGTCTGCAGGAACCCCCCGCGGAATCGCCTTTGGGGATGAATTTTCCAGCTATCGCGGTGTCGCCTTGCTTCCTTCCTCGCTTAACGATAAGAAACAATATACTTAGTATGTACACATACCTTCAATGTTTGTAATATTGTTTCTATAAATTAGATAGACGAACGAACGTATTAAGTTGGTTAACGTTCGTTAAAAATCGTGAGACTAATCCGTGAGGTCAAGGGTCAGATCCAGATCGGATTAATATGGAATGCCCCGTATATATTGTACAAATAGAAAGTGAAATAAAATTAAAAAGAGGCAACTGGTACTTTATATGTACCGTTTATATTCTTCTTAAGGTATATATGTATGTACGCTTTGCAATCACATTTCACTTTACGACTGAAAAATTTTTATTGGAAATAAGGAAATCGCTACTACTACTGATGGAGACAATTTCACACATTGATGCTTCAGGAAATAATTTATGTACGCCTGTAGCTGCGGTCCCACAGTTAATTAATCAACTGGCTACTGCAGTCACAAGCCAAAGTACATTTACTGCAGGATCTGGTAAACGACTCCTTGTCATTCAACGGTATAATTGCTTAAACGAGAGGAATGGTAACAATTTTTATTTATTTATTGATTTTTTTTTTTTTTTTTTTTCGTTGCACGGATTTTTGAATCGTGTCAAAGTTGATGAACAATCATCGAGTGTCGATATCAATTAATACAAATTTTCACCAATGGAATTATAAATTTTTTATAGAATTTTTTTATTCACATTATTCTTCGTTGTTTCGTCTTTTTCTTCTTCTTTCTCTTCGTGTAGGGATAATATACGTGCACATTTTTGCCTAATTCGAAAACCTCTCGAGAAGAAGTTTTTTCTTTCCTTCCTTCTTAACAAAAAATCAACAAAAATCAAGGATAAAAATAAAGGATAAATTCGCGGAGAGAGATATGAAAGAAAATAAAGTACATATATATATATACATATTTTTTGTTTAAAAACGCTATCCATTTATCAATATATTTATTGTTTATGTTAATTATGGAAGGAAACGGAATACGATAAGAGGAGGAAAAAAAAAATGGAAAGAAAAATATCGTCAAGAGGGAAAAAGTTACTTAAATTTCTGGTTATTTCATTTTATATATGTATAGTACACGTATATAATAAGTAAGTATAGGTATATGTGCTTGCCCTATGCTTGAAGAGGGACAAGAGAAAGAATATAAGTGAATTCGTTCGGTGCGTAGAAGAAGAAGAATAAAAAGAAGAAGAAGAAGAAAATAATATCACGTCCTTGTGAATTTTCGCTTCCATTAATTTGACCTTCTTCTTCTTCTTTTTTTTTTTCGTTTTTTCTTTTCTCGTTTTTTTTTTTTTTTTCTTCCAAATTATACGACAGCGAGAAATAAGTGCGTAATTTTAGTAATTTTTTCTAATTTTTCTAAGGCTCTTTTTCTTCTCTTCTCTTCTCTTCTCTCGCCTCATCTCGTCTCATCTCATCTCACTCTCATCTCACTCTCTGCCGGCGCTACGCCTGTCTAATTACACTCTTCCTTCCGCCAAGCAATTTTTTTTTTTTTTTGTTTTTTTGTTTCCTTCTCTTTCTTTCTTTTTGCTTTATCTTTTTTCTTCTTCATTTTTTTTTTTTTTGTCTCCAGCTAATTTACGAAGCGAGTAATTGAATTACACCCGCCTAATTTATACGGCAAAACCTTTGAATAACATTGCCCGCTCGCTATAGCTGTTAAACTCAACGAGAGAATTCCCCCAACTGTTCGTTTTACTACGAATGTATATATATATATATATATATATATATATATATATATATATATTTATTCTTTTATGTCAACTATATAATAACACCCACGTCTCTCAAACTGTCAAAAATCCCACTCTATCTTATTTTTATTTTTTTTATTTTTGGTGAGTTACTGCACACCATTATCATGCACTGTTTGAAAATCCTTCTTCAATCTCGGCGAGAAAATTCCCTCTACTCTTTATCCTGCAGCAGTATAGTCCATATGTCATATCTATTTGCAAGGGTTGTTAACTTTATGGTACGAA
Organism: Macrophya annulata; assembly: GCA_963924015.1. Classification (NCBI taxonomy): domain Eukaryota; kingdom Metazoa; phylum Arthropoda; class Insecta; order Hymenoptera; family Tenthredinidae; genus Macrophya; species Macrophya annulata. Next base: position 15,652,412 of record OZ001257.1, on the reverse strand, counting down.
GGAGATTTTAGATCTCCAGAATCTAGCCTCGGTTATGCTGTTAAATGTTATACGACGAAATGGAAAAGAGAGAAAAAAAAATTTCTATGGATTAATAATAGTGTTTTCTTTCTCTCTTTATTTTTATTTTCTTTTTTTTCTCTATCGTTCAAGCGATGAAGGGAGGTATGGGGGTCTCTATTTTGAAACTGCAGGGCTAATTAAAAGCAAATTTTTCAACTCTTTTTTTTTTTTCGTTTTTTTTTTCTTTTGTTAACAAGCTCCTGTTTAATTACTAGAAATCCTGCCCCATTTTCAGCTTTATACTTTCGACTAAGTTTCCCATGTCCAATTAGCTGCATAGTACCCTGGGTATTATTCAGGATAAACGTTCTCCTCTGGGAAGTAGCTTCAAGTCTCAGTAGTACGACCTCGTTACCTACCTACCTACCAGAGGTTAACCGTTCTTGAAATCTGTGCTACAAAATAATTGAAAAAATAAATAAATAAAAATCAACAATAAAAATTGAAGGAAATAAATTCTCTTCGTTTTTAGATATTTTTTTCTTTTTTTTTTTTTTTAATATCGAGAACTTATTTCGGGATGTTCTTTTACATTCGATTAGATTTTTTCTGTCTATTTTTTGTAGGTGAATATTTTTTTTCAATCTTTTACAAATTTTATTTTTTTGAATGTACGTAAAGAGCTTCTACCATCTTTCAGCAGTTCTTCTTCGATTTTACGTAGATATTCATACATATTGGAGGAAAGAAGAAGAAGAAGTTATAATTGACCGAGCGAAGGTTTGCCTCTGACAGTTCAGTTCGCCTTATTCTTATGTATTTTCATTCTCATTTCCCTCTGCAGTTATATATATATACTTCGTCGTTTGAAATGATTTTGATTTTTTATCTTCTTATTTTTAAATCGACTGACAACACGAGTTTATATTCAAAAATTTATAAAATGAAAATTATTTCCTTCCTCAAGCTGATGTAATTTTACTCCTCGTTTCAAAAACGTTTTAGAAAGTTTTAATAGGGTGTAGGGTATACCCCACCACCATATATCTACCCTTCGTAGGTAGTACCTACCACGATCCTTGTAGATATAAATATATGTACCGTAATTCGTAGGGTGAGATGAACGTGATTTTCTCTCTAAAAGATTAAACGAAGAAATAATAATAATAATAATAATAACACGAAGAAGAAGAGAAAATTCATTTTCACGTATATTAATTCCTTCGAGATAATCTCCTTCTTACTTTTCTTTTTTTTTTTTATCTTTTCATCTAACTCTCTTTCTTTTGTCCAATTTTCGAAAGTCCGGGATATATACTTACCCCTTAATCTTCATTCCCCTTTACCCTCAGGGAGTCAGCCTAAAAGATCTTCATTGAATTTCTACCCTACGAGTTATCGGTGACCCTCTGATCTTCGTTATCCTATTTATCACCGCCTGCTTATATAATTATTGATAAGGTGCAACTACGCGTTCTGAATAATATAATTAGTTAATTTCTATCCAAGGGTTGTACCGTGGACTACAGATAACGTTTTGATTAATTATAATTTCCTCTATCCGTTATAATGTATTTTCAGTATTTATTTTACTATCCATAATATTTTCGAAAAAAAAAAAAAAAAAAAAAAAGAAAATTTCATATCAAAGAAAGTAAAAAACGTTCATTTCTCTTTATAACGGTTGAACACCTAGCTAGTCGCATTTTAAACGTAAATCTGTTCTAAAGGTTGAAGGTATAACGTGGCATAGCGAGAGAGGGTTGTTGGAAAGGACACGTGCGATTCTGTTATTACAGTTTGATGTCAGCCCCGTCAAAACCGGAAAGTTACTCGTGCGTGAAAACTCGTTTTGTTTTAGAACAGAACCCCCGCGACCTCCTGCACATATCCATGACAAATGGCTCGCGATTTCCATACTATAACACGACCACCACTATACATATACCTACCGTCACCGAGTTTTAGAGGAAAAAGTTTAACCGAAAACTGGATAACCCATACCTATATTATATACATACATACATATATCCTTCTCTAGCTCTACGTAAAGGTACCAGCTGCACTGCTGCATAACCGAACGGTGAAAAATCAACGGACTGTATTCGAAAAATAATTCAATTTACTTTTTGCTCGAAAAAAATATATATATAAATAATATGAAGATAGAAAATAGAAGATCGATTTTCAACAATCTATACATATCTCGAAGGTATTGCCAATAGGCAGGGGTATGACTGGAATACGGTGGAAAAAAAAAATTTTCTATAAATCTGTAGATTTTTACTATTATTATTATTATTATTATTATTATTATTTCCGAGTGGAAATGGGTAAATCGACGCTCATAACTTGACAAATATTACTAATATCCGAGGACAGGAGAGCACAGCCTGGTCTGGTCTGGCCTTGTCTGGCCTCGCTGGGGGATAGAGTTTCTCTTCAGAATAGCTGGTAAAATATCAGCATATGAATCGGTGTATTTGCATATGGGCGAGCTACCGCTTGGTAAACGTTCATTTTTGTTTGGACGGAGTAAACCGAGCGAAGGAATAATACTACGCGTATGTGTCTCATACCCGTTATCTTTTTTTTATTCTCATATTTGTTTCTCTTCTTTTTTTTTTTCATCCCTGCAGGCAGACTCTAAGTAGCGTCAACAGCAGCTTGAAAATCGTGTCGCTAGTTAGTGACTGAACGGATATAAAATGGAAGAATTTTTATTCGTAGCTTATTGATTTATAGTAGACTGTGACAAAAAAAAAAAAAAAAAATCGACTATTTTGTTTGTTTGGAAAATTATATCGAAAATATTGTTCAAGATAACGGGACACAAAAATCTAAGCTCTTAATATTAATAGTCAGAGGTTGAGATTTTCTATTTCCCATTCTTTTGAATTTTGAGAATGAGAGAATGAATTTTTCTACAAAAAATGTGTTTTGTCGTTTTTCGATATATCGAGTAGTTCAAAAGTTATTCAAGATTAAAATTGAATTTACATTATACAATAACTTTTGAACCACTAGGTATATCGAAAAATGACAAAACACCTTTTTTCTAGAGCAATTCATTATCTACAAGAATATATATTAGTCATTATATTACGTTGATCTGTTGGTCAGTTGTAAAATTAAAAAGAAGCAAACAGTCGTTTTCCCATGTCAAGTCCATGGGAATATTATTGAGATCAAGAGCTTATTAATTTTCTTTAAAAAATTAATTTTCCGAGAAAAGAAATAGTCGATTTTTTTTGACACAATCTAAGTACATATAAGATATAGGTGTATATATACCATATCTTGGGGATTTATTGAGTTCGCTTTACCGCGTCTATACTTTTACCTCGAATTACTACTTTTCTAGTTTCTTTTCTATTTTCTTTTATTTTCTACTATATGTGGCTTTTACCGTTCACCGCAGACTTTACTCAACGTTGGTATATACCTATATACATATGTATATAGTATATCTATATATGTATACCTATATACAGAGAAAATAGCTGGAAGCAGCGAAAATCAACGAGTGTAAGATAAAGGGTGGGTGTATAGTCCTATAGCTATATACATATAGTATATATATACATATATACATATATACAGGAGATATATACCCTGCAACCGCGTTGCTGTTTTTTACGATTCCGTCCTACCGGACGAGAGGATAAAACTCGCGTTACCTTCGGTCTAATCGTCAGGGATGAAACGCGGTTCGTTTAGCGGGTATAAATTTGATTCATTAGTTTCAAAGGCGGGGTAGCTGTAGGTATAAGGTAGGTTTCCTCGTCCGTGCAGGCAATCCGTTTGGTAATGGGTTTGTGTCCCCCTCCCCCTCCCTCCCCCATACCTTACCCTACCCTACTCTTACTCCCTTACATTTTCTACCACTGGTTTTCCACCATGGTTTTCGTGGGACAAAGGAACGCGAACATCTCTTAAATCGTTGATAAATGCGGAGACAAACGACGGAATGGAAACGGTGGAGATGAGAGGAGAGGGGTGTTCGAATACCCCATCACCCACCACCCCTAGCATTTAGGGGGAGTGGGGGGGAGAAAATATTCTAGAATTCATGGGGCAGACATCAATCTGGATTATTCCCAAAGCCTTTTGCTATCCTCCGAGTGGCTCATAAGCCACGTCTGCTCAAAAGCACTTTACGATTGTGCTGTAAAAAGAAGGTGAATAAAAAGAAAAAGAAGAAAAAAGAGGTGGGGAAGAAAACTATCTAGTTTATCTATGATCGTGTCAGTTTGATTTTAAAGATTTTTAAAAATATTTCTTAACGCCAGATGTTGGTGAAAACGAATTATATACCCAAAAACATTTCAAGTTTTGACACCCTACGACCGCAGGGTGTACTTTCCGATTCATAATACCTACGTTACTCTTCTCTGGGAGGTTGTGGTTTGAGAATGAGTAATGAAATGTTGCGAGAACCGTGAGTTGGACCCAAGTAAAAAGGAGAAAACAAAACAAAAAAAAAAAGTAAAAAGTAAAAAAAAAAACAAAAAAACAAAAAAGGAAAAGTAAAAGGAAAAAGGGCTGCACACTTCCCTTCTCTCATCTCTGTTATATATACTAACCCGACGTCGAGGTTACGGGGGTGTGAGAAAAGCGAAACGCCCTCGCGCACACATCCATCAAACGGGGGAACCTTCCCTGACGTCATTAGCAAACACCGCAAGCTTTTTGACCTAGCGAAGCTTTTCCTACGCTCGAGTCCACCCGGAGGGGTTTTTGCGTGTGTGGTTTAGGCGCGGTTTTCAAGATGAAAAATATATGTATATATGTATATACTGTGAAAATATTTGAATCGGATTGAGAAAAATTAAGGGATTTTTTTGTTCTTCTTTTTTTTTTTATAAATGCCTACTGGACGGTTTTCGTTATACCTACAAATTGCAGAACGGTTGATTATTAAAATCTCTCCATTCTTTTCATCGTATAAAAGTAGGTAGTATATTAGCGTCGCGACGCTGGCCAACGGCGAGTAATTACCTTTTTAAATAGCACGCGAAATTATTTCTCAACGTTGGTTGAAGATAGGGATTTGTTTAATTTTACTGAAACTTCTTCGGTGTGGTGTTTTCGTCTGATATGTATTATACGTGTACACGTATGATATAATATGTGACTGTGGAGTTAGCATGTATAGTAGATGTGAGGTTACGTGATTAAAATAACAATTTCCACAACATTTTTAATTACAAAAATCTCCGCCTTATATTATACGTATATAAATATAATACGTGGGAAGAGGAAATTTTTTAACTAAGCTAAATACTATTTTTCACGTTTTATACACTTGGGATTTGTTGAGGATCAATTAGAGCCATTGCACGTTACCATGATAAAGAATATCTTTCGAGTTTATAAAAAAAATTTTATTTTATTATTAATAAATATCCTATAGGCAAGTAAACGACGTGGTGAATATTGAATTATTAAATATACACCAGATTACTGAATTATAAAACGTAATCGTCTTGACTGACACGCGAGAGTAATTTTATGGACGGAGATGAATGCTAATAAAAATGGAAAATTTTTTTTTAAGTGAAACTTCTTACGGGACGTCTCGGGTATGGGAAGTGAAATGCTAAGAGCGTGACGATCAAGCGAATCGTTTTATCAATTGCAATTTTTTTTTTCTTACTCTAGAAGAATTCCAAATAATTTGTAAGAATTTTCAAAAAATCTGGTGTGACGTATGAAAATGTTTCAGCAACCATTCAGAATAAAATAACTCTCGCTTCTAATTTTTTTGTAACGTTTGTTTTCGGAAAATTGTTGAAAATAGTAAGAAGGAAAAATCTTCCCACTTCGCCTCTGAATTTAAAAATTTTGATGTCTGATACGCGATTTTTCAGATTATTAAATTCAGTCAGACCCATAGTCGAAGTGGTATGAAATTTCACATGTATATCCATAGATCGACCAATTTGAGTATATCTTGGTATAAGGAAGAAGTTTCACTTGAATAAATAGTCGATAAGAATTGCTATTGTAGTAGAAATGTTTGAGAATAATGAAAAGCAATTTACCATTGACCTGGAAGATCGCTTCATTGATTGATATATACGTATACGTATTACGTACTTCCAGTAATGTATTCTGGTGCATTTTATCTGATCTCAAAGACGCTAGTAATACTATTTTTTTTTTTTTTTGTCTTCTTCTTCTTCTTCTTCTTCTTGTCTTATTTTCATTCTTATTCTTATTCTTATTTCTATTCGTCTTCGTCTCTAAGAATAACAAGAGCGAAAAATTTATTGGAAAAACAAGCTCAGGGTAATCCTACTTCTGTGAAACTCTTCGAGGCTGGTTGTATAGGAAAAAGAGGATAGAGTCTCCTCTCTGCTTTTATATTTACATAAAAGGTGCACTCAGGAGTCGATCGGGCGAACACTGCATCCAAAGATATTTATTTATCCACTTATTTCCTTCCTTCCTTTCTTTTTTTCTTTCTTCAATTTTTTCATATATAGTTTTTTGTTTTTTTTTTCTCCTATTTTGGTTTTTCCTCTTCACTTCTCTTTCCGTATTATAAGAAATACAGTGCGTGGTATTAAGAGGGTACCCGTATATAAATCCTCGGCACGCGAGATGGGCATAAAGAGCAGTTTTTCTAGTGATAGCCTGCTCGGTACTTGGCAGGAGCAGCTAGATGGGTGTCCGTTCTTACTTTCGTCCTTACCTAACCATACCCATACTCTTCCAACTCTGTAAGAGAGCTCACCCGAATTAGGGGACTTTTACAGCAAATGAAGACATTTACAGGCATCGCTCAGCCTCACTTCGCCTCGCCTCGTCTCGCCTCGCCTTGCCTTGCCTTGCCTTTCCTTTCCTTGCCTCGCCATACCCATACTGCTGAACGGTGGAATTTTAAGTAACACTTCCCTCGGGACTCGGGACTACGAGACTCGCGCCTCGGCATCTCCTCGCTACTTAAGGAGCGTATAAGAGCTCGGTAACGTCTGCGCTATTAATTTCTGCGGGATGAAAAAAGAGAAAGAGAGAGAGAGAGGAGGAAAAAGAACGACTAGAAAAAGAATAAGAATAAGAAAATGCAAAAAGGGAATAAAGAAAAAAAGTACAAGAAAAATAAGAAGAAGAATAAGAGCGGTTTCCTTCGTATGAAAATAATCCTTAAGAAAGATCTTTTATTTTTTTTTTTCTTTGTTATATTTTCAGAATGTTTTGCAAAGAGTGGAAATGGGGGACACGTTGTCGAACATCACCAGCCATCCTACTGGGAACAACCACCCTTCAGTCAACCCTATTTCGACAATACAACGCGGAGGGAAACAACGACGACAGTCGGTCAGTCCGCATATCTTCACTGCAGAGTCCGAAACCTCGGGGATCGAGCGGTAAGTTTTTCTTGACCGTATACCTCACAGTTTCTCCCTTACGTAAAATGGTCTACTATATTGGGTATGAGAGGATAAGGGTAAAAGTCCTCGTTTAAGGATATCCCGCACGCCATACCGATGCCCATAGCCAAGGTGAACATTTAAATATTTATCGAAATGTTCGCGACGGGAATATATACGGTGAGGGTAGGTACTGGGAGATAGAGATATAACTTTTATCCTTTGGGGATGGGGATGGGGATGGGGATGGGGAAGCAGTAGCTAGCTGCCTAGTACGAGTATTGCTCGGTCGTTACTTCGGAACGGAATCGTTTTATTGACTTTTAAACTTTCCAAATCTTTACCTCCACCCCCTATATATCCCCATACTACACGTATACACCTATCTGTATACATAAACCCTCCGAGGACCCATTTGACATTCTATATTCCTCTGGTTCTGTTGCGTGGGTACACTTTACTCACTCATTTCCCATACAGGGTGAATTTAAATGAAAACTGATAAAAATTTCCTCGACAATTGAAACGATCTTGCAACTTTGTGAACGGTAGAAAAAATTCCCAATTTTTATACGAAATTAGACATTTTTTATTTTTACTCAAAAATTTATTAATTATATCTGTTTTCTTGCTCCAGGTGTCTTGGATAAGGAAAAGGGACCTCCATATACTGACGGTCGGTATTCTCACCTACACAAACGATCAACGGTTTCAGTCGCTTCACAGCGACGGTAGCGACGAATGGACCCTTAAAATCAGCTCACCCCAGGATCGCGACAGCGGGGTTTACGAGTGTCAAGTTTCTACCGAGCCGAAGATCAGCCAAGCCTATCACCTAAGTGTAGTCGGTGAGTGAATTTACAAAATTTATATATTTATTCGTATTTTTTTTTTTTTTTTTTTGGTTTAGAATTTCGGATTTTGTATTTTTTTTATTAGAAACGTGAAAATTTTTCTTGAAATCCGTAGGTTTTATAAATTTGATAAAATCTGTAAGGTCAAAAGTTTATTATCGGTTTTTATATAAGATCGATTATGAATAATTCGTAGCGTTTTTAGTTCAGGGGTAGAAAACAAAAATAAATAAATAAAAATACTCGGCCAGCGATTTCCATATTTCGAATTTCGCGACATCAAACGGTGTCCGGAAAAACGTTTGCGAGGGTAAAGCTTTGAGACTCGTGTCTACTGGGTAGGCTGTAAATATCTCCCGCGTCGTTGGTTCGCGTTATCAAAGCAATAACCAATGCCCAAGTTAAGGGAAAGGTGTAGTGGTGGAAAAATACGGCTACAAAGGTGTACGGGCTTGAGGATATAACGTCGCTTCCTCTTCTCTTCTCTTCTCTTCTCTTCTCTTCTTCGTTTCTCTTTTCATCTCTCATATTACCATTCAAAGGAAAAACGCCTTTGGCGAGTAGCTGGTAGGTGTACGATGTGAGAGAGGGATGTATACACACAGGTAAAAACGTGTCGCCGTATAGTCTCCAAGTAGAGATTTTTTTTTTTTTTTTTATCATTTTCTTCTTTCGCACCGTATTACATCAATCCTCGAGTTACTTTTTACAAAAAAATAAATAAATAAAAAAAATTGACTAAAATAAAATAAAACTGAAGTAGCTCGCTATATAGTACATTTCTATATAAAGCAGTTCTGTACTGCCATTCGTCATTCGCTATTTAAAATTTATTTCTTATATATACATATACAGTCTGCATCGTGGCAGCTGTTGCTACGATCCTGAAAGGATAGTATAGTTATAGCTGGTTATACGTACCAAGCTAAGAAGGCAGGGTTATACTCGACATAACCAATTACCTCTTGATGAATAGCCACAATTAACCACAGCGAAGAAATTATTTATGGATTATTTATAAAACCGTGGTAGTTATATAGTAAGTTTACTCCAGTTATACTAATCATATTTCTACTCGTCTTAGATTTTATTAGTAAATATATATATATATATATTTCCTAAATCTATACCTTAAATATTTCCAGGCACTGATCGATTAACGTCAAACTATTTCGACTATTTATAGACGGTGAAAATATTTAAAGAAAAAATAAAATAAAAATGATAATAATCATACTCTTCGTGGAATGATTTATACGGAAACGACGAGTCTTAAAATACCTAATTTTGTACGTATATAAACGTTATGTCATTAGCTTGATCCCAGGGTTCTCCAGTACTCGTCGGATTTACATAATACTGTTTTAATCACGTGTAATAATAATTGCATTAGCTGTTCGGCGGACCCACGCACTTTGTGTGAAACACGAACTCAATCCTTTTTTATTTTTTTTTTTCAAGTATCTATTAAATGAGGTAAATTCTGCCCCGCAATTGAAATTTTGAATCAATTTTTGTGTTTTACTTTTATTTATTTTTTTTTAACTATTTTCTGTTATTTTTCTCTCGTTACAGTATCGAAGGCTAAGATAATCGGAAATCCAGAACTTTTCATAAAAAGTGGAAGCGATATAAATCTGACCTGTATGGTGCTGCAGACCCCGGAGCCTCCGTCCTTTATTTATTGGTAAGTAAAATGATAGTTTAAATAAATAAACGATTCATTTTTTTACTTCATTTACGACAAATATACTCACCTAAATACGTACATACATACACGTATACATACACATCACATAAGACGATACTATCGCAATCGGTGTATTTCACCATCGTGGATGAAGATACCTACTCGGATTTGATAATCGTACGTGTTCGGATTTACCGATCTCGTACGTACATCCAAACCTGCAGAGTTAAACTAAACGTGCTAGGATCAAGTCGTCCCGGATAACCTGAGCGGAAATAAACCGTTTACTAAAGCAGTGGGTTGGGGATCGTGTCATCGCAAGAACTCGTGTCTTATTTTTACGTTTTTATTTATTCTTTTTGATTATTTTTTGGGTTTTCTTATATCGTATAATAATGAAAATGGGAAAACCGTCTAATTTCATAGCAATTTGCTTTCGTGATACAAGAAAAAAAAATAAAAAAAAGGATAGAAGGTGAAGGTAAATTTTTTTTCATTATTATTTTTTTTTTTTTCAATTTTTCTTCGCTACTTATATTACCGCAAACTCTTAATAATTGACACGCGAAGGGTAGAGGTAGAGAAGAACTTTAGCAGTTAGCGACTTTTCGGAAAAAACAAAATAATGAAAAAAGAAAAAAAGAAAAAAAGAAAAATCTTATCCGAGAAGCTATTTGTTTAGAGGCAGGTTACGGTAAGAAAAATTTTAATCTCATCTTCTCTTACTTTTACTTCTCTACCTTCTACTTCTTCTTCTCCTTCTTCTTCTTCTTCTTCTTTTTTTTTCTTGTGCTTTTTTAATTTTTCTTTTACATATTTCGTTTTCGTTTTCGTTCTCTTTGTTTCCTAAAAGTCGGTTAAAAATGGAATTTCCGTTTAAAGCCGCATTTGCGAGGAGTGTATAACACACGTATACATATACATATACATATAGTACAATACTACTTCTGTACCTACAATAAAACTTTGAGGCAGCAGGAGAAAATCGCTTAACAAAACTCGACTGTACACAACGACAATCACGTAAACTTAAACATAATAATAATAATAATAATAATAATAATAATAATAATAATAATAATAATAATAATAATAATAAGACAAACAACAGAAAAAAAAAATTAAAAAAGGAAAAAATAAAACCCCTAAATAAAGGTACAGGGGGGCGCACGTGATAAACTACAGTCAACGGGGTGGAATCAGCGTCGTGACGGAGAAACAGACGCGGACATCAAGGCTGTTAATATCACGAGCATTACCTGCTGACTCGGGTAACTACACCTGTGCACCGTCAACAGCAGAATCGGCCAGTGTCATGGTCCACGTACTCAATGGTGGGTGAGTCGTCCATATAATATGAATATCCGGTTAATTTTATTAATTATATGTATGGGGCAATTCCATATTATTTCGACCTAGGTCTGACCCTTGACCTTATCGGATTGGGCTCGCGATTTTTTTCACATGATTATTCTCACTTTGAAAGGCACTCAGTTATTTTAACGTTTTTTTTTTTTTTTTTTTGTTTTTTACGGAAAAAGCTTGAAAATAGTCAGAAAGAAAAATCTTCCCATTTCGGGTCTAAACTTAAAAATTTTGATATCTGACATACGATTATTCAGATTTTGGAAATTGTAGAAAATACAAATCAATTTGAAAAATCTATAAAAACAACAAAAAAAAAAAAAAACTGAGTGCCTTTCAAAGTGAGAAAAATTATATAAAAAATCGCGACCCCAATCCGAGTGGTCAAGGGTCAAACCCAGTTCGAAATGGTACAGAATGCCCCATACATATATATTCTAAAATTATACTGACTCGTAATGTACACAATAACTGCATTAATTTTGAGGGATGATTGGAAGGGTTTCATTTGTGTACCCAATCGTTTGAAAAATTCATGTAGGTACGCTGAGACAAACTCTACTATTTTTAACGGGAGGTTAGTAAGCTACCCCTTCTTCCCCCCTCAATCATCCTTCAAAATTAAAGCACTCAAGTACACATATATAAACCCTTTTGCCTTGGCACGTGTTAAAATAAGAAAAAACTGAAAAGTAAAAGAAGGGAGGAAAAAAAATATAGGAAAGCAAAGACAAGAAAATAAAAAATAAAAAAATCAATTCTTTATTGTGTCAGCGATAAAAAAAAGTCCCGAGATAAACTCATACTGTGATGAATAATTAGTTAGGCATCTTAATTTGACCTAGATCAAACGATATGATAAAGGTATGTCGTATAATAGGAGCTAATCGACTAGTCGAGCTCGAAGATCAGGGAGATAGGTTTCAAAAGGGGTGTAAATTTAATTTCTTCTGATTTTTTTTTTTCTTTTATTTTCAACGTACCGTAAATCCGTAACATATACTGCAGGATGATTAGTTTTAATCAATCCTACAGGCTGATATTTTTCAAAGCAAGAAAAAATATGAGAAAATATTTTGGACAAAAGTTTTTTTTCTATAGAGGAGGGAAAGAAGTTGACGTTATCGGATTTTTTTTTTTTTTTGTCAAAGTACCGCTGCGGTCAGGGGTAAGGTCAACTTCGTTTTTTTGTTTTTTTGTAACAGAAATCTATATTTTTTTGATTACCTAATTTTGTTTTACTGAAAAAAAAATCTAACGACTTTTGTAGAAAAGATTTTTTCTCTTTTTTTTTTGTGAGATACCAATTTTTTATGATATTTAACTTGAATATCATAATGCGAATTTATTTCCTTGTACTCTAAACCCTGCAACCTTAGTTCGAAATATTTTCTCATGTCTCTCGACTTGGCTTGGGAAATATCGACCTGGATTGATTAAAACCAATCACCCTGTAAGCCATATTTGTAAAGCAAAAAAAAAAAAAAAAAACAGAAAAATTATCCTACATTTTCCCTCATTCGAAATCCCGTTTTTAAAATTTCATGATCAAGTTTGACGCATATTGCTAAAGCAACCTAGTTCGTTCTCATCGTCTGTGCCCTGTGGAGTATAGCGTATAGTAGCTGTTATAGCGAGTGGGAATTTGCATGGGACAATATCTCGGTTGATTTATACTTTAACCTAGCCTATATCCACGCGAGTTTGGTAGTCTGAGGAGGTAAAGAAGGTTAGACGTAGACGGTACCCGTATCTGAAGGATTTATTTCCTCCGTGGGTTTATACACGCGCACGGTGGTTCGTAGTATGCGAAAGAGAAGAGGGGTATACGACGTATACCGCGGAGGATAAGCTCAGTTCTTCTCGTATTCTCCTATATACCTACCTACCTACCTACCTTTCGAAGCTTTTTATACCTTACTCGTTCTAACCCTCCCTAGCGAAAACTTCCGCCTCCCTTAACCACCCACCTACCCTGCTCTCATTCTCAACAAAAGTCAGTCCTAGCCGTCTGCTGGTGCGACTGCAGAATGTCTGTGTCTCAATATGTGTGTGTGTGTGTGTGTGTACCCATTTCCTAGATGCTGCAGCACTTTGGCTTGCGGCAACGTGCAGCTATATGTATTCCTTAACTACATACGTTGACGGTGCACTTTCACACCCAGTAAACGGAAGTTTTTTTTTTTTTTTTCTTTTTTTTTTTTTTTTTTACCAAAAATATTCGCTATCAGATTTTATTTTGAATAAAATTTTTCGGTACGGAAAAGAGCTGAAAAAAAAAAAAAAAAAAGAGATGGGTGGTACTTTTGCCAATATCCGGGATTTTTTTTTTTTTTTACATCTCCTTTTTATTGAACCGATTCGATTTCGTATACACAAATATCTTGTCTTTTTATTTTCTTTCTTTTTTTATTTTTCATTCCCTTCGACTATGCATAAACTGATGAAAATATATGAATGACTACGTACGCGAGTCTCTGAAATAAAAGTGTCACGACACCAGTCAAAGAGAGGAAGCTGTTCTGTTAAAGTCAAAAAATTGAGACGTTATGTGATACTGACTGGATTCGGTAAAAGTACCTTTTACGTCTTTATCCAATTTTTCTTTTTTTGAGGAAAATTGATTCAAGCTTATGCATGGGGGGACGGGTGTCTTTCGAGACAGCCTTACGGTGTATGTCATGTAGGTAGACAAATATAGATCCTTACTGTTGTGCCTGAGCCTGTCCTTGATCGAATTACAAATGTAAAGCTAGTGATAAAAGCTCTTTTGAGTAATATAAAATTTTTTTTTTTGTTTTTGTTTTTCTTTTTATTGCTTCATATTTAATTTAAAATATACGTGAGTGTAAAGTGGGTTTAATTAATGCATAATGAATTAGACGTAGAGCAAAGTACATATCTGTGGTGTGAGCTTGACGTACCGTAACCATATACACGTTTCTGTATACACGCGACTTGATTTACCTATCCTATGTTAAAACTACAAACGTATGTTTTAATGATTATAACATTCTTTGATCCCTGCAACACGGTTCGTTGTAAGCTTGTTGAAAACAGTTCAGGTATGAAGGGGGTGGTGTGTACGTGTAGTACAAGGATTTAGTTTGAAAAAATTCATTAACGTAAGCTTCAGGAGATGTCAGAACAAAGGGCAATAACTGTTTTCATCAGTAAAAGGGGAAATACGGATTTAAGAATAAAGAGTAGAGAGTATAACAGAAAAGAAGAAAAAATAATTGAAATTAAATTGAAAATAAATAATAAGAATAAGAACTGCATCACGACTACAAAAGAACATATCACAGCTTGTGGAGTTATATGTATATAGTAAATTTTCATCAGAAATTTCTATCGGTATATATATAGGTATATACCTATGTATAGATACATATAGAAACGCGTGAGTAAATCTAGTTTGCTTATCTCGACAAGGAATTTTGTAAATGTAAAATCTCGGTGAAATGTATATAGTGGAGATTGGAGACGGACTTGAAGTAGTATAGGGAATGAAAGCAACCGTACTAGTAGTCCGAAGTGGAAATGTAAAAGCACCAGCACTAGTAGCAGCAGTAGCGGCAACGGAGAAGAGATATCCCGCTGAGTTTGCAATTCAGTTCGAGCTTCGTTCTATAACTAAACCAATTATCTCAGAGCTCGGGGAGAGAGAGAGAGAGAGAGAGAGAGAGAAGCTACGAGGCGAGATATGAAAGTTTTTAATTTCCATTCACAATCCCGTATATTTAATACTTTTTGATTCTTTCGATGTATATAGTATAACAGGGTATATATTGTTATCACGGACGGTTCAGTCTACCTTCAATTCGCAATATATTATATATATAGATACATATATGCAAAGCCTTATAGTATATCTAAATAAATTTTTAATGAATTTTCAAAAAATATCACATTTCGTATAAGCGCATGTGTATACATATACACCTTCGTTAGCTCTCTTAACTTAGCGTATCGTTGTTTGAAACCTCATATACCCGCGGGATATCAAATTCATTTCCTGAATGAAAAAATGAAGAGAAAAAAAAGAAAAAAGAAAAAAATCGTGATCAAAGGTAAACTCCTCTGTTTCAATGTATATAGATATTTGTATCTATATATATACATATATATAATATTGTGAAGGGAAGTTGTTCGTCGTAAAGTCGCAGTTCTAACTAGACGTAAAAATCGAAGAAAATAGGTAAGATGAGAAACGAAATAGTATGAAATAGTATATTGTATGTGAGTGTATAAAAGAAACACGTATATACATATACAATGTAGCTTCGACGTACGTCTGCAGCAGTCGAAGTCATTTCAGAAATTGGAATATCCCTGAGGCGGCGATACTTTTACGGGCTGTCAGTGCCAGGAGGAATAGGTAAACATAGAAACTTGAATGTGTAAAATCCGCGTCTGAAGTCTCGCCGCTCTGAAGGACTCACGGGAAATAACGAGACAGCCGAGCGTTCGTAACGTAATGGGCAAAACGAGTGAGACAAGCTTCTTGGCCTTTGTCGTTTTAAAGGAACTAGTTTTTTTTCTTCTTTTTTTCTGCACGGGAAAAATTGTCTTTTTTGCTTTTTTGGACTTGTTTTGCGGGCGTAAAGTCCAATTTTACGCCCTTATGGTACGAAAATAAATATTCTAATTACCCTTATCGTTTAACTATTGCGAAATTTAGATATCACAGAAAACAAAAAGGATCTTGAAGGGGTTAGGTAAAAGTTGAGTGATTAATAGACAACCAAACCACCCCGCGGTGCGGTATCGTAAATGAAACGAATTATACTCGCGTCAGCTGTACTTGCTCTGAGAGAGGCGCACCGTTCCTAAATGAACTTTGTATAAAATTAATAATTAAGTTCTTTTTTTTTTCTTTTTTTTTTTTCGTATTCTTTCACTCACTCGCTTGCACGCTCGTTAGCTAGCTATGCTGAGAACTCGTTCGCTCAGTTCATTGATGAATTACGGTTTAATGGCTCTGACAGCCCTTGTTGTTACCAAGTTACCTCGTTTTTAGCACTGCCTTTAAAACTTTACCTTAACAGAGAACGGAATGAAACGAAACGAAACTAAACTAAACTAAACTAAACTAAACTAAACCAAACCAAACTCAACTCAACTCAACTTGACTCAACTCCGCGGTTAGGTAGGTACTAATACGAACACCCAATTACCTCATAAATTTATTTCATCAAAATTATATTATTATACATATTTCAACACACCGGTTAAACCGGGGATGAAAACAACCCCCCAAACGAACCTTCTTTTTTATTATAACTTATACTTTGTAAAATTTTCTAACAGCCATCGATGAATATTCATGCATTTTTAGTTTTTATTCATCTTCGTTATCGTGAATTCGATTGATTTTTATTATAAATCTGAAGAATGTCGAGGATCGAGACTACAAATTGGCGATAGATATCAGACTGTCTTTCGTCCAGATTATCCTCAAATCTTACATTTAAAAATTTTCCTGATATTTTTATCTTTTTTTTTTTTTTAAATCATTATTTCTTAACTCCAGCTAGCAGAACTTTTCGCGAAGTAGTAAAGGCGGACGTTGGTAGGTATAACGGGGTAGCACACTCCTACGGCTCTATACACCTTTCCTTACAGGAGCCTGAAATTAATGTATTGCTGTTCTCAGCTCCTTGTTTCCCTTTTAGTTTTGTAGCTTTTACAACCACTCGAGGAAAAGGGAAGGCAATGTAAGGTAAGGTCTCGCTTCGACCGGTACCAACAACTTGAACAAATGACTAAAAAAAGAAATAGAACCCAAAAAAAAAAAAACCCAAAAGAGTAGAAAAAAAATATATATATATATATCTATACACAACGTTTGGCTTAAGCGGGGAACAAGTGCCGAGTAGAGTTCTCTGCAGCTCGACGATTTATCGCCTCTCAAGCTCTAGGAAACAGGCAATTACTTCGGCGGCTTGTTATTCGAGAAGAAAATATATAACTACATACACATAAGAACACATTATATAAAGATGTTTGATTTTTCGTATATATTCATCATCGACGAAAAAAAAAAAAATAAATAAAAAATAAAAAAAATTTAATTTCATTTCGATCGAATCCTGATTTCGAAAAAATATATGAAAAAAAAAAAAAAAATTTTTTTTTTTACATTTATTTTTTCCAGGCGAACATCCGGCTGCTATGCAGCATGGAAATTCGAGCAACAGCGGGGCTGCAACCAGGACACTGGCTCTTCTCCTACTTCTTTTACACGCTGGCTCGTTTGCGAGGTGACTGGCCGATGTCTATCATCACTAGACTCACCTGAAACGGTCGACAAAAAATTTCAAATCATCTCTGTCCTCAAATCACATATTCTTATATGCATTATTATATTCATGATCTTTCATCATCATAATTGTCATCAGGAAAATCCTAATCTCGAGGTTCTTCCCGCGCTATTCGGAGTATGAGATGTCTGACGATCCGTAACGGTAATAAATCCAAAAAAAATAAATAAAAGATAAATAAATAAATGAAAAAAAAAACTAATTATTATTAAAATTATAGTCGAATTAATTACTATAGCTAATAATAATAATAATAATAATAATAATAATAATAATAATAATAATAATAATAATAATAATAATAATAATAAGAAGACGGAGAAGAATATGGTGGAAAGAAAAATCTAAGGAACGAAATAACAAAAATAAAATAAAAACAGACAATTGGTGAATTTGTGTAAATATATATCTGTAATTATTATAGTACCTTGATTGAGAGAGAGAAGGAGTGAGGGAGGGAGGGAGGGAGATGGGCTCGGTGATTAAATAGTAGCGAAACCGTGTAGCAATTAATCGAAGTGGCTCGCCGGGTTGAGGTAGTTGGTACAGGACCAACTAGTCATCGTCGTTCCCTAAAAATAAGGGTGTAATTGGTCGGTTACTGTTAAAATAGTGATTCAGTGACCTGGAACGAATGGAGAAGTGGAGAACAGAGAGAGAAAAAGAGAGAGTAAGAAAGAGAAGGTAGGTATGTACAGACCCCCGGTACCCTACCCTTAAAGTAAAAATCAGTAGTGAGAATACGGGTGAGTGAATTCTGCAGGGTAATAAAAGAAAGAAAAAGGTTACAAAACAAAAAAAGTAAAATTTAGAAGGAAGACCATCTTCTATGGTATATATTTCTCAGCCTCTCATCGTCGTCGTTGCTCTCGATTTTCGTTAAATTACCCCCCCAAAAAAATAGAGAAGTAAAAATAATAAAAAAAAGAAGAAGAAGAAGAAGAGGAAAGAAATTTTTTTTATCAGAGTATTTCATTCTATTGACCCCGTATCAAAAGATAAAAAAAATAAAATTTATTGAATGATATTTAATAATACTGTAAATTGAGGTAAAAGTTGTAATATCATATTCCCAGTCCGTATAATTATTGTATTATGTATAAATATATACATACATATACTATATACCCCAGTAAATATAATATTCATATACATACATATATACATATTATAATGATCAATATTATTGACTGTTTGATATCTTTCTGTATATTATAATCACGAAAACATCACATATCCATGTATAATATAGATTTAAATGTGTATGTATGTATATGTATTCTTTTTGGATTTGTTTTCTTTTTTTTTATATATGATATTTGTCGGTCAACTTTGTTGCAGTGCGAGATATATATAACATATACATGTATTAATATGTATGTAATATATAATAACGCTACACTATGAGGAGTATCGTGTGTAAATTTTTAAATAACATTCAATATATGGACCAGCTTTTGATTTTGGTTGATCGATCGTAATAGGCGTATCTACCTATAACGATTATTGAAATTTTTCTAATTTTTGGTACAACGTAGGTACTATATGTATATACAATTATAAATTCTGGGCAAATAATCTAAACGATGAATAAATGAATTTATAAAATATTGTCAAAACTGGATTTTATATACGTATATGTATAGGTGTATATGTATGTACATTTTTAACTGTCAATTTATTTATACATACCTATGTATGCAGTAACAACCGTGGGAAAATTTTTCACGCTGGTCCATTTTTCGAAAGAGAAGGTAGGGGGGAATAAAAAAAATTAAAAAACTAAAATCAAACGACTAATATCGCCTGTCACAGTATTCAGTGAATGGTTATACCGTGCGGTAAAAATTGGTATGGAAAATAAATAAATAAATAAATAAATAAATATGTGAAAAAGCGTAAACGAAATTGAAATAAAATTGAATAAAATAGAAATAGAATTGTATAAAATTGAATAGACAGATTGAAACGATTGGAGTAGGTAGGTGCACTGGATGCAGTTCCAGTTCCAGTTGGAGTTGAGTCTGCAAGCAAACATTGAACCTTCATGCTGTGAAATAAACCCAATCAAAAAATTCCCTATATAGGAGGTAGGTAAACCTATTCTGATTGCGTACATATATACATGTACGTATATGTGTGTATATATATCTACGAGTAGATATTTCAATCACTGCGATTAACCAACGTTAAAATCCTCCGAAGGCGAGCCCTTGAAATTTTAACAAATATAACAAAGTGACCGTGAACTGTGAGGTGCTTAATGATTTTGAGGGATGATTAGGGAGGAGGAAGTGAAGGGTCTAGCTTATTGCCCTGCCATTTGATATAGGAGTCTCTGTTACTACTAGTCCAGTAAGACCAAGGTCTGAACCTCTGAAATTTCTAAGTGACTACAAACTTGATTCTTATCTTTACTTTATACCCACAAATATCATACATAAATTTTTAGGATCAAAAATTTTCGAGAAAACGTGGAAATCGATGAAATAAGGATAGAAATTTTCGATTTTCGTTATTATCTCGGCAACGGTAAGGAATCCCGAAAAAAAAAGTCTTGTATAAAAATTGTAGAGTTAAAAATTCAGACTTTTCATATATAAATTAGAAAATTTGTTGTCACTGCGTAAATACTGGATGAAAATTAAATTCTGAGGACATTTTTCAACGCAGAATTCTTAGCTCGACTTAACTTTTATACGAAACTTTTTTCGAAATTCTTTAACGTTGCTAAGATAAACATGAAAAACAAAAGTTTCTGTTGTTCTTCATCAATTGTCACGATTTCCCGAACATTTTAGATTCTGCAAATTTGTGTATGGTATTTTTGGGTTTAAAACGAAGATAAAAATCGAGTTTACAGCCACGTAAAAAATTTTTGAGGTTTATATACATCCCCAAAAATTAAAACCCTCAGATTTTGCGGCTATCTATATGTAATAAATATGTATTAATAATTACGCGTAGGGTGGTAATTATCGTGCGTACGTTTGTACCAATTCGCGAATCGTGACGTATATATAAAAATTAAAAATTAAAAATTAAATTAATATATCTATGTGGTGGTATAATAGATTTATAAAATATATCTATAAACACGTATGTACATACGTACGTACATACGTAATTATTATTATTATAAATGTATAATATTATTCTATGATGAATTGATATGAATAATTGTGTTTTATTAAGAAAAAGAAAGAAAAGAAAACTAAAAAGGAAAAGAATAAAAATAAAAAAAAGAAAACCAACCGGGTGTATATTAATCACGTCAGCGTGATATATACGGATATGCAAAACGTGTAACAACCGCCTCGGCTTTATACCTAGTACTTACCCACTGTAAATATTTCTCAATTAAACATTAAGCAAATATAGTTGTTAAGTATATACCTATACCTATATATATATATATACCTTATACTGCAGCTGCTATATATGTATAACGTAATAGTTACCTTGTAAATGCCGTATGCTAATTGCACGGGGCAGTTTGCAGCTACTGTTAAACTGTACGCAGGTTATTATACCCGTTGAGGTGCAGGTTGCAGGAAAGATCTTTTCTGTTTTTTTTTTTTTGTGAATATAACTACAGCATCTGCAGCTCGTTGAAAAGTTTATTAAAAAAGATTTCAACTTTCTATTTTGAATTTTCTATCTTCTAATTTTTTTTTACCTTTTATCGGTGCATATGGAAAAAAAAAATAGGTAATGATCAAACAGAAATAACGTTTCGAAGGATAGAAAAAAATCCCGTTGTAATTAATGTTGAATTAATAGTTTTTACATCCCTTATTCATGAAATTTTTCTCAATTTGGAATAATCTCTCTACATCGATAAGAGAATTTTGATTATAACGATAATTTGAGTTGCATTCAAGTATACGATTTTTTGATATTTATTTATATATATGTATACCGTATATGTAACTGGAAATCTCACCGACTCTTTAAGAACAATAACCGTGAAACAAGGAGATAATTTAAATCCATTTATCTGCATGAGATAAATAGGCGTATTATACAGTAAAATGAATCGTTTCAATGCTTTTTTCTAACTTTATGTAATAGACAACGTAGTATACTATATAATAAATATATATTTGAGATATTCCGTGTGACAAATTCAGCCACTCAAAAAATGACTAAATCTAGAAAAAAAAAAAATAAAAAAAAATTCTACAGATCCGGGTACAAAAGTACAAGTACTTTTATTTTCTCAAACGGAGATATCCCGAAAAATTGTACGATCTGTAGAAAATATTTTGAATTTTAATCATTTTTTTTTTTTGGTGTTTGAAATCACATGGAACATCCCATGAATTCTTTTCTACTAACGTGATGCTTGTGCGTATAAAAAAAAAAAAAAAAAAAAAACTATTATTGTTATAATTATCATTATCATTATTATTGTTAAATCGATTTTGTTTAAATATTTAAGTTAGAGAACAGTAATGATGATTATAAAATCCAAATTGATACCGTTAATATATTATATATATTATATAGGGGAAAAAATCAATTTTAACCTCCAGTTAATTCGATTTTTTATTATAAAATTATTATTATTATTATTATTATTATTTTAGAATGACTGCAGGTTTAGGGAATTTAAATTAATAAGCAAATGTTTAGCCAATATATGATTGATGACGATGATAAACTCTATATTATAAATGAATGAATAAATAAATATAAAATAAAATGAAATAAAATAAAATATTAATTTTAATTAATAAAAAAATGTTACAAGAAGAAAAAAAAAATAAATAAAAATAAAAATATTAAGTATATAAATTAATGTATATATATATATCTAATTATAATATGATGATTATTACGTCGACTGTATATCGATATAATTATTGTACCAGAAATTCGTATATATACATAAGATATAATTAAAGAAAAAAATTATTATTTGTGGGAAAAAAAAGATAATGACTTAAAAATTAGAATCTAAATACCCCTTAATCAATTTAATATGTAGTGATTAAAATACATAAAGCACGGTTTTGTTTGAACTGTGAAATGTGAACGACAAGATATTCATGTCCAGACTTTACTACTGGCAGATCAAAAGTAAGTAGTAATTTTCATCTCTTAATTAATTATTAAATGTTATTCGAGGGGGTTTGTATCGGCTGAAAAGGACATACCCAAAATTCATTTGGATTGTAGTCGTATATGGGTAAATATCTAATACACATATGAAAGGGTTAAAAATAACAAATTATATTAAATCGATGTATCAATTTCGAAAATGATTTCACTTCCACTTTTACTTTTACTTTCGTTTTCTTCATTTTATTCGATTTGACGGTTTCATATGTTCAACTAAGAATAATATCGCCACGAAAATGTATATACATATAACCCAAGTATCTATACTTTACCATACCCTATCCTAGCTACGTATATATCCGGGGTTTATTCCCAACGCTTGAACATCCCTAACTCGAAATCGATGGCTCTGAAATTTAGCCCCAAAATAGTTAGGCGGGATGTATACGGTGGTAGGTATAGAAGAGGTAGAGGGAGGCTCGAGGTAAACACGAATTTGATCGGCGGATAAACAACGTTGGTCGAACTGCCGCCTCATTAGACAGCATAGAGGTAGGTTATTTGATCAGAAGAGCTGTTTTCCCTCCCTAAATCTCTCCCTCGTATAATACTTCTGTCCTTTTCTTATAATGCAATAATTTTCTCAATTTATTTCTTTCATTTTCTCTTCTCTCTTATTCCTCATCCCCCAGACAACCCTCCTTAGATTATAATTTCTTCTTTGTCCCCGGAAAAGAGAAATGGTAAGGGGAAAAAATATATATATATATATTTTTTTTTTACCTCTTCGTTTCGGAATTTCTACGACGAATCTTTCTTCTTCTCGGTGTTGTATATATAGTAGCTGAAATTTTCTTCTCTCAAAAACCAGCGGGCTCCGGGGTCTCAGGATGAAATGATTGATCCATATATCCAGCTACATATATACAGCTATACAGCATCGTCGAGAGACAACAGCTGCGGCTGGAAAAGCCTACTTCTCTTCTCTTTTCCCTGTTTTTACCATTTTTTATTTTTTTTTATTTTTTTGTACTTTTTATTTTTCTTTTTAGTTTTGCTTACAGAGAAATGATTCGACGAAGAAAATTATTCGTCCAAGGGGGATGACGCAAGTGAACGTTGAGAATGACCAAAATTTGTTATATTTTATACAGACGAGATTTTATTTTATTATTAGCCTAGACTGAATTTTTTTTTCAAAAATTTTATCACATACTTGCATAGACTAACGTGAATTTTTTTTTTTCTTTTTTTGTGGTTTTTTTTTTCTCTTTCTTTGACAGCTATCTTACCTCGACAAAGGGGGACAAAGTGGGCTATATAATTTCTAGGCGACTCCAGACAGTAGCAGAAGCAGAAGCAGAAGCAAAAGCAGAATCATATAAGCAGAAGCTCGAACAGAAAAATGGACCTTTTTACCCTATACCTGGGGGTATAACACCCGCCCTTATTTCAACCCTGACATATATTTTCTGCGGTTAACGCACCGCAGACATATAGTAGTCTCTCTCACCGTCGTGCCTGCACATATATATATACTTACACACATATATGATCCAAGCCGCACAAGGTTCGTTTCAGACTTTCAAAAATATACGAGGCTTTTTACGTTATTGAAAAAGGTATAAGCATATGCGTCAAACAAAAACAGATAAAAACTAGGTGTACCGTAGAGAGGACCCTTGTTGCTTATCACCTCAACGAAACTTATGGGACAAGGTGGCGTACCTCGTTTTTTGTTCTTTTATTTCTTTGCCTTTCCAATTTCTTCTCTTTTTACTTTTTTACTTTTTTTACTTTTATCGTTGGTAAATAATCTCGAAGGTTCAAACGTTCCTGTACAACAGCAAAATCATTTTCTAACTCATTGAAATCTTTTGAAAAACCTTCGAATGATATCTTTCACGTCGTGTCAATATGCCGGAAATGAAATAAAAAAGATCAACATAGAAAATGTACTTTTTTCAAAATCTTTTCAAGTATATTCAAATTCTTTGAAAAACAGATTATTACAACGTTGGAATAAAGTCGACTGATATTCGTGCGATATTAATATGACGTCTTAAATTATATATATACGATTTTTAAAATTCTTTATCATTTGTGCAAAAAAAGGTTTTCTAAATTCTTTGAAATATTTTCGACAAAAATAAAGCAATAATTTTTGGAATCATTTTAAATACGAATATTATATATAAACATAAAAATGAAATTTTTATTCCGAAATGGTTGACCTTTCGTCAAAAGTACGACTTGTATGTACCTAAATTATAAAGGGTTTAAAATTGAAAGAAGAAGAAAAAAAGCAAAATGAAATACGGTTAATTCCGTGATGAAACCAAAAATAAAAAAGAATTACGTATTCAAATTCTGAAATTTTGAATGCGGTAATTAAACGAGGTTACAAAGGTGTCCTGACACACCGTTGACACGTCATTTATAAAGGTCTAAGCCATTCGAAGAATACGTGGATAGATTGGTATATACTCTGCCTCTGCCACTGCCACTGCCACTTCTACTGGTACATTGTTGGGTAATTTTCACGTTGTAGTCTCGTATATATTGTTTCGCTCCGGGTAAAAGCTTAATTAACTTTCCCCTCGTCAAGTAGCTATCGGCAGGTAGGTATATCGGATTAATTGATTCTCGCTGGCACCCCTGCCGGTAGCTGTCTTCGTTCCTTGTTCCTGATCGTCTTGAGTTCCGGTAGAAACCCACAACGAACTTCACCATACTATAACAATCGGATTCCTTAATTTCTCAAGAGTCAAGCCTGCCTGTCTGAACAAACGGAATATATATATATATATATCTCCGAAATATCCATCTCTTGGTTTCCCTATTGTCAAAGCGAGACGCTAATAGGACTCGGTCGATGCCCAAATATTGTTACCAAAATTTCCCGCGGTCTAATTCACTCGAGAATTCATTTAGCGAAATGGATTAATTGGCTTCACTCTGTCTCTCTCTCTCTTTCTCTTCTATATCTTTTCTCCCCTTTATACTACGGGGAAGATTGAACGATCAATTAAATTCTTTGAATCTAATTATTCAAAGTGAAAAAAATAAAAATAAAATAATTTATATATAAGTACATTTAGAAATTGGCAAACAGATTGCGAAGTGGAAATACGTAAAGGATCTCTTCTCGTTTTGGGATTTTCTTGCTTTTCTTTCATTTTTCTTTATTTTTATACCGTAGGGCAATATCCGTATGTTCTGTATTAGGGACTGTATGTGCATATACGTGCGGGGCAGTTATACAGCTACTTTTTTTTATTTTTGTTCGAAATAAAAACGAAAAATAAAGAGAAAAATAAGAAATAAAAACTTTTTGTTTCGTGAAGCAAAACCGGGTGGATTTATGGATGGCCAGCTCCTATCTACTACATAAAAGGTAAGTCTCATACCAGAATCTTGAGTCGAGGGTTAGGGTGGTATACGGGTTATCGGGCTCAAGATTTGGAGAAACAAAAAATCTCGCCCTATCTTAACTGCCCGGATTCAAGTTATAATAGTAGAATCATCCCCCGCACTTCTCGAAAATCTCGATTACCGTATCCACCACCTGAAAATCACCCCGAGGTCTTGATTCAACTGAAATTAGATAAAATTGCATCGTTCGTCAAATTGAGGTAAGAAAAAATTGGCTAAAATTTATTTCTAAACCTTTTTGACAGATATATAGACAATCTTATTTCTTCACTCAACGAATGTCTAGATCAATTCTTAATTAATCGTCGACTGACTATACCTAATCGTTTCTAAAACGTACGAAGGTTACTGTGGCGGAATACAAGAGACGTAAGGGAGTCTGAGCTAAGGCCAGCCCTCTCGGGACCGAGGGCTAGAGATTATTCGAAACGTGTAGACCGGAGATTGCAGCGTTGAATTCACGGATAGAGAAAGAGAGAGAGAGAGGCAGAGAAAGAGAGAGGAGGAAGAGGGAGAGAGAGTTCCAGGGTTTCTCGGTGTTCTATATTATATAACATTATATTATATCCATTAAGATTCTTCTCATGGGAACGCGCGCCCATCCATAGGGTTAACTAAAACTTGAACCTAAACTACGTAACCAACCAAATGGCAATGAAGAGAAGAGAAGAGAAGAGAAGAGAAGAGAAGAGAAGAGAAGTTCTGCGTGTCTCAGTCTGTACGTTAACAACGAGGATTCCGTTTCCAAGTCTGGAAAACCTTCTTCAGAGATTTATGTGAGATGTATATATGTATATATATATATACCAGCTATACAAGGTATGTATATATATATGTATGTATATATTTAGCTTGGATCCTTCGGGGAGCCTCTATTTCGGTTAACAATTTGAATAAATTTTCGAAACCGCGAAGCGAAGTAGGTACTGAGATACGATTTATCCGATAATTAACCGGATTTAGTAAATCCGTTTTAAAAATCACTCCCAGATACAATCTGGAAAATGTAATAAAATATATATTTTTATATTCGTATCCTCTCCGTATACGGTTGTATCAAAAATTAGCATCGTCCTTCGTCCTTTGCCGCGGGTTTGAACAGTAATAGTAAATATTAAATAAGCAGATTTCTAAATCATTGATAAACCCATCAGTAATACGTCGTATAAAATGTTCGTTCCCATCATATAAGTATTATACCCGTGACTAAAATTGTCACTCATTTATTAAACCGTGACGGAGATATGTGTAATCATAATACGAATTAGTAATCCTTGTACCATTTTATACGAAGAAGAAGCGACACGAAACCCTCTATGGAATTGCTAACCAGATGTTAAAGCTCGTTCACAATCGAGGACGCGTGATTATCTATAATCCCTTGACTATTAAGTACCCACGTTCCTCGTTCAATTTCAACCTTGCCATGGTACTTTGGTAGTTACTATAGCTACCAGCTATATCCCCATCCAGCTTGGTTAAATTTTGCAAGGCAATTACTCGTTAGAACGACAGCGTATCAACACCTGGGGTTCTCTCTAGCTATAGTAGGGTACCAGCGTCATTATTCAAGAGTCAACAGAAACTCCGAATCTGTTACCATGTGCAGCAAGCAAGCCACCCACCCAGCCAGCCAGCCATTCTTCCCTTTAAAATGCATGCACCGAGCGGATAAGCTTTGGGTATACCTTATATACCTTATACCTACGAGCTAATGCAGAGCCAGGGCTACCGAGCTGGTGGTCTAGGTAGCTAAGCCTCTTATCGGTTCCTTGCAGTTCTTCTCCGGAAGGTCTCTACGAGTGAGATGGTTAAGGTGGTAAAGTGAAAGCGTCGACGGGGGGTTGTTTTCGAATTTAAGTTCCCACTGCGGGGGTTCCAGGGGTAAAATTCGTGGCCTCTAACCCTAACGACCAATCAAAATAACGAGCCGAGAACCTTGAAATGACATTTACGTCAAGAGTTATCGCTGCGTTGTAGAATTTTTTTTTTCTTCTTCTTCTTCTTTTATGCCATTTTCCTTTATTTTTTAATTTCATTTTACCCACCAGCCGAGGGCTTTTTCTCTCTCTCTCTCTCTCTCTCTCTCTCTCTCTCTCTCTCTCTCTCTCTCTCTCTCTCTCTCTCTCTCTCTCTCTCTCTCTCTCTCTCTCTCTCTCTCTCTCTCTCTCTGTCTCTCTCTTTGCTCTTGGGAATTGTACGAAATTATATTTTAGCCAGGAATGAACCGAATGGAACGAAATGGAACAGAACGGAACGGAACGGAACGGGTGGTGAGGAAACTTTGGCCGGGTGTATCTATCGCATTGAACAAACCGTCGAGCATCCTGAACATAATCAAAATTAAGCGAACCGCGAACCGAACGTAATTTAAAGGAATTTGGTAAAATAATTTCAATCGGTGTTAAGTCTCATTTACTATTCTGCTCTCGACACACCAGCGATACTCGGTAATCTCATAATTATACTGACAATTCATTAATTATCTCCTCTCTACCTCCTCATCCTACAAAACCCCCTTCGCCACTTCCCACTTTCCACCTCCTACCCCCCCTCGGGATGGAATATTGAGCTCGTTACACTTTACGAGCTCAGTGCTGATAACGTAAATGAGACCTTAATGATCATCTTGAATACTTTAACATCACTGGCTCGTTCGTAGCCTGCACACCGGAAACTGGCAAATATCCTCGAGGCGTTCTTAGCGCTAGCTTCCCTACTTATTCTACTTAGACCAAGATTACCTCCATCTCTCTCTTTCTTTCGCGACGTATTCTTTTTTTCTTTACGAAATTAAGTTACACTCGGTGTTTACTACAAGTTAACGGTTCGATATTAACGAAACGGTGGAACAAAAAACCAATAAAAAAAAAAAAATATCGTGCGAAAGATTCTTTTAATAAAAAAGAAGAAGAGATAAAAAAAAGGGTCTAACTTCTTCTGTCGATCTGTCAATTTCAAAAAGCGACTGCGCGACTCCACCTTCGATATAAGAAAGTCATTAGATCAAAAAGCCTCTCTCTTCTCT
Organism: Macrophya annulata; assembly: GCA_963924015.1. NCBI lineage: Eukaryota > Metazoa > Arthropoda > Insecta > Hymenoptera > Tenthredinidae > Macrophya > Macrophya annulata. Next base: position 15,623,265 of record OZ001257.1, on the reverse strand, counting down.
CTATACATTTCTTTGACGGCTTGTCTTCGGTGGTGAATAATTAAGCTGTCATCTCTAACGCGAGGTATGGGTATGGTACGTGAGTGGTGTGTTCCTGCGGAGATTCAGCGAGAGTTCTGACGACTAACGTAGGCGGGTATCCTAAGCCGTAATTCTATAGCTTAAATTGAGCGTTTCAGGGGTGAAAAGGGTGCGGGAGGGTGTATGGCGAAGACGAAACAGAAGCGTGTGTGCCTTTGAATAATTCGAAGTTTGATATGCGTGACAATGCTCAAGTGTGTCTGCAACAGGATCTATATTATCTTACTGATATCTACATAAGGGGATGATGAGGGAAGAGAAATTTCATCCCCGTTGGCGTTGGCATTGGCATTGGCATTGGCATTGGCATTGGCATTTCGCTCAGTGCAAGGTCCGCATCTAGTAGATTATAGAACTCTTATGGGACTGCCTACCTCCCTCCCTTCCTCACTTCGCAACGTCCATTTCAACCGAACGAATCCTTCGGAAGGTCCAAGGGTCGAGGGCCACCCGATTGGGCCGACCATTCGCCTCGGCCCGTTTAACATTTCTCTTTCCTTTATTGCTCGACCCTTAATTCGTTCCATAATCCGGGTGACCAGATATATTCCATTGCTTCACCTTCCGCTGACGGTTTCCGATCTGGTTCACCCCTCGTCCCCGTACGAGGTTCCGCTCGTTACGTTCATCGGCCTTAGGGCGTCTATTCCTTTACCAGTTCCGGCGACCCAATCTAGACAGAAAATCGTGACGGATCGAGTAATTGATACTCACGTCGTCTATATCTACATTAGATTTTTTTCCAACCGACTTTTTTTTACCATGGTAAGTATTCCATACGAGTATTGGAATGTAAAATTACACTTTTTATTATCGCCATGTATATTTATGTATGTATGGTATATACGTGTAATCGATTAGGTATATGATATAAAGAGTCGGAGCGTTTTTATTACAGGTGATATAAACTCCGGGTCACAATTACTTAAGGTAATGGATGGAACGGGGGTTGGCTGCATGAGGGATTAAGGGGATTTGAAACCCCGATCGAGTCATGCGTCAGTCAGTATACACCCAACCCTTGTGACAACGAAATCAAACTCGAGGGATGATCTCGGTTGATCAATGGCTGCTTCGAAGAGCGTCGAGAAAGCATCGCAGCATTGATTCAGCTGTGAGAGAGGGTGAACTGCCAAGTGAGTGCAGGGTATAGGAAAGGGGAAGGGATACTCGTCAGGTTTGGGTTATTCTTGGAGTGGGAATATAAGAGGGAAGAAATTTTTCTCTCTCTCTCTCTTTCTCTCTCGCTCTCTCACTCTCTGAAATCTCAGTTCGCGCAAGTCGTTTTGGGATTTCTCGAGTGTGAAGAGGACTCTCTTGACGTGGCACTTCCAGCCGCGCCACGAACTGTCGGTGTCTGAATAAATAAAATGAAGTAAAGTAAGAAGGAAAAAAAATAATAAATAAATAAATAAAAAAATAAAAAGAAATCCTTTTGAGGGTGGTTAGGTGGCCGCGTTATGAGGAGGAACACAGACCCTGCAATATCGTAATTACTTAATAAAAATTGACGGGAGGGGGGGATTGAGGCGCGCAGGAAATAAGGGTCGGAATATCGGAAGGGAGAGACTCCTGGCCCAATTAGCATTTAGAAGGGGTTTTTAATAAAGAGTTTTCGCCACCGGGTGGATTGGCAAATGTTTACAAGGCTGCAGCAGCTCGACTTGAGACTGGTTTTAAAAAAATTTTCAAAATATCATACGAAATGGTAACTATAAAAATTGATCAATATTCAAACTAACTATGGTCCACCTCATTCAGTGATTTTAAATTACACCGATTTGACTTTAACATTTTCCATTATATTTTTTGTTATTCTCAACGGAAAGTGTATTTATCTTCTCGGTGGTACTAAACGATGCTTCCTACACCGCTCGTTAATTTCACGTTTAACAGGGATCTGACGAAGGAGGTTTTTTCTCCCACTGAGAACGTTCGCTCTGTCGCTTCGAGAAAAAAGAAAAAAAAAAAAAAAAAACAGAAAGAAAATAAACTAACATATGTGTGCGTGCTATTTGTTGGTTTATATTATATAGCCAACTACAACTACGTCTGCATTTTATTGCAGAAGAAATTTCGTACCTCTGTTTTTATTCTACCCCACGAATTGGAGCCTCCCTCTCGGTTCGAGCTAATATCATTTAGAATTGGAGATTCGAGGAGGAGTTGAAGAACTGAGAGTCTGGGACATCGGAATATCGGACGAGCTATTAAAAGGTAATTACTCATCGAATCGTCGAAACGACGGGGCTCGTTTAAGAGGAGAAAAGTTCCGACTATATAGCAGCTGGTTTACAGCTACTGAATGAAAAAAATTAATTGACATGATTCGGTCGAACGGTCACACGGATTATTCAGTAAATTCGAATCTCGGAGTGAAATTTCTTTTGAATTTGAAATACGGTAAGAATTTGGCGAAGCTTTTTCGCGAATCTAATAATGGGACGCCCCCGCGTTTAAACGAAGAATCAGATAGATATCGGTGGGGTTTGATCTTCGAAATCTCACCAAGCCCTTTTGAAATTTGCTTCAGAAATCATTGAAAACGTTGAAATCTGGTGTACAAAGAAACTTATCATTGGTTAACCCCTCGATTTATCACTTTGAGATATTCCCTTGAGAGGCATAGGCTATACGGTGAGAAACCAGCTTCAGAACCAGGGGTGGTTCTAATTTCAGAACCGCAAGATGCCGGCGCTGACACCCTTGAGGTATATACATCCCCGGGTTACCCCTGGCTACGGTAAAGGATAAGGGATCACGTTACACGGTAACAAAATACTATACTACTAATTCTGTTCTTTCAACAAACTGCTATTCGGCATGAGGAGGAACGGTGACAATTTAATTTCTGAAATTGATTATGAGAAAGCTGACGGTTACTTTTATTTAAATTTATTTAATTTATTTTTTTATTATTAGCAATTAAAAATTGTACATATAACTTTAAGAATTACAAATATTGTATAAATGTAATATAATATGTATAATAATATAATAATTCTCCCCTCCTCGCTACGATCTGTTTCAATTGAGCGAGCGGTAATATTTCTATCGAGATGCTTCTGAAATTGTGATTGTCGTATCTCGTCGATGTAAACCCCCCCCTGTAAACTCTTTGACGCCACAAGGGCCACTGACCCCCGAGAGTGAAAGTGCCGCTATTCAAGTTCAAGATCGCTGCTCTCCCCACCAACGGGGCCTGAAATGGTATCGCCATTTCGCGGTTGGAGTGGTGAACTACTTTGGCTGGTAAAAGCGGTATCTGGCGTGACTGCCGGTAAAAGTGTTCGTGACTTTGGCCGCGAGATGGGGTTACTATGTCGAATGATGTTGACAGGGAGAGCATTGAGCAACGACCACAAGTTGACTACCTCTACCAGCAGTAAAATTTTCAGTGGCCCACGTGGCGTTAAACAGTTAACATCGGGGGTTGCGCTAACGAGATTCAATGTGAATACTTCGAACAGATATTTATTTATGTATTTATTTATTGTTACATAGTAGCCTAACGATGTATTACTGTATTCTGCAGAGATGCACAGTATCTGTACGTAATACGGCCGTTTAATACTAACCTAAAAAAAAGTACAAGATGAAATAAATATTATTTTGCGGTGTTTTAATGGTATTGTTATTGCACATCAATTTTTCTTATATGATTTTGGATGATCAATTTGTAGATTTGTATTTGTGAATAGTTACATTAGGTAGTATATTATTGTAGTATGTAATACCAATGTAACTTATAGGTATAATAAGATTATTTGTATCTAGAGAAGCAAATAAATAGATTCAATCAAATGTGATGGGTAAATATTTATTTTTGAGAAATAATTACAAGTTGCCTTTTTCCAAATTATCCCCAGTCCCAATCCACCGCACTTTCCGAATTCTCTCAGTCCCAATCTGAAACTGACTACCTAATTTTGACGTGAATATTGGTGCGCCTTAGTATATGCAACCGTTAATTGAATATCACATCAATGAATTGCAGGTTGCAATACCTAAGGCGCACCCGTATCTACAGCAAAATTAAGTTGTCAGTTCGATCGCTAGATGGCGATACCATTTCAGACCCCGTTGGCGAGGGGCAGCATTGACTCGGTATTTGAGTGCGGCACCTGCTGTCTCGGGTTCAGTGGCCTTTGTGGCGTCGGAGAGTAAGTATAGGGGCTACGTCAACGAAACTAACTTAATAAAAATACTCCGAACGCAGTGATGTTAAACTATTAATAAATATTAAATATTATGTAATATTCCCCGCCGAAAATTTCAGCACACCTCCTCGGCTCAGATGTTCTCCTGATACCAGGAGCAATTTTTCGACTTAAGATTTCAAAAATCTTAAATTTTGTAAGCTAATGAGAGATACAGAGAAACACATCGATGGGAATGCATGCCTGCTTAGACACATGCTCCTGATTTTTCCCGCCAAAAATTTCAGCACACCTCCTCGGCTCAGATGTTCTCCTGATACCAGGAGCAATTTTTCGACTTAAAATTTCAAAAACTCCAAATTTTCTAAGTTAATGAGAGATACAGAGAGACACATCGATGGGAATGCAATGCCTGCTCAGACACATGCTCCTGATTTTTCCCGCCAAAAATTTCAGCACACCTCCTCGGCTCAGATGTTCTCCTGATACCAGGAGCAATTTTTCGACTTAAAATTTCAAAAATCTTAAATTTTGTAAGCTAATGAGAGATACAGAGAAACACATCGATGGGAATGCATGCCTGCTTAGACACATGCTCCTGATTTTTCCCGCCAGAAATTTCAGCACACCTCCTCGGCTCAGATGTTCTCCTGATACCAGGAGCAATTTTTCGACTTAAGATTTCAAAAATCTTAAATTTTGTAAGCTAATGAGAGATACAGAGAAACACATCGATGGGAATGCATGCCTGCTTAGACACATGCTCCTGATTTTTCCCGCCAGAAATTTCAGCACACCTCCTCGGCTCAGATGTTCTCCTGATACCAGGAGCAATTTTTCGACTTAAAATTTCAAAAATCTTAAATTTTGTAAGCTAATGAGAGATACAGAGAAACACATCGATGGGAATGCATGCCTGCTTAGACACATGCTCCTGATTTTTCCCGCCAGAAATTTCAGCACACCTCCTCGGCTCAGATGTTCTCCTGATACCAGGAGCAATTTTTCGACTTAAGATTTCAAAAATCTTAAATTTTGTAAGCTAATGAGAGATACAGAGAAACACATCGATGGGAATGCATGCCTGCTTAGACACATGCTCCTGATTTTTCCCGCCAGAAATTTCAGCACACCTCCTCGGCTCAGATGTTCTCCTGATACCAGGAGCAATTTTTCGACTTAAAATTTCAAAAATCTTAAATTTTGTAAGCTATTCAGAGATACAGAGAGACACATCGATGGGGATGCATGCCTGCTCAGACACATGCTCCTGATTTTTCCCGCCAAAAATTTCAGCACACCTCCTCGGGTCAGATGTTCTCCTGATACCAGGAGAAATTTTTCGACTTAAAATTTTAAAAACTCAAAAATTTCGTAAGCGAATGTCGAGTCGATTGAATTGATTTAAACTTTTCTTAATATCAATAGTTTGAGTACAGCTACATGATGTATGGAAGAGGATAATAATGAGACAATTCATTATACACATATCTTTATTATTAACAGTTTTTGTAATAGCATATCATATAATATTACATGTATTGTTAAAGCTATGTATAAATCTACCTATATTATCTATACGTCTACATTTGTAACTGTTTCTTAAAAATAAACGTTTTTCCCAAGTAATCGATCAGTACTTTTATTTCCATTGCGGTACATGATGGTAAAATGAAAATTATTCTCGCTGAAATTTTTTGTCAGGGATCTTCTTTCGTAATTACTTGGAGTAGATTTTGGTGAAAAAAAAATCTTCCACATCTTAAATCACGATTACTCTTGCATTGCGTGCGTACAATTTTTGCCCATTATTCATTCAAGCAGTTGTTCAAAATATGGGAATACTCATAATCTATTAGTGATATAGAAAATGTGTAGACTCGATCAACTCCAGCGTAATCTTGCGTATGATTATTCTGAAATTAATATAACACGAAGTAACAGCATATATTCTTAGTATAGCCAGCACTGCTTCCGCGTCAAATCAGACTTCTGACAATAATTATTACACCAGGTTTACAATGGTTGGACTTTTCCTGGACTGGATTCGCACGTTCTATTTCATCCCAAGGTGAGCCAATCGTCGATAGTAGTCGATAAATTATCAATCCATATTATAACATCATGAGGTAATAAATATATCATCGTTCTCAGAAACGTGTGATATTGAAGAGGATCCAACGATCAATGATGAATTGCCAATGTTGCCTTAATCAGTGATCTGACATCAGCAAAGTGACTGTATCCTACCTGAACAACCCAAAAGCATTTATATTCGGCGTTCTCTGTCACTAATTAGGATTATGTTTTTATTAAAATTGGCATTTGACATTCCTTTGCAATAAATAATGGATACCTACCTCCGGCATTGAACAATTATTTTCCCAAAGACAGTAGAATTATACTCCCTATTTTATACCGTCATTAAAAAATTAACTGGCTGAATCCCGGTTATCACTTAGTCAGAAATCGAGCTCTACAATCTCATCCTATTCAACTCGCTTGGAAAATTTTCCTGTTATTCACTCGAGCAGTTGTATAATCCATTCCAAAATAATTTACAATTAAAACAAATATTCGATAGGGATCGGTTTGAGCCGATAAAGTTAATTATTATTAGGATCATAGAGAATTTCCGGTATAGAATATCAGGGTAATTAATTCTGACGTATGAACGTAGGTGATCCCGGAAAATTGATGATAAAAAATGTCAAGCTCAAATTGGAATTTATAAAATTTGACAAAATTGCTGGTACACCTAGTTGGACACGTCATGTTCACATACTGCGGTAGATGTAGATAATACGTACTTTACGTCCCACCCGGCGCGGCGTTCGCTCTCGTATAGGTACTGCAACAGCAAGCACCAGGTCGTGTACGCCGCGGTTCGTTGTCGCAAATAACGCAGCTGATTCGAGCAGCATATTGGGTTGGTGTATTGCCAAACTGAACCACCTACTGTTGAACACTGGTACGGTCCTGTGACCTAACGATCAGATTCTGGAGGCTGCACTGGCGCGTCACGTGTGGGAAAGCATTAATCAGCTACCGTGCGCCTCCTACTCGGCAACAAATCATTCGTTGGAGTCGTGTTCTACCTCGTCAGCAAAATTTCAAACCGTTAGAAACGACGGTGGAATACGATCTAACAATAAGTTTACATCGAATGCAAACCATCCGGAATTTGCACGGGAGTGTCGCAACACGATGAGTTTATCTTTAATTAAACTCTTAATTGCGAACTTTACTCAATCGCTAATTGCAGGCCTAGGTATATTTATTTGTTTCGTTCAACGTTAGATTTTAATTAACAGTAACTCACTTTACTCATCTCTATTATTCTATTCTCGAAAATTACTTCCGCGACATGTTTTCGCAGTAAGAGTTGCAAAAAATACGATTATTCAAAAATTAAAGGTCCAAAAAATAATTATCTAGTCGAGAAAAGCTTCTGGAAATTTTCTATTTGATAAAGAAACTGGTCGAGAAATAATTAGAAAAAATTTACTACATTATCAGACAATTTTTTAGATAAAAAGTATCCGTCTAAAGCTAAATTACATACGTGATTCATCCTTACCTCAATCGTTTTATCTCCGAGATAAACTTCAGTTCGATGTCCCGTCAGCAGAATCACACTATCATCTGTACATCCAGTCTTCACCTTCATTTAGAAACTACTAACTGTGCAATTCTGGTGAATTGCCATAGCGGTTTTAGGATAACGAGACGATGATATAATCCTCTGAAAAGGAGTTTAATCTTTCCCCAAAAACTGTGAAAGACAATTTAGAAATTTGTCAGAAAGTGTATAGTTTTTGAATTTTATCAAAGCTAGTCATGTTTTTCGTACCATGGATAAACGACGTCGTTTTGAGAATTGAAGTAGGGATTCTTATAGTTGGAAAGAGAAAAAATAAGTTTGTGAAAAAAAAGAAAGAAAGAAAGAAAAAAAAGTTCCATGAATTAATTCAATAAAATAAAAATTTCGTGTGGTCAACAGAATTCCTTATGGTACTTTATGGGTTCGTTTTAGTCTACGTCGATCACGAAAAGGCCATAAATAGGATATCAGCGAGGTCCCTAATCCCGGTGTAAAAGTTTCTACGTTCTTTGAAATTGTCGGAAAGTATCGCCTGTCGTAAGCCAATAAACTAAGAAGTTTTTCAAACTTTGTTTTCAAGGGTGATTTACGGACCCCGTTCAACAACCCTTCTTATCTCGTTATACGCGAAACAGTATAATCAAATAGAAAACCGTTTTTGTAACAGAAATGAAAAAAAAAAAAAATAAAAAAGAATGTAAGATACAAAAAATGAATATTATACCCGGCATTATTCCTCCTGGATGTTTTTAGTGATGTCAATTAATGCGGACAGGAAACCACTGGTTGCTTGATTGGACAGTTTCTCAAAGGGCAAACTGCAGCCTTTAGTAAAAATGAAATAAAAAAATAAAACAATATACGTGCAACGAGTAAACTCGGACTTTACCGTGGTCTCCGCGTTGGTGACAAACAACCAGCAAAGTTCAGAAAAGCTCGAGAGAACTGTAGCCACCTTAATGAGCGAACGTTGCCAGTAGTACATACATACCAGTTTTTGAATTAAGTATATACCTATATATATATATATATATATACCTCGGTACTGTTTCGCCGCAGGGGTCAATTCCAGTTAACAATAGCTACCGCTGTTTGTTACTCCCGTTATTGTACAACTGATATTGAAATGGCATGGACAAAGTGTTTACCCAACTTCCCGTAAATTGACAACTAACGAGATTAATGCCTTGTCGTTACACGTAAGCTATAAGTAGAAATAAACGAAACTTAATTACTATTAATGATTCGTATTTTTTTTTTTTTTTTTTTTTTTGGGGACAGATTTTTCGACGTAGAGGTTTATCGATTCTTTACAAAGGAAACTCCCAAGCCAAGCCATCGATTGCACGGATATCAATTAGCGCGTGGGTGTGGGACTGACAAATGTCACGGTTTGAGTGAGACGGTAGGTATAGACGATGTAGGTGACTTCCAATTAACGAACGTCCTTCTTCCTCTATTTCCAATCTACAGCTGCCTCATACCGTTGTAGGATCAATTTGTCGGTTGTCCAGTGCAATCTTTTCGTTGAAAAATACCTATTCACCCGGTTAGAAAGACGTCCTTGTCAACTACCCGGACATATCGTGTCCCAGGACTGTATACACAGAAGTCAAATTTACGAATCGTTTTAGGAAATTGTGCCAAGATGTATAAACGGGTTAAGGAAGGGTCAAGTTGACCGGAAATAATTCGATCTTGTATACTGTAACCGTTGTATTTGAATTATAACCACACAACAGTAAAGCACCGTCACTAAGGATATTACGAAATTATTCACCGACCGTTTTCCGACCGAGATACGTAGTAGAGGTACCTTACACTAAAGCATGTCTGCGATGAAGAGCACGATTGCATCGGAAAAACGATCATCGTAATATATAACGCTCGGTGTTCTCATCAAGTTTGAAAAACTCTCAATATATATATAAATATAGATGAACGATTGTCCAAGACGTCTACAGGGAAAAAGAAAGTAATTTTGTAGTAAACTATTGTTTCGCTACCATGATGGTTCAGTGAAGTAAAATATATATTTGAAAAACGTTTCCATATTCTTTTCTGCATAGATGAACGATGTATATACGTATAAGCATGTAAAGGGTGTTCAGTTGAAAAGTTTTATATGAAAAATTCTGTAATTATTTTCCAAAATTACAAACAAAAAACAATGTTGACCTTCTTCCTACTGAAATTGATGCTGCATCATGTTTTTCTCCACCTCGATATCTTTCAAACTTTTATAATTCTCGAGATATTATAAGGTGGAAATTTTTGAACACCCTGTATATAACACCGACGGAGGATAGATTCTTTTGTCAAAATAACGGGCATAGAAGAAACTCGTCATTCTACATCTGGGTATTATTTTAATACCCAACGGAAAAAAAAGAAGAAAAAATTGAAAAATGTCATAGTGTGAAAATAAACTTGGCTGTCAATTATTTCCACGGTTATATACTATAGATACATGAATTGTATAACATGCGTATTATACATACAGATATTATTCCCGTAATATTATAAACGGGAACAATAGGCCTGCAGCAGCAGCAGCAGCAGCAGCAGCCTGGTGGAAAAGTGTATTGTACTTTTACCTAGGTAGTATTAAGGGTGGTTTGTAATTGTTGAAGGAACACGATTTCTGTACGAGATTTTCAACTCGTTATATTAGAGAAAGAAAAAAAAAAAAAAAAAAAGGTATATCTTGAAAGACATTTTATAGAAAGAAAACCAGCGTGTAAATGGATTGTTTTAATAACTTTAAAAGCATATCTCGACTAGGGACAGAGTTTTCTTTTATAGATAAACGAGATGAAAGGGTTGTCGTTCGTGAGGTAAACACCTACATATACCTTATACATACACACACTTGTCACTTGCTGTAGAAGATATTGTACTTTTCTTTCATTTTCATTTTTATCTCGCTATATGTTTCGAAACAATAATTTAACACTGAGTATTGAAAATATAGACGATATTAAAAAAAGTAAAAAAGAGAAACAACAAATTCATTATTCTAGTCTTCGCAGTTTAGATAAATCTGGTAGATAATATATTATATATTAACATAATAATTATAAACTCGAGATGAGGTAAAAATCGTATCTTTGTTAAAATTTCTACCTCAATTTTTAGGTATTGTCAAATTTTGATGCTCCCAGAGGCTCGAAAGGTTGGAAATAAATAAAATAAAAATATTCCCAAAGTTCTAAGTCTATCTCAATTTCAACACGTGCTTTCCTACGATGTAAGTTTATCAATGTAAATTAACATTGGATTTTTGGCATTGAATAATCAATTTTAGAAAAAAAAAAAAAAATTAGAAAATAAAAAAATAAAAAAATCAATTTTCATTAAGCAGCAACTCCATAATTATAATAGTTAAAAAATTATCAAAATTCTGTGGGATAGCTACTAACGTAAGGATAAAGTCTACCGAGTTTCAAAATTTTTGAACTATTAATTTAGACAAAATAAAAAATTGATTATTCAATTATGCCAAAAATTGCATGTTATCTCGTTTTTATTTATTTAGAATTATTTGAGCCTCAGGGAGCATAAAAATTCGAAAGTTCCTAAAATAAGGACCACTCAAATACATATATTTACCGTATAACTATATAATAAGTTTTCGATCTGAAGATTTAGAGTAAAATTTTGATCCGTGTCGTTCGGTAGCTATCAGCTAGTCTGAAATGAGCCTTGTTGAACGTTCAATAGAATGTAGTCCGATGAGAATCCAGAGGGCTCTCAAAACGGTTCTAAGCATCCCCTCTCAATCATAACTGAAAAGGTAAAAGAAAAAAAAGATCTACAGCCTGAAATTACCCGAATAGTATAGAAAGCGAAATATAATTATTACTTTAAAAATAATTATATCTTAATGAACGAGATGGGTATAATTGATGATATAATGTTAATAAGTAACAATGCAAAATTGTCTTTTTTTTTTTTTGGTTTTTTTTTTTTCTTTTTTTTTTATACAGAAGAATATTTTCTATTTAATTTATACAGACGAGAAATATAAAACGTTTGACAGGTAATAGACGATAGACGACAGTGTTATATATCGTTTAGTCATTATAGTGTACAGTTTTTCCGCATATAATAATAATAATAATAATAATAATAATAATATTAATAATAATAATAATAATAATAATAATAAAAATAATACATAATAATACACAATAATGATGATAATACATAATAATGATAATAATAGGTACAGAATATTTTATCGTTAATAAAATATATATACGTATATAGATATAAGATATGTACTATTTATACTATATACGTATATAGGTATATATGTATATATGTATATATATATTTTATATTTAATCGAGAGTGACAGGTGACACCATGCATATCTTAATTATTATAATCAATTATAGTATATATATATATATATATATCTCCCTATAATATTATAACTTACATAACATTAAATCTCTGTCTTTTGAATGTATATATATTATATAGTTAACATTTAAAATACAATGTCCATAATATATATATGTATATATCATGTATATGTATAGGTAGGTATATTAACCCTCTGTCCATTCATATCTAATCACCAAACTATTTCAATTCCTTGACCTTAGTTTAATTCAGTTTTGATTTTTTTTTTTCATTTGTTTTTTTTTTTTTTCGTTCTGGACGAGGTCAGCAGTTATTATTTGTATATAGTATATATATGTATGTAATTATAAATAATGATAGGTAATAACAATGTCGGTAACGATGACCGCGGTGATATAATTATAATAATAATAATAATAATAATTGTAATTATAATTATAACGATGCTATGCTATGATGATTAACACGATCATTCTGATATACATATATAACGATAATTATAACGATAATCCAAAATATGATAATAATAATAATAATAACAATATAATAGCTATATTGCATGCCGAGGAAATTTTTTGAGAAACAAGACTCGAGGGTTTCGTCGCGTGACACTATAATTTAGTCTGGTTCTACAATATCAACGATCCAAAATTCAAAAATATGTATCTTCTGAATTTCATACCTTGTCATTATTTATTTATTTATTCATTTATTTTCATTAACTTTTCGGTTAATTAATTCGTCAATAATTTTATATAACCAAACCTATGTATAGTGTCTTATACATATTATATAGGTATGTGTACATATATAATATGTACTGTAAACGACGTTGAAGACAAAAAAAACCCCCATGTGTTTTAAGTCTGTATCCTCGTAAATATATATAGTTAACATTTATTCACAACCAGCTGATGATTTGTGATATCTATTCATTTTTTTTTTTTTTTTTTTTTTTATAAAGGGCTACAATTCGAAGGACTGTCACATTCCCTACTGGCATAAATATTTATTTATTTATTTATTTATTATCTTTATCGAAAATTTCTAATCATCGTTTTCATATCAATTTAGTTTTTTAAATTTTGTTTTATCGTTTTTATTTTTCATATGTATGTATTTAAATTTACTCGAGATTATTCAACTCTTGTTACTTGCTACATGACCGGTTCGTGTATAGTAACCGGTACGCGTTGTCGATGACCTAGCGCGACACCCTTTCAGGGATAGACTCGATAATTTTGTGGAAACCCCCAGTCGCTGTTCTGGCTGATATCCAAAACCGCGTGTTTTCCAACTGTAATAAATACATAGCAACCCGGGTAACCGCGTACTACAAAGAGTAACGGCCCTTGTATGGGTAGGTAGGTAGGTAGGATACGCGTTGATCTTGCCAAAAAGAAAAAAAAGAAAAATATTATGAGCATTTCAAAAATCCCGATCCAGGGTGAATAATAAAAATAAAAAGAAGGGAGTTCATTGAGCGTAGGGTAACGTGACAGTTAATCAGGATTAGCTAAATCTTAATATCTCTATTTACTACAACAGTATTATACTAACCGGAAATCCAATAAATTTGGTATTATCGAATGGGATCAAAATTGAACTAGAAATTTTTGAAAAAACTTGATTTTATAGGATAGGCTTTGACTCGGCAATAAATTTTTTAAATATATATACACGTGTTTATACGTGTACCTATATATCAAATACGTACGCGTCTTTAACCCGAGATTTTTTAACGCTATATGTATATAATTCACCCTCTGATATTTTGGCGATATTTTGAAAACAATGAGTACCTAGTATATACATACATGTACATACATATACCTTTGATCTCTTCTAATCCAACGATTCTATGATATATATAACCCGCAATTACCGAGTTGACATACGTCGAATTAAGCACCGTGGTGGATTTCGCTAATACCGTGTGATTACAGTTCACCGCATATATATTATAGGTATATGTATAGTTTATACGTTTCATATTTACGTATGTGTATTACAGATTTTCGTAAATACGTATACATATGGATTTAATAACATCTAATCAATAATACGTGTATGTATATATTATTATACTAGCTATATACATACATATAGCGTGTATTCAGCCAAATTATCAAAGCCGTCCATTAAATGTACCGATTTACAATCCTAACTATAGCGAGAGGTTTATATATATATATGTGTTAAAAATATTCTCATCTTCATTATACAAGTTAAGTATATAGTATCAATATAATTATACATATATTTATATGAATAAAAATAATACTTCGTCAATTATAATTAATATATTATATTGTACATAGATTATATAAGACCGTGTCCAAATAAATTGACTATTTATTTTCTTTCGAAAATTATATCAAAAATATTGTTCAAGATAATGGAAAACAAAAAAAAAAAAAAAGATTCTCTCAAAATTCTAGCTCTTAATATTAATATTAAAAAATGCATCATCGCGATTTTCTATTTCCCATTAATTTAACATAAGAATACGATTGTTTGATTCTTTTGAATTTTATAACTGACCAACGGATTAACGTAATGGAATGACCGATAGATATTCTTGTAGATAATGAATTGTTTCACAAAAAAGATGTTTTTTTTCAGTTTTCGATAAATCTACCGGTTCAAAAGTTATTGTATTATGTAAATTCGACTTTGAACTTGAATAACGTTATCGGTTTTTAATATAATAATTAACCATGACTAGCTTGGAAACAGTTAGATTCATCGAAAAAGACTAAGACACTTTTTTTTAGAGAATTCAATTTTGAACAAAAGTATCTATGCAGAATATTTCTGAGTAGATTAGTATTTGAGATATGAAGATCGAAGTCTGCTACAAGAAAATTTTCCATGTTATTTAAATGGGAAATAGAAAAACGTGACGAGCGATTTTCCAAATATTAAAATTAAGAACTCAGATTTTACGAGACTGGTTATTCGATCATAAAGAACAAAGTTTTTGAAAGGATATTCTGAAAAAAAAAAATGGTACGTTTATTTGGCCCACCGTAGATAATTCATATATTTGTTGGAATTGTTATCATTTTTTCTTATATTTTTAAAATTTTCTTTATTATTTTCAAAATTTATTTATTATTATTTATTAAATATCTTTGATATCATTTGTAGCACATTTTGTTTTTCTTCATATATGTACAGTTCTCTCTCTATATATTTATATAGGTATGTATATTAATTAACCCTTGAATTAAGCTTTTCTAAACAACAAAAAATCAAAATCAAAATCAAAAAAACGAAAGAAATAAAAATATAAATGATGAAAGAATGTAAAGAAAAATTAAAGAAACAAAAATAATGGAAATCAAACTATTTTTGCAATATATTCGAATTAGCAAGATGAGTTATTTTATATATACCTATATATACCTGCTCTAAAATTTCTAAATTGCCACAATACAGTAACATATACGGGCGTAACATTAATAATTGTTCTTTTTCTTAATAATTATTATTATTTTTTTTTCTCTCTTATATATATATATATATATATATATGTGTGTGCGTGTGTGTCTGTGTGTGTGTGTGTGTTTATTTGTGTACGTGTGCTGAAATGGGTCAACAACGATAATGATTATACATTATATCAATGATTAATCGGTTGACATATATGTATACATATATTACATTTGCTTGTTTGATTTGATTGATAATTCTTGCTTTATTACTTTTGCTCGTAGTTTTTTCTTTTTTTTTTTTTAATTTTTTTAATTTTGAATAATTTTTTTTTCGTCTTTTTCTCATTCATTAACAATATAATAATTAATACGTATATTTATATTCGGATGTATGTACGTAACTAGGTATGTATCTATACAATTAAATTCTAAATACCGATTTCACCTAATATATTGTATATTCCCATACCGTGTGAAATTTGCGGAATATACCATATAACTCATTTTAGTTTTTTTTTTCTTTTTTTTTTTACTAATTTTTTCTTCTTCACACACAGGACAGCAAGTTTAATATTATACACAATATATAATATAATATAATATTTATAGATTCACAGTATAGGAAGTTTTTTTTGGGGATTTTTTTTTTGTTTGTTTTCCTTTTTTTGTTTAATTTTGTCACCTTATTATTTACTCGCACAAATTATTATTCATATATTATCCATCGAGCTCTAGCTTTCATCTCACAATCAGCTTCGCAATTTCATATGTCCAATAGTACGGCCCACTATTTTATGAAATTTAACTACGATACAATAGATAATATACCTATATGTATATAGGGTATAAGTGGGTGGAGATAGTTTTCATAATTATATGATGATAATAATAATCATAATAATAATAATTTTAAAAAAAACACGGATATATACATATATATGTATATATACCATATATTATATATGGTCGTAAGAAAATAGGTATTATTATTTTTATTTTTACTTATTTATTCATTTTTTATTTTTTATCTCTTCTTGTTTTGTGCTGGCCATACGATAGTGGTACCTATATATGTGTATATATAATGATAATTACCATTCTGCCAATTATATTATACATATATAGAAATATATAGAAGGGACCATAATTAAATATATGAAAATTTTTTATATATATTTGTATACAGTATAATTTTATACTATTATTATTTTATAATAATTAATTTAATATTATTATTATTATAGACGTGTATAATATGTGTATAATTATATGTTCCTTGGGTAGGTAAACAGGTATATAGGTGATATGTAATTGGCATTTCAGTAATATGTAGTGGTAGTAATAATAATAATAATAATAGTAACTCATTAAATTACTCAGTACTTTAAATTTAGAGGGATGATTGATGTAACGGAGACTACAACTGTACTTTAAACACTAGGGGGTACCAAACTAGGTCCTCCCCCAAAGTTGAAGGACTTAGTTCGCGGTGAGCCTGTATATAAAATTATTTCCTCATCTCTCGGTCATTTGACCGAAAAAAAATACTGTATTTTAATGGATAATCATACATCCGATCAATTTAATTAATATTCTGGTGGGCCGTACTAATGGTCAAATTTATACATATACATATACATTTATATGTATATATAATTAATTATACATATATTATTAAATCGACAATGAAATACCAACAGCGAGATATTTAACCGATACCCCGATAACTATTCTCGCTTAATCAATATATATATAAGGTATCGATAAATAACCGGTCTATAATTGATATACATATACTTATAAATATCCTGTCATTATAACGTATATACATATAAGTGTATACCTATATATATATTAGTATATATATAGAGATATATAAATATAATTTTCAAACAAACGTGTCAGTAGAGTTGTCAGACAAATTTGATATGTCATTTAAACGGTCCATTGCTGTCCGACTGATTATATTCAGATTTAAATAAGTTTTATATATTTTTTATGTTTTTTTTTTATTTTTTTATTTTTTTGAATTTTTTGTTTTTTTAGTTTTTTTTTTCCTTCATTTTTTCTCAAAACCGTCACCTATTTTTAAGTAAACAGCTTTAGAAGTATAACAGGCTGCACCACTACCATATCTCTCGACGATTTATAATTTCACAATTTTTTTTTTTTTGCGGAATTTAATTATAACATTATATAATTTGCGATCTCGAATGACTAGAATGAAAAGAGTTGTTCTATAGCTGCTTTTTTTTCTTTTTTTTTTTAAGCTACTGATTGTCAAACACAATCTTCTTTCTTTCTTTCAACCTTCCTCATTAATGTATATATTTTTCTTCTTCTTCTTATCGATTTTTTTTATTTTTCTCCTTGAATTTTTGTTTTCGATTAATTCAATATAACATTATAATAGTCTTAATAGTTCTGCTTTCATCATGATAAGGTATAATAATTATAACTTATACTTAAATATCTCGTGTAATAATACTGCAAGTTGAGCTGATGATTATATAACTTAAAACCAGTGGGAAAAATATTCTCTTTAATTATATTTACCTGTATATAAGTATAATACATATATATTTATTTATACATATGTATCATATTTATATATACAATATACACATATATTTAATAAAATTTTCCTTATCTATTATATATATATTCATATCAGTAAATATAATATATACCATTAATAGTTTTGCCATGTATTTTCTTCATTTCTATATATACCTATATTATATATAATAAGTATAATATACCTGTTTCTTTTATTTATTTTTTTCTTCAAAATATGATATTTCAATTAATTTATTCATATTAAATATATAATTTTATTGCATATGTATCACTGTGAGAATCACGTGAATCCATATACGATCGTAGCACGCCGAATAATACGAAATCCACAGAGGTAGGCCATCTCGTCACGTTATAAAATCCCTAGGGTATGCCGAGTTCAACAGTGTAAACCATCAACTAAAACTCTAGAGAGATTTTTAACGAGTTGGCTAACCCCATAAAATTCGTATTGTTCAGCGCTTGCGCGCAGCTACAACTGTATAAATTCACAGGATTCTCACGGTATACACATGATATATGTATACATACATATAATTATGTATTTCGAGAGTAATAAATATTTAGCGTTCAAAAATCACAGATAATAATAATAATAATAATAATCGTAATAATAATAATAATAACACATAATACATAATGATGAGTTTACGAAACGAGTATATCTCGCCCCTATATGTATATGTAGATTATATAATAAATACATACTCCACAACGAGATATACCCAATTTCTATAATTAATAAATAATAATTAGCATACAATTTACCGAGCGAATATATATACGTATGTGTATTTTAGTGAAGGGTGTAATTGTTTTTTTTTTTTGAGATATAATTATCTGATCGATGATAACCTTTGTATTTAATTTTTTGGCGGTGTCTGACTGAGGGACGATGGAAGTCCGACTAAAGTCGAGCTGCTAAGTCTCGATGTCCTGGGTTCTATCTCTAAGGACATACGGTACATCTCCTCTTCCTCGAGTAGGAGCGAAGGATCGAGTAAATAGTCGGTTACTTTTGTTATCAGCTCGATCTTGTAAGGAGTTTGTTGAAAGTGTCTTATCTCACGTATGACGTGAGCGATCTGTAAAGAACCAGATAATAATAATAATAATTGATACATAGAAATTACCGATCAATGCTCTGAAATAATTTTTCACCCACCATTCGCATCTTGGAAAAATTGAGAAGACCGTCTTCGGTAAAATTTGGCGTTCCTTCCTCTATGAAGGAGAGATCGGTGAGGTAAAGTCCCGGGTATGGGATGCAGGGTGGATCACACCGATGTAAAGCATCTCGTAAATTTCTGAATCTACCATCGGATGATACGATAGCTTGAAGACGTTCGATGGTCTGTTTTGTCTGTTTAATTAAAAATTCAAAGTGTTCAATATATTCGATATCGAGTCATTAATCATCCGATTCGATCATCAAATTTTCACTCTTACCGTCTTCGATACCTTCTCCCATGTCTTTTTAAGTCTGAAAACACTGCTGCTGGTAAATGCAGCACATATTTGAAGTACACCGTTGTAATTGTGAAGGACTTTACTTATGTCAGCAACCGCTGCCCATTTTTCAATAGCTGCTACTCTCGATGCCATACTTGAACGACGTATTATCTCCGATATAACGAGCTGGGAAAATTTATTGAAATGTCTTGTCATCAGAATTATGTGCGGGGCTCGAGTCGCCTTGTCTGTCTTCATCCAAGCTTGGCCCAAAAATTCTCTGTGATTACAGAAATAATTACAGAAAATTTTATAACAACGAAACAATTTTTAATTCTTTTAGACAAATTTTTCTCTATCACTTACTCGCTGGCAATTGATACGAATATTTGATGATCAAGGTAAGTCATTTGCTCAGCGATTTCAAGTGCTGATAGAGTCTCTATACTCTCTTTGCTCGGCCTCTGTAAATATCGAATAAAATGAATAGAATTTCGATAAATAAACTAGTAAAATTTTTTTATTTTTTTTTTTTTTCGTGTTTCAAAGTTACGTACCTTAGGAGGAGCCAATAATGTCTCTAGATTTACTTTGCTGCTTTCCGGTTCCTCTTTGGTAATTAGTCTGAGTAATTGACTAGCCGCCTTATGTTCAGCAGGAAGAAGATTCGGACTGTATGTAATATCCTCAAGAAATTCCATTGTCAGATCCTTAAGTCGTTGATCAAGTTCAAAATCCTGGGCATGTTTCGATACCCAATGTCTCAGGACGTTCAATACTCGCATAGTGGCTGCTGTCGACATAACCGATTCCTTTCGACGATTTTTATCACGACATGATCCACTCCGAAGACTCACATCTCCAACGCTGCAACGTCCTGGTGCTTTGTCAGGTGGATTGCTAGACGCTGATGTTGCGATTGCGAATGCTGCAGCTGCCGTTGAAGTGCTGCTCCTGTCGTGCGAGATGACTAATTTGGTGCATGTGTAAAGTGATCAACGACGAAAAGAGGGTAGTTTTATTTTGATTTTGAAATTTTTGAATTTATGTTATTGGTTTTTTTTGTTTGTTTTTTTTTTTTTTTTTTTTTTTGTCGTTTTAACGATTGGCTATATCATTATTTCGCAATATTTCAGGTTAATATCATCTGCATTCTTAGCATCCATTAATTAATATAGCTAATTATAGCGATTTCAAGCAAGCACGGCAGAGCAATATGATCATTATAGGAGCCCAAGCGTTACATCCTTTTTCCTTGAATAGCATTTTTTTTTTCGCGGTTTAAGCGATGCAATGTTACCTTTGTACAGATTTCGAGATAATTTACAAAATAAAAAAAATTAAAAAAAAAAAAGTATGTTCATGTCAATTAATTTGCAACATTGCGAAACATTTTTTTTTTTTCTTTCAATATCGAATTGGTGCTCGATGAAAATGATAAGAAGAAAAAAAAAAAAATAAAACAGAAAATAAATACACCTACGTACTTCAATCGGCTAATCTAACGACAGGTCCTTTTCTGTGTATCATCTGCTCGACGTAGGAGACGATTATTCTCGTTTTTGTATTTATTTTTTTTTTTTTTTTAGTTTTGCATTTCATTTATTTTCTGAAATGTATAATCCTACGTATTGCAAATGATACGCGGAATAATTCTATACTCTTGATCTATTCATCTATTCATCTATAAGGGTTGCATATATTCTACGTTATCTACTGCATTATATTTATACGACGTTTAATGATTTTTTATTGATTGATTATAGTATATATATACCACTCGAGTTTATATCGATGGGGTGATTAAATTTTAGGGTAATAAAATAACGTAAAAAAAAATTACAAAATTGATAATTATTTTTATATATAATGATATATATATCCGACAGTTGTAATCCGTGAATTTTTGTTGTTATTTGGAAAAAATTTTCGTAATTGATATTAAAACGGTTTTATTACTCATTAACATTCAATATATACCCATTATTATCTACTATCGTACAAAAATCTACCTATATGTACATATTTCGTTCATTATTTTAATTCCGTGATAGGTTTTTACTTCAAGGGTATTCCAAACCTTTTTATTATCTGTGAGAATCGATTTTATTCACAAAAAGAGGGCCCTAAAACTTAATAGGGCCCTAACAAGGTTGATTCTACCCTTTCTTGTGCATAAAATCGATTCCTAAACATAAAAAAAGGTTTAGAATAACCAAAATATACACAAGCCTGTCACAGAATTAAAATAACGACCTATATGTACTAAGGTGTAGACCTTAATATGGTCATATTCGAATCTTAATTCTTCCATATGCCAATGTGTCTCTAAATACATATGAAAAAAGTTTTATATGTTTAATAATCCTCGATTTATAGAAATTCGCGGTTAATTTTTTTATATTTTACCTGTCGCAGTATCGCTCCGAAAAATCTGTAACTTGTCACACCTCTTAACCATAGCAGTAAGTATTCCATAAAAATTTAACAGATTTTTAACGATATAATTTTCGAAACTATAGAGCACGAGAAAAATTCGTTCGTCAATCTGTAGTTCCAAAAATTATATAATGAAAAAACAAAAAACAAAAGACCGTAACATTTTCATGGAACATTTATTACTGTAGAGGTAAGAGGTGTGCAAAGTTTCAGATTTTTTCTAGCGATATTGCGATACGAAAAAAAAAAATCAACTGCGAAGGCTTTAGGTTTGTTTTCAGAATTGATCTAGAAACCTGGGATTTCGTTTACAATTTTTTCGTATATATACGGAAACACTTTGGGCTATGGAAGCCATGAAATTTGAATATGATTAAATTAAGAATCCACCTTAACGTATATAATATATTATATAGACGTATGTATATACCAGACCTAGCCAGAACAAAAAAGAATTGATTGTTAATTTCGTCTGAAACATCTTCAAACGTAAGTATTTGACCTAATAATGATCACGTAAAAACTTGGTACCCCATCAGATAATTCTGAGATGTCACGCATTGAGTCTCAATTTTTTTCTATGTAATTAACACGTAAGAATTAAAAAATTACGACTCAATGCATGACCTCTTAGAATTATCCAATGGGGTCTTAATTTTTACAGGATCATTATCAGCTCAAAGACTCACGATTTTTTTTTTTTTTTGCTTTTTTTGGCTAGGTTTGATATACATATATGTATGGCATTGTCACGATTTTAATAACAATGAAGCATTCTTATACAAATTCATGCAAAACCACATTACTTTTCTGGGCATAGCATTCATCCCATGTATATATACATACGTGTTAGCTCTAGCTGTATGTATAAGCTATAAAAAATATATTTCGTTTGATAATGTATAAAGAAATGAAAAATAAAAAAAATTTTCAGCTTGCAAGTCGTACTATTGCGATTATTATTCTCGTGCTAAAACAAACGAAAAAAAAAAAAAATCAAAAACTAAATTTTTGATATAGGTATATAATACATATATGTATATGTATATATATTATCGATATACACGGGCATATCATGCGAGATGAGAATATAAAATAATGACAGTACGAATGAGAGTACTTACCACAAGGGTTCGTGTCCGATGCTATGAATGACGCAAAACACAACACACGAATACAGTTTAATAGGAAAGAACATCAAAATCATTCGTATTAATAAGGTATCGGCGTTTGATATGGATTTTGGAATTTTTTTTTTTTTGCTTTTTTGCTTTTATCCTTTTTTTTCTGGTATATATAAATGAATGAAACATGGCACGACTTACAATAAGTATGTGTAAATAATCGAGTATATAGAAAAATCATGACCATAGCTGTAATACGCGTAATTTCAAAAAAAAATAAAAAATATATATATATGTATATTCTCAGGATTAATGAAAGATAAATAATTTCCTCTTAATTAATTACGATTCGACAATAAATACGCGATACACCCCCGTTATAGTGTGAATAGATGATTTATAATATTTAATATATATATTATATATATATACACTTATATGATATATATATTATATATGTATAGACGCAGTAAAGAGTATATATAATAGATAGAATATGTTTTACATAATAACGGACACAAAGCATCCATGCTTGACAGATGATGGATCCAACTCTTTACGACATTCAACATTCAAATAGAAAATTGAAAACTGTGAATATATTTAGAGTATATATACATATGTATGTATATGATCCCCAAGGGACAAGAATATAATGAAGAAAAAAAGAAAAGGGAAAAACAAAAAATTAAGAATATATCTCGCGATTTGTTTTCCTAAACAAAGAAACACGTATACAGTTGTTTCACTTTTGAGAAAGGGACAGGTGTACCAATTTTTACCTGTAAACGATCTTGAGTCAAAATTTCAATTTTTCTGTCATTTTGATATGTTATAATGTGTACTGAGATGTAAAAATCCCACAAATTTCAGACCTCCGAGACTTTAATCATTATCAGTCTTTCGACTTTGAGCAAATTGAATTTTACATTCAAATTTTTATCCCATCTTTATCGCTATCGTAGAGAAAATGTGATCGCAGGTGTTTTTTATGTAAGAAAGTCTGATCTATCCGAATTTGAAATCCGTTTCAAGCTAGATCTTCAAAAACTGTAAAAAAAAATACGTTAAAAAAAAAATCACAAACTGTAAGATACCAAAAATTGCAGACAAATCAATTAAATCTTGGCCCAGGATTGTTTACGAATAATTGATGGACCTGCCTATGTAGATTATTTAAATATAGAAACAAAAATAATAATAATAATGATAACATCATAAGACATGTATAGCAGCGATATATCGAACCCCCTCCTAATAAAAATTGATAGCCTAACAAGGACCTCGTCTTGCTACGTTAATATTGTTTTTATAATTCATAGTTTTTTTTTTTTTTGGTTTTTTTTCTTCTTGTTATAAGAGAAAAATAAATTTATTTACAAAACAATTATTGACAAAGGAAATATTGAAAAGTTGAAAAAAAAAGAAAAAAAAAAAAAATACTTATATAATCAGACCAACCTTCGTTGGCTCTGACGAAAACTAGTGATTACAACTCCAGCCTTGCTCGATATCTGCTGATTATCGTGCTGAAAACTTGGCCTCTGTGATGCTGACCCGATCTCATTTTCTTGTATCGATCGTCTCCCGACGAGATAATTCTAAGTAGAAGAAACAGAAAAATCAAAAAACAAAAATTAAACGATTTTTGTTTTAAGTTCGATTACTGTATGAAAAATTTTTGAGTCATTCTTATCAATGATAGTGAATGAAAAATATTTAAACAAGTTAAAATCCTCACTCACCCCCGTAATCGTCGATATTGAACCGCTACGCATTGAAGAAGGTGGTGCCGAAGCAATCGAAGCACGATGTTCCGAGTAATGATGATTGTGATAATTATGATGATTATTGTGCTGACAATGATGATGATATAATTCAGCTGGTGGAGTAGTCTCATCATCGGTCCAACTCGAATCATCTTTTTCAGAACCAAGTCGTCTACTTCGAGGTGATTTTGGAGATTTTGCTGACCGATCAGGACGCGGTGATTTTGGTGATGGTGGTGGAGGATCGTCGTATGTGAATTGAACGTCTGTATAAAAATTAATTAAATTTTAATATCATAATTTTATATATTCATATAAAAATTCAAATCACTCACCGTCTTTCGAACATGACTCCGTTGCAACTGGGGTATCAGTCTCCTCGGAAACACCTCGAGAGTAAGTACCTCCTTCGTGGGAACTTGGATCAGATCCTGACCCCGATCCAGAGCCAGTAGAACCGACGAGAGTGACAGAGCTAAGATTGCTCGGTGATGAAGGAGCGCTGATAACAGTTATATCTAAAAAAAAAACAGAAATTTTTTAAGATAAACTCAGATTGAAAAATTCGTTGTATATATATACCTGTGAGAGTCTCGGCACTCGATGAAACTGCTATAACTTTTGGAATCGTTAAATGGCATCTATCGTCCTCGGAATTATTGTCCACTCGAATGCTGACCCTGCGTGGTGTGGCTGGTGATTGTCGTCCCGAAGATGGTCCAGGTGACTGTAGAGTAGGACTGCGTCTTATGATCGGTGGAGCCTCGGAGATGAGTCCGAGTTGTTGCTCCTCTTCGACTGTATTAAAAATTGGCAAAAATTTTAAGTTCCGATAGGTTAAAAAAATTTTCAATCGATTAAAATAGAACATGCATTATAATATTTTAGATCAAAGACTACTTAATGAACATGTGTGTTTCTGTGTCTAAAAATATAATGGAAGGGTCTACGACCGAGGTGAGATGTAGCGATGAGGTAGGATGATGGTACAATGGTAAAGCAATCGTGAAGTAAAATTTGAAAAACAAATAAATTAGCCAATTTTGATTGTGATTATAAGAGAATAAAAGTAAGGGGGATTAGAGGGAGCTCACGCTTTCGGTAGCCAGACCGCCAGTGCGCCTTTGTGTTGGAATTAAGGGCTCCTAGGCCGGAATCGTGGTAGGTGTGACTCCGTGCCCCTTGGCTATCGCTCACCTCAGACCCGTACCCTACGTGTGTAATATATACGTGCAGAGTTACGCAGGGCTGGTAAGAACGCCTAAACTAAAGGGTAAACAAACCAGCCGCTGGTCCCGATCTTTTAATATAATTCATCCTCATCCCCCACTCGCTCGATGATCGGATAAAATAAAAGAAAAAATAAATAAATAATCTTTCAAAACGATTCTTACCAGAAACCGAACTTGCACCGCTTGTTCTCCTTGGACTGACGCTGTTTCTTCGTCGTTCGTCCAGAGGCTGAAGAGGCGAGTCTCCCGAAGTGCTACCCAGCACATCGAGTGACCTGGAATAAATGATGATAAAAATAGTCCATGTCAGTTGATCGAGAAGCGATCCAGAGTCACTTACATCACGGATCCCGTTCCGATTTGACATTCGGGTGGTTCGCTGTTGTAGAATACCTTCTTCAGGGCCTCGAGAACGGTAACACCGTCTGTAAACACGCGATAGGTGAGGAGGAACGTGTTGAGAAAATCGATGCTAAGGAATCGTAGATCTGTTAATCGTTGGAGAAGACGTTCAGGTGTCGCGTATCTGATCTGCGGTACTTTGCACGAGTTCAATGTTCTGCTGAAGCGAATGTCAACATCGTCCTTGAAGAGTTTTGGATCGTTCCTTATCGATTGCGGCATCGTTACGGAACTTGTGTCCGATAACGATCCGTGAAGAAGATCATTAAAATGCACGTTATCCATGCACTGGCTTATGTCCGTTATCCAAGCGGCCTTTTCCTACGATATTACAAAAACGGAAAGGGTTAACGAATACTGAAAATTATTACTTTTATTTTACGTCAAAGATGTTGCGGCACAGGCAATAGCCACTCACCTGCATAGTAGGGGCGATAAGATGAACCGAGACCTCTGGTCCTCCGGATTTTACATCCAGAATGATCTTAAAGTCTCGAGTCTGAGCCTGGGAGCTACTACTTCCGCTTCCACTTCCGCTGCTCTCGCTGATCCCACTTGAGAGACTCGATATCGAACACGATTCTGTATGATAAAACGATGGGAAATTTTATAATTTAATAATTGATATCACCTTTTCGTTTTTGGAAATCGTTAGACTCACCGTCATCGTCGACGACACCCTGGTCGCTCGGATCTTCTATGAGAAGAGCATCGGCGAGTGGTATTTTTCCAACCTCAGGTACGAGGTGGAGACGACCTCCGCTTGATTGACGCGTTGTGAGGATTAAGTGATTAGAGAATAGGAAACACTGTCTCAGAGCTTCTTTATCACCACCGCCCCAATTTCCTCCAAATGTTGTGCTCAGTCGACTCCGTGCACCACGTGGTTTTTCACCGAGTATCTGAACCAGGGAACCTGTAATGAACGATCATCTTTAAGAATTGATTCACAGTCTCGAAGATTCGACGATAAGATTAGCGAGAAAATAAAAAATAAAGAGAGAGAGAGAGAGAGAGAGAGAGCGAGAGGGTCAATTTTTCTTTTACATTTTATCAAATAATTTTCCAAATTATCTGATTGAATATCTTATACGCTTATCACACGCAAGAAAAAACGTATACCAGATTTCTTAATTTTTCGAACCGTAATAAAATAACAAAAAATAAAATATGGCAGCTTCTTCGGCTAGTCGAAAGAAGACGTATACCTATATATATATATATATATATATATATATATATATATATATATATATATATATATATATATATATATATATATATTTATTAATTATATTTATACATATAGAAAATCATTTTGTACAGGCGTAGGAGAATGATTTTTAGATATTTAAAAAACTATATTTAATAATATTTATTCACCCCGATCAGTTATCGAAGAATTTCTTCACTCGATTAACGGATACAAATAGATTTACGAACCGATACCAACACCACAACGTCGTCGGGGTTAATAATTTTCTCCGCACTGATATATATGTATATATGTATATATATATATATATATATAACCAGGTAAGAATTTTCCCGAAGTAAAATTCGCGGTTTAATTTGATCCCCTATACCAACAGTCCGCGATATTTGGTCCCGAATTTTTTTTTTTTTTTTTTGAAAGCACAATAGTGGTAGTTTTATTATTTATTTAAATTTGTTAAATTTTTGGGTTTATTTCGTTTAAAAAATCCCCGGTTAATATTAAGTATATCAGAGGCGATTAAAACACTCATTCGATAATCACATCGCGTTATGATTAAGTATCAAAATGGCAACTGAGCCAAGGCGTTGTTTTTGTCCACCCCGTAACCCCCGCAATAGCTGCCAACCCCCGAGTTTCCAGTTTCAAGATGATTAGGAAACCACCATACAACAGTTTCGGCATTTGCACTTCTTCGCGTAATGATACAATCCGAAGATGTGAAGTGAGAAGAAAAATTAAAAAATAAAATAAATAAAATAAAATAAAATAAAAAATTCTAACAGCGTTGATGAATATATCGGTTAAATTATACCCGATAAAAATTTAAGGTAAAAATTTTCTTCTTTATTCTTATTAAAAATAAATCTCTGACGTTTGCGTGGCAGCCATGTGACGCGCGATCACGCTTCGACGATGGGAAAAACGAGCGTTAAAGCGCCGACGTACTAGGAAAGTACTCGATTTGCGCGTGCTCGTTATTCCATCGATTTGACAAAGACCGACGTCGCGACGCCGGCGCACATATATTTAACCTATTCGCATCCCTTATTCAAACCGTTTTGTACATTTTCGTTTACCGACAGTTACCTCGAGCGATAACTACCTCAAATAATCGCGTATGATGGTAGGTCGAAGAGTACGTAACTCGACGAGTACGAGGTTAAAAAAATCGACGGAGTAAAAGCTCGATTTTTACCATAAAATTGATTTCTTCCTTTCTTTCTTTCTTTCTTTCTTTTTAAATTTATTAAAAATAAAAAAAAATTAATGCAAAACTCACCCTGTCTAACGAACACCTGATTAACGTCCAACAGTATGTCACAACCCTCGACGATCATCCTTTCCACTGCCAAATTCTTCCTCAAATTTTCAGTCTCGCTTACCTAAACGTGGGATAAAAAAACGATTTTTATTATCATTCAGAACGAAGTCTTAGAACTTGTTAATCGAATAATTTTGAATCTGATAAGTACCCAATTTTTTATTAATTATAAAGATAATTTCTAACCTCGTCGTGCATTTGTCGTGATAAATCTTCAAGCTGTTGTCTAGCATTTTGCAAACTCTTTCTCTCAACGTGATCGTGAGGTGTGTGAGCAAGAAGTTCGTGCAGAGTGATGATGTACCGTGGAATCTGTATATAAGGAGGCAATAACCACATGAAATAAAATAAGTCACTTCATTAATCGGTGTTAGGTAATCCCGATCAAGAATTAATTAATCACAAACTGATAATTGATAATTTACCTGATGCATTGGATAGGTGAGAAAAGTCTCCAAAGATCGACCATGACATGATGGCTTGTTTTCCAATCGAGCCAAAAGTGCAGCAAACGATTGCGACGACTGTTTGCATTCTGTCAGTACCTGAAGACTGTAATGATGGTTTCTAACGTACTCCTGATATATCGATAACATAGGCAGCAGCATGTTGAACAGATCACCTGCACCGTTACAAAATTTGTTTTCACTTAGGGTGGACACGATGTTGGTGGTCAGAGCGTTGTAATTAGCGGAATAATTAGGTAGCAGCTGCCTCAAACGCAATGAAGGTGGTTAATTTTATGGAAAATAGATGAAATAAAAAAGTTTTAGGGTAACGTGATTAACTTGCTCAGCTGTGGGAAAGGGAATGAATTTTATACAGAGTAGGGAATGGTGGGATTATGTTAAAAAAAAAAAAAAAAAAAGAAGAAAAGTTTATTCCCATTTTGCCTCGAACTGTTTTTGAAAATATATAAATATATTTACACGAATTTTGATAATTATTATTATTATTTAAAGCCACTGATAACAGATAGCGAGTATCAAAGTTCAACAGAGTTGACGATACCCGCTCTTGTCCCGTCATCCCTTTGCCGTATCTCTTAGTTTCGGCCTCAGCCCATAGGGAGTACAAAGTGTGTACACGTAGGAATACATACGCCTAGTAAATATGGGTATGTATGTACATAGTTATATTCTAAAGCATGAGGGTATAGGTTGGTAGATATACAGGGTGTTCATTTAAAAAGTTTCTACCTTATAATGTCTCGAGAATCGGAAAAGATTTTCGAGAGTCAAACAAAATTCTATAATAAAAAATGTAGGTTTCTATTAAAAAAAATAAAGATAACCTTTCCCTCGGCTTTGGTGTTCCTAACTACTGAAACTGACGCTGTGACATGTTCTTTTCTTCTCGATACTTTTTAACCTCCCGCAAATCGTGTTTGAAAATATTTTCTAATTCTCGAGATATTAAGGTGGTAACTTTTCAAATGAACACCCTGTATATGCATACATCTACTCAATTGGAAGCTAGAGGTAAATACATACTATACACTGCTCGACTCTAAACTCATATTACGGTAAAACGGGTTGAAATTTCTCAAGGATATTCACATGGGACACACACATTCCGTTAAACTTTATGCGATATTACGATTTTCGATTCGCCAGCTATACGTTGAGGTTTTTTAAGCTGATGAAATACCCCGTTTCAAAAAAGTAAAAAAAAAAAAAAAAAAAAAAAAAAAAAGAAAAATTGCCAATCCTCATCAGGGTTGGAATGCACTTGCACTATAATCCACCCCTCGAATACATTCGTGTGTGTATGAGTTTGTTTGTTTGTTTGTTTGTTTGTTTGTATGTACATACGTACCTAAAACCAGGGTAGGCCAGCTCTCCATTCTGGAGGTAAGACCCTTGAGGAATATCTGATGAAGAAAAAGGACCGTTTCGCTGTTGAGGAATATACTATTCACATCTTCGTGGCTGCATGGTGGTTTTTTCGAACTTGCAGCCATTTTGAATGGTCTTAAAAAACAACTGACCAATGCCTCCATTTGTTCCATATATTCTTCCTCGGCCTCGACCATTTGAAATACAAGGCTGTGGATTTATATACAGAAAATTTAACGTAGCTTAAATTTTGTGTAACTTGTTTTTTTTTTTTTTTCTTTTTTCTTTCTTTCTTACCTTGAGATTAAACCGCCCAATTATTATGTATACTTGACGTTGAAATTTTTGGCAAAGAATTTTCTTTTCAAACAAAAACAGAAAGGAGAAAGCAAAAAGGAAGAGAAAACAAAAAATAAATAAAAAAAAATCACATTGCCTCTGGCGGTACTCAAAGGTAAAAATTTTTTTACATTTTTTTTTACTTTTTTCGAGAAGCGCGTACTTAACGTGGAAGTTTTTTGTTTCCGTTACCGAGGTAGGTGGATCATACCCTTAACGAAGTTTAATACCCCGCGGTGACTCTAGTCTTGAGACTCAAGTTTCTATGAAAATTCGATATTTTGATACTTTGAAAATGAGATTCTAATTAATAATAATAGAAAACCGATTAACCACCGTGATGAGGTAATATACGTTACCAAAATTTCTAGAGTTCGAAAATCTATCCAAACTTCTCCGTATAGTGAATATAGCGCGAGGATAAAGGAATAATTACAAAAGGTAACGAGAAAACCGTCGTTCCCAGCAGGTGATTAATTTATCACTGCATGTTAAATCGGGAATACTCTAATCCTCAGAAAAGTCGTTAATTCCAAAAACGTCGAGGCTTATTCGAGTCTGTGGAACCGTATGAATGCCATGGGATGAAATTCAAACAACGAATAACGACAATTTCTAACAAGACCCATTCCCAAAATTAACAAACACGATCCTATACACATAATAATATCGATCATTTATTCACCTGTTCCTCTTCCGCATACTCTCAGCGTGTGGACTCTTGATGTACTGTTCGACTATCTGTTTCCATCGACGTCGGCAAAGCCAACCCCTAAAAAAGCTCTGGACTTTAAGGATTTTTCGCACCTCAACCGAGTCCTCAGTAGCATCGGGTCCACCACCTTCACCCACCGGTCCGGAAGTTGGTCCAGAAGCCGTTGGCCCTGTATCTCCACCACCACCACCACATCCTGCCAGACCACGAACCCCTGCACCTCCTTCGCAAGACCCGATATAAGCTGGGGCTGCGACAGTGGCAGGTCGCAATTCTCTCTTCAAGGCGTATAACTGGATGATAAAATTTTATTTAAATAGGTTTTTGGTTTTCATTTTAATAAATTAGGGAGAAAAAAGGCTCCTAAATCGCGAGACGTCTTCTGTCAAAAACTAAATCCGGTATGTATGATGATTGATTCCCTGAAAATCCCATCAAATTTTCGTACTTTTTGTATTTTTATTTTTTGATGTTTTATTTTTTTTTTTATTTTTTTTTTTTTTTGTTTTCGGGGGGAGGCTGCAGATGAATCGCGTGAGTAGCTAAAGCAGTGGATTTCAAAACCTAAAGGATTTCTCTACACGCGAGGATGAGGCGAAGCGTACCGATATCTTTTGGAATGAATAGTACCTACCTATCTAATCGCGGAATTTATCTGCCTATCCGTAACCGCGGTGAATATATTTTTCGGAATTAAGGTAGGACCGGAAACTGGGCTATCTGGTTATACACATGCGTAGTTATAATGCAACAATTCATCGGTTTAATAAGTTTGCAAAATGTAAACTTAAGGGATGTGTCTGCAGTACGGAAACCAAATGTTGAATTTTTCAACAGCTAGGAAAGTGGCGAGCACTCAAGTGGCTGAATTTTTAATAAACTTGCTAATTAGATCCCGGTGGATTGGTGGAGGTTGAAATTTTTCAATATCTTATTCTCAAAAATGTGACTTGTTTAGGTATTTGGTATATATTTTTTGGTATTGACGTTAGGGGTACTAAGAAAGAAAAAAAATTAAAAATTAGATAAAATAAGTAAACTAAGAGGGACACGACTCCCCCCTAATGTTGGCAGAACAAATTCTATATCGCAAATTCAAACTAAGTGACTAACTAACCACGATCTGTTTGCTAACTAATTAGTGACATCTCTTCCCTTGAAATTGTCACAATATATACCCTACGCATCGATCCTGAGTATATTTCTCTCTCAGCTACTACCTCACGGTATATGTTTTAAGAAGAAATTCCTCGATCCGTAACTGTAATACGTATTATTTTTGTATTCGGGAAAGAGTAAAACAACGAAAGAACGATGATAAAAAGAAATCAAAAAAAAAAAAAAACTATAGCTAAATGTCATAAAAAATTGGGGTTTCATAAAAGAAAAATTTTCATACAAAAGTCGTTTGATTTTTGAGGTAGAACGAAATTAGATAATAATAAATATAGATTTCTATTTAAAAGAACGAAGTTGACCTTGCCCTACTGAAAATGTCTTTTGACCTCCCGCAAAACGCGTTCGAAAATCTTCTCTGGTTCTCGAGATATTGAAGTGAAAATTTTTTTAAATGAACACCCGGTATATTGACTCTGTAGATACCTGTGCACCGTGATCGGGGAAAAAAAGCAAAAGGTTAACGGGATGTGTGATTGATATACGTGTATCAAATCGAAAAAAAAAAAAACAGAAAAATAAAAGAAATATGAAAAAAAAAATAGAAATGAAAATACAAAAAACGACCCCAGTCCGAGTCACATATTCGAGTACAACGTGAATACAAAAGCCTACAAGTTGCTTTATCTATTACCATCAGCGAATTGAAAGGGTCGCAAATCGGTCTGGTGCTTTGAAATTCAAAATACGTTGGGGAACAGACGTATACCTACCCTATGTCGGACAAGGTAAACCCTTTCTTTTTTTTTTTTGATTATCTTTCGTTTACTTTCTATCCCAAAATACACGAACGATCTCTGAAGACCCAAACGTTCGTTGACCACGAAATTGGGATGAAAGAAAAACGAAGTAATAAAAAAAAAAAAACTTTGACCAATCGATATTAAAAATTTAAGAAAATTAACTCACGGTCTGAAACTGATTTCTTGTTTCAGGATTTCGCAAGAACTACCTTAGAAAAATCAGTCAGGTTTGAGAAACATTTTTTTCTAGAAATCGTTACGTAAGTTTGAAGAAGACAATTCGAAAAATCTTTAATCTGCCATAACTTATGATCGACTCATCGTAAAGCAATTTTCCACGCACTTTTTTTAAATGGGATTTCATCCTCTGGAAAGTATTGCCATCGACCTAATCCCGTTTTAATTTTCAAAATTTTGCGATTGAAAGATATTTTTCACAGTCTTCTGTTTTAAACGTGCCTATCTCCGGGAAAAAAAATTCGTAGAGAGACGGCAAGAAATGCAGTTCAAAGGTAAGAAAATTTCCTAACTTTAACTCAAGTTCAATTTTCGAAAAAAAAAAATGTCTGTGCCCCGTGAAATTCATTAAGGTTTACAAGAAATAGATAATTTACATACTGCTAGTTTCAAAGTGATGCTTCTCTGAAACGAGACACGATAACTGACATTCGTTTAATGAATTTTGAAGAAGACACTACGAGCTCAAAAATGTATGTGAGACACAATCATTTTAAAAATTCACTATTTATCCCCCAGAGTTCAGATGTTGGTTTGATTCTTTTGAAAAGTGTATTTGAGGTAAAAAAAAAACGGATGTGTTTGTTAAATAATAGTTTACATGTCATGTTGTATGTCAGTATAGGTGAATTTGACACGATAACGCAAAAAATCGGCTTCAACTTCCGTTAAAATCTCCTTTTCAAGAAAGGGAAAGAAGGATCAATCGCGTCTTGTTTTCTGACTTTGTCAGTTGCAGGTATAATCAATCCATCGGCCTATTTCTCCGCTAAACGTATATCCCATTCCCATAAAATAAGACGATTTACCTCGCAGAAGGATCCGTAGTACGTCAATGAAAGTTAGGGGTGAGACCGTTCGACGTTTATTCGCGTGTCATTCGGTCAACGATAATCAATCACGATTTATTTTACGGTGCTTATGCTCGGTCCCCCAATTCCTATAACAATATTGATAATATTCTGAAAGTGTATGATATCGATCGAAGAAATTCGATAAATTATAATTTAGTTATATTAATCCGACCCGTCTCAATGATGTTGATGATAGTGTTCGGCTGGTTGGGTGACGTTGAGTAAATTTTCGACACTCGATTTACGACAGACAAGTCGCCTCGTCAAAACCATCGAGGACCAATTATCCAATAATTGAATTTCACGCCCAGTGGTAAGCTCGTCTACGAACTTGATTAAGGTATGACAAAGGAAGCTTTGCAGCTTCCGGAGTGTATACAGAAAATCCGTATGTTAGAGGTGAATTATAGATGGGCAATTGAATATCGAGTATATTTCTTTTTCCCATCAAGTTAGGGTTTCGTATGGGAAATCGGAATCAATTACGATTAGATTCCTCTGCACCCGATTGTTTCTTCAGAAAATTGTTAATTTATCGTCTTCAACGGTGGGAATTTCTCCCTACAGACCAGGATAAATGATTGTCTCGTTAGCCCGCGTCCCACCTGACCCTCTAATTTTATCCGAAGAATTACTACCGCCATAGATTACCACGTGAAAAAATTTTCGGGTTTTATTCATTCGTAACTTGGTCATACCTACCTCAGCTCTCAGTTTCTTTATTTCGGATGCAAGCTCTTCACACTGTTGTGTGTACTGCCACTTTGCGGTTTTCTC
Source organism: Macrophya annulata (assembly GCA_963924015.1). Classification (NCBI taxonomy): domain Eukaryota; kingdom Metazoa; phylum Arthropoda; class Insecta; order Hymenoptera; family Tenthredinidae; genus Macrophya; species Macrophya annulata. The sequence goes on along the minus strand of OZ001257.1, from coordinate 15,587,389 downwards.
ACTCTCAACGATCTGGAGTAAGTGTAGGTGTTTTTGCTCAAGCTCTTCCTTCTGCAGCAGCAGCTTGTTGAAGCTTTAATCAAAGTGTAAGCTTGGTTTTTTTATTTCTCTTTTGTTTTTTGTAACAGCAGGATATAAGTATTTTAAAGTTTTATATTGTGGTGCTGTTTACGCTATGGCTTGAAGCACACTGCAGCTTTCAAGCTTCACATTGATGATACAATAATTTGTTTAAGAGTATATAAAAGCCAGCGTCTTGCAACAACGTTGTAAAACTAAGTTTTCTGATATCGTAAAAATTAAAAAAAAAATTGCAGAAGTAAGTTAGTTCGTTCAGAAGAAGGCTTTGCAGTCTCGTTTGTAAAAACACAAGTTACAGAAAATCAACCCTTTCAAATTTTTAGTGAAAAAAATAAAAGAAAGAAAAAATTTTCTAACACAGTTCAGAAATCAGATCGTAAAAGTAAAGGCAGAGGTAGGCTAACGTATGTGTGGAATCTTGATACTGTGGGTTTAATTAATGACCCAGAGCTACCCTCGACCTCTAGATTCTCTGGTCTGTTAATTTCTCCTGTATATCCGTGAGTAAGTATGTAGCCTGGCGTAACTTTGTCGGTCAATAAACGATTCCGATTCTATAAAACGAAGGGAATAATAATTCACGATTATTTTAAACGGTGTTATTAAAATCTTGTTTACAAAAAAATTTTACAATTAAATAAAACGTATATATGGTGGAATAAAAAAAATAGATACAAAGTTTATTAATCAGCCAAAGTATCGGAGACAAAAATTTTATTTTTCCAAAAGAAAAGTAAAAACCACAACTACAGCCGATAGCAGGCAATTAGATTCTAATGAAAGTTTTTCTTACTCCCATTCCACTCTCTATAGTTTTTTGACATATCGATATTATTGGCGCCGTTTATAACCCGTCGAACTTTATCACTTGAGTGGATATATAAAGTTATACTAAGAACTTTTCAGATACCTATATACGTATGTATGTATGTATGTACATAAGTTATATACAGTTAGGTATAGGAGTTCAGAGGTTGAAACAACAGCTGAACGTTTAGAGTTAGATAAGAATAATTAGTTGAAAAAATTTTACAGAAAAGTTAATGAATTAATTAATCAATTGATCATTTTTCGGTCTAAAATTATACATATATAGGTATATGGGGCATTTCACGTCGATTTTACATTTTAAAAACCTATAACATTTTTTTTTTATCATATATCTTGGAATTTTCGTTGCCCTCTAAGAGTGACTTTCATTTACAATTAGTATTGAATCAATAGAAAGATCATTACAAATAAAACCCATTTTTTTTTTTTTTTTTTTAATTTAACACGTTTTTTTTTAAGTATTGATCAAAAAAAGCTTTTTAAATCTGTTACGATTTATATAGAAAAATTTCCTCAAAATTTAGTTTGAGGGATAGTTTCTCAATTTCATTCCGTCATATCGAACATACACTAATTCGCAAAACAAAAAAAAAAAAAAAAAAATCCCGTTGCAAAAGACTGATTGATAAATTCCCCATTAAATTATCATGACGAAAGCCTCTGACGTTATAAAGTTTATACCCAGAATTGATCCAGACATCGTAATTATTCATATATACATATATACCTATATAGGAATAATTATATACAGTAAGAGCAATACATAATAAATATATGTATATAATATACACAGGAAACGTATACATAGTTTAAACATCGTGAAATTTGAAACGGGCATGAAATTCCCTGACGCGAAGATGTAAGGTCAAGGTAAAGTGAGGCCTGGAACAAGCGGCGGATATAGGTGAGTATATATATAATATATATACATATATACGTAAGATATAGAATATATGTGTATATACAGGTACATACATAACGTTAACTAGACTCAACCCCTGGGCGAGAACCACGGGGTTAAATATTTAGTCGCTACGGGGTGTTGCCTGAGGTTGAACCCCGCCACACCTGGTGAATTTTGCGTGCGCGTTTGGAACATGAATGTATATAGTATATATATATATCTACACATACCTATGTATATACATATACTATATACATATATATAAATATACACGTATGAAGGAACTATACGAGATGCCGTGAAATTGCCGTGACGTTAAAAGTTGATACGGTTATATGTTCTTGCCCGTGGAGTGGTTACGTGCGAAACCGCGGTTCCAACAAGATTAAGAACTCCCTCAATTTTTCTTTTTTTTTTTTTTTTTTCTTTCTTATATTCTTTCTTTATTTTTTTTTATAAATATAAACAGGAGAGACCAACCGGGCCAAAGTGGACAGCTCGTTTAAAAATGAATAAAAAATCAATTATCTTCGAAAATTTGGAACTTTATAATGACGATTTTGAAGAATTTGAAATCGTCTGAAATAATTATTCACAATTTTTTAACATCTCGAACTTATATATCCAATCCCGAAAATTTTCTCTTGTAAAAAAATGATGGAAAAAAAGTAGAGTAATTTTTCAATCTTCATCCCTCTCCACTTAATTGCTCCGATCTACCTTATATATTAATACAAAATTGAAAAATCGCCATAATTTCTTTTCGTGGCATAGAAAATTTCCTGGGGTTATAATTTTGATTAAAAATTTTTTATTACCTGGCTTCACGAATCGCGTCAATCCACAACCTGCAGTCGGTCTCAGTAGCTGCTCGGAGTTCATACTGACGTTGATTTTCACGACGATAAGATATAGCGAAGCAGTGCTGAAATCAAAGTAATATTTTCAATGAAATACTATCCTTACAGCAATTGGGTATATTATATACCTGTATATGTTATAGCCACGTGGTTTTCAGAGAGATTTTAAATTGGATTAGAGAAGTGGAAAAGACGGGTCGACTAAACCCGGCCATATACCTACTAGCTCTTATTATACCTTATATACTCTTTCATAAAGAATAATTAAAAAAATATAAAAAGCCACACTGCAGTAATTAAAGCCACGTCTCCGAGATTCCCACTCGCAAGTTAAACGCCCATCCATCTCTCGTTTTTGACCCATTATATATTTTTATTTTTGTTTTTATTTTTTCAAAAGACGTTATTCCTCTTTAACTCGTTTTTGTATAAGAAGGAAGATTTTTTTTTTTTTTTTTATTAAAAATGTATTCAATTTAGAAGAAATTTGATCGTGGTACTGTAACAATTATCCAAAATCAGAAAAAAAAAATCGGGAAATTAAATTATCTTTAAGCTACTTTAAAATTTTTTGATTTTTTTATTCTGTTTCGAGATTCAATATTATACCTTCTTGACTAAAAACTGAAGACAACCCTCCCCTGCTTACTTACTTTCTGCTTTTCATCCGGCTCTATTCACAAGGGATTTTTTGACGCTTTCGAGTAGCGAGTTACATATATACATAAATACATACATATATACATACATACATACATCCATTCGAGAAAAATTTGGGCCAAGGTTGTCTGCATTTCAGATTAGGGTAAATCGATTGAGCTTCTATTCGTATTCCTTATTTACCTATCTTCAATATAACTCGGTCATTGTCAGTTGAAAGAAAAAGTCTATAAGCGGATTTCTACAGCAGCACAATGAACACGTTATACATATAGAATATAGATATCTATGTACTGGATGCTGGATAAGATTTAATCAATCGAAAATACCCTTTGATTAAAATATCATTTATGAAAAATTTGATATAGAAATATGAAACGGGGATTGGCTCAAGCCTTAATATATAATAAAGAATAAATTTTTCATGTATGTGGTACATACATACATACATAGATCGATACATGCAATAGCAATTTTTTTTTTTTTTTCACGTCAATTATTGCCCTTGACATTGAGATAAATTTCTTACAACTGATCCCAGGGATAAGGGTGAAAGCTACAGATAGAGCTAATCCGTTATTCCCTCTGACCCCAAAAGTAGGTAAAGTATTCGAGCAAGTCGACGCGGAAACAACGGAAACGACCTCAGGGCTTTTGCAAGAAAACAAGATAACGCTCGGTCTTATTTGGGATCGGATTCATCCCGGTGTTTCTACCGGAGCCTTATTTTCCCTCGCTTTGTAGTAGAAAAAAAAAGCAAATAAAAAAAAAAAAAAAGGAATCAAAGAGAAAGAGACCCCCCCCCCCCAAAAAAAAAAAAAAATCGAAAATAAAGATAAAATAAAATAAAACGTAGTAGTCTATGTCCAGTTTCTTTCAACGTTAATACGGTAACGATTTTGCGAACTTTTAATCGAGCGAATTTCCCTCGAGCTTTATTCTCCAGCAATGCGTATATATCGACATTAAATTAATCTAATTATACACCAGTTTTCATGCTATTTGAACAGATGTTAATTAATTATTATATGCACCGTAGTGCACTCTGAGTCCATTAAACACGAAAATCAAAATCAAAATATGTACCGTGAATTGACCGTGGGATAGAGCTTTATGGTTATATAATTTGCGATCGGATTTATATATATATATAATGTACATGCGAAACAAAATTATAAAAAGCAGAAAATACGTGAAAGCATATACATACATTCCTATTCCCTTGTGTGCTTATAAATTCTTTTTCAAGTCATATATACCTACTATGGGAAATAAAATATTCTCACATGAGTATACGTATGTACATGTATGTATATAGGCCACCGAAGCCGGTTCGCTATGTGAAATAAAGAAAGAAATACAGAAAGTAAAAATAAAAAAAAAATAAAAACTTTTTTTTAAAGACACGAGCTAGCTCCGGTCTCTAACCGTTATATATATATGTTAGATCCGGCGACGAGGTGGCTAAATAATTCACCCATAACGCGCTAGGGATAGCTGTAGGTACGTATATATCCCTGTACACTTTTGGATCGCCGTTACTTTTCATTATTCAACGATCTTCCGATCCCTAAGAGAATTTAAGAGATCCATATACCTATAGTATATATCCTCAGGTCATGAATACAACACGCATCATTGCCCCTCGTACAACATAATCCTAAAGCAAGAGATTATCCAATCGAAATAAAATTCCCTAAATTGATAGCCACGATATATTCCCATTTGTTTGAAATAAAAAAATGAAAAATTCTCAATTATTTGAGTTATATTTAAGCGTCCAATTTTTCCACATCAATACATCCCAATCTTACTCCATCCCGTTTTGTCTCATCGTCTTATTTTGTCTCGCTAGCTCTGCACCTGACCCGAAAACGTTAACATATTTTTCAAATTTGTCTATAACTGAAGTGCAGAACGTGGTCCCTATAGGTCCCTATACGACATGGATTATGAGTATGAAAAACCGCAACTGGAAGATCGATAATGTGGGTACAGAGAACCGTACTGTATGTATGTACATACATATAGGTACTTGTATTTACATACGTATATACGCATCCAACTCTCAAATATATACCACATATGTATGTACATACAATATATACATACATTTACCTCTGTAATATATGAGCAGTGATATATTTCGAAACTCTCGTGAGGTCCGCGGGATGAGACATGCGCGAGTGGTTTCCATCCCCAGAATCCGCAAGGACGTGACTATATATCAGGATTATAACGTTTTCGAAATTACCCCTAGGAACTCCGAACGAAAATTGCCAATTACTGACACGTATGAAAAGAGCAAAAAATAAAAAATAAAAAATTGAAACTAAAAAAAGAAAATACAGAACCACGATGAATATACTTTCGGGAGAACCTCCACGTATATTACATACATGAAGAAAAAATCAAACCAGGATCAATCGTTTATTGGAAAAATTAATTTCCTGATTGATTAGGGATAATCGCCTCTTTGACCCGAGGCTAGAAACCTTCCTACCTCCGGTCCCCAGTCGCATTAACAAATTACTACGGTTAGATAATCATGAGAAATGCTCGCGTCTAGAGTATATCGAATATATTTTAGTAGTCCAAGTCCTTTGGTCAGGAATATCTATACCAAGTATCAAATTTGATAAGAAAATTAAAAAAAAAAAAAAAAACAAACGTTTCTTCAGTTTTGTTTCCATAAACAGTTTCACTGACCATAATATATGTATATACATACAGTACGATAAACTATACGGTTGAATTTACCACGACTACTATCCTACAGATTATCAAAGAAGTTAACTGACGCGCAACAGGTATCACCTATACATACGCATACAGGTATAGGTAGTATATGTATAGTTGCACAGTCGATCTGAATTTTATTGCCAAAACATAAACTCTGGGTGCCGAGAATTGCACATGGAAAGAGCCACAGGTTACTGTGTTATATATAGCCGTAGGAGGTTTGACGAACGATTTGTTGCATTAACGTGTCACGAATCGCTCTTATTCTTCCTTGTTTTATTTATTTATTTATTTTTGAGAGAAGGGGGATTTGGGAATATCGATAATTTAACAAAAACGTCATATCGCCCGGGTATATCCTCTTCTTTTATTATTTCGAATACGACAACGGGAATCGCAATTTCGGTTTGAAATTTTATATGGAAAACGTTATTACAGTATAAATATTAACAACGTTATATGAATGTATAGGTAAACATTCATGGAGTTAAAAATTTGTGCGATATGGTAGAATTGGAACACAGAATTTATTTTCTGAACAAAGAATTTTAATTATTTTACTCAGTGATGAATATATAATAACGGTTGAATTAATATTTCCGAAAAATTTTTACCGTTTATATAACTGCTGACTATGATACAGTCCAACCTGTATATTATTTACAAATTAATTAGGACCCTTTTACTCTGGCAGAGTAAACTTTCGAGTAAGACCTGAGTAAATAAATGAAAAAGCCTTATATACCTAACCGCTTGAATCGACTGAACGAACTCCGATTCGACAAGCTTGATAATAAACTCGTCATTTTATTCATAATAATATTTAACTGATTGTGGGGCATTCCATAACTACTTCAACCCGGGTCTGACCCTTGACCTCTCGAATTGGGCCTGTGATTTTTTGTATGATTGTTTTCACTTTGAAAGGCACTCAGTTTTTTACGAATCGATTTTAATTTGTCTATAATTTTTCAAATCGACCGTATTGATTTTACAGTGAAAAAAAAAAAATTGAAACGAGAACTCGAATTATTACTAAATAATATTTTTGCCTTCAGAGAAGGAGAGAAAGATAGTCGACTTCTCTTCAATGAAATTTAGCGAAGAATATATAGAAGCCCCCAAAGATACGTAATATCTCTAATTCTTTTTCCCATGAGAGAAGGAATAGGGAAAGAGATAGAATTAATTAAATAAGATTACGTTAACTGTCAGTATAAAGAGAATCGCAAACTTGAAGTAAGTGTACCGGAGAAAGCTGTGTACCTTAGCACGTATATCTCTACGTTTAATACAATAGAAGTTTCTTGGGGTTTCGAGACAAATAAACAGCCGTCTAAGTCGAGACGATGAAAAATTATGATTCTGGTGAAATACCAAAGCAGTTGTAGGTACAAGGGTGTCTGACAAAAAAAAAAAATTTTCATACAAAAAGTTATTTGATTTTATACAATACCGAGCGTAGAAAAAAAAAAAATAAAAAATATCACCGAGGTATTTTATATGGTAGGGATAAAATAAAAAAAAAAAAATTAGGTAATGTGTGCAAATTAAAAGAATAAAACGAATACCACCTATTTCCTATTTTATTAAATAATTTTTTTTACCTTAGAATATAGGTGAAAGCTCTGCACTAAAGTACAGCTGCGTTTAGAGGCGCAGTTTCCGATTGAGGATGTTCGATAATTACAATCGTGTATATGTGTACTGCGTATTTAGTAAAATTAGAATTTTTCAAATTAACCGTGAAAGTGAAATTGGAAGTAGGTAAATATAGCAAAATCGATAATAATCATGGAATGAAATTAGCTGCCATTTCGTTCTTGTGGAAATTTGTTTATATCTCGGATCAAACGAATCCCAAAATTGATAATTAAATATACATAGAAAGGTATTTATATGTATAGCTATAGGAGGTATGTACATACATATACATGTACATCGAGGCGTAAACAGCGCGGGGAGAGTCTGGGGATATACAGAGAATCGTAATTGTAAATAGGAATTTGGAAACTAGTCGCGTAGCTGTGACGACCGCAGTACCACGTCCTTCGTAACAACGCTCTTTGAACCCTGGAAAAGCTCGAGGCGGTTTCCACGAAACTTGCTCAAAATTGGAATTAGATCTGACAGAGGCCTAAACCGATGGGAAATATATTATGTAGGTATAGGAAAGAGACTAACGTGTATGTAGAATTTCGAATACGTATGAAGACTGAGAGTAGAATAACATCAAAAAAGGTCAATAAGTAATGTCGAACAAGAACCGATTTAAAAAATTTTTATCTTCATTTCTATACTTTGCATTTTTTTGCCTGTATCTGAGAAACGAAACGGACCGTTGGGAGATTATTTCGTTTATACTGTTTAAGTACTCTTTGCAAAATAAGTCAAAAAGGGGCACCTTGTTAGACGAAGATTTACCCGATTTTATCGATCATTAATTACAATGATAATTATCGAATTCGGGTACGCGGTCCTACTCGCCTCCTGACGTCAGCTACCTGAACGGGTATGAGGACAGGAGGTACACACCAGCCTGGCGAAGAGACTACCGCCTCCTTCTGATCCCTGGCGGCCCAAAGCCGAGGTTAAACGGCCAAGGCCATTCTGTTCTGTTCTCTTCTCTTCTCTTCTCTTCTCTTCTCTTCTCTTCTCTTCTCTTCTCTTCTCTTCTCTTCTCTTCTCTTCTCTTCTCTTCTCTACTCTTCTCTTCTCTTCTCTTCTCTAGCTTCTCTTCCCTTACGCGATTGTTTATTGGCCACAGACCCTGCCGCCCGGGAAAACCCCCGTCTGCGCACCTGCGCCACCATTTTACCGAAACCTTTTTACCTGTATCACAAATTTTTTTTTTTTGTTATATTTTCGTTTCTCTTTTTTCTTTCTTGTTTTTTTTTTTTTTTTTTTTGTTTTGTTTTGTTTTTCTGGACAACATATATATAAACATCAGCCGCCCTTATTTCGGATGACGATTAACAGAAGTATCCTCACGTCGTATTTTACGACGATGAACAAAAAAGAAGAAAGAAAAAAGCGAAAAGAAAAAACATTTAGACAAAGTTTCTTTTCTCGCGAATCGTGGATATGTATCTTCAAGAGCTTTTTACTAGACAGACGTAGTGCACGAAGTCTTCTGATACCTCTCACAGGCGTAGGTCCAGGTGCAGAGAGGACCAGAGGCGGTAGACACGGGCGAGGGGGCTATTTTTAGCCTGAAAAGGAATCGATTCATCCCTCCTGATGCCGCAGTCTAACGGCGGAACGGCATGGGCATTGGCATTGGCATGGGCATGGGCATGGAAAGAGCCAAAATCGCGCGAGGAGTAGGTCCCGCAGGAGCCCCAGGACACAGTCGCAGCAACAGGCGCGGCAGTACGTCCCTTCGTACATCCTTTATCCCCCCCCCCTTCCCCCCCCCCCCCCCTCACTCCATCCCCCAGGGTAGAGAGCAGGGAACAGGGTGCTGGGCGCTGGGCGCCGGGAGCCCCTCGTGACCTCCCAACCTCATGACCCTGTTGCCGAGCTCACCCCCTACCTACACAACGTCCTCGTGCACCGGGATTAACCCTGTCGAGAATTACGCCGGGGCGGACATATACGATTGGCTCGATAATATATGGAATAAATATTTCTAGTTTATAGAACACGTTGTCAATATTTTTATATCGACGAAAGTATAAACTTATAGAGAGTCAACGAGGGAAAGGAATAAAAATAATCATAGAATCTGATCCGTGCCGAAAAAAAAAAAAAATTTGAAGGGTTCCAAAATCTCGCCGTCGATCAATCGGAAAGGATAAAAAAATAAATAAATTTGGCACTTCGTATATAGTACGTATAGGTTCGCAAAGTGTTTCTTAATCCGTGAAAGATTCCACTCAATCAAATCTCCACGTTATACCATTGCTACCTATATACCCCCCCCCCCCCCCCCCCCCCCCCCCTCCACAGCAAGGCTATACTTCATCCCACGTATGCTGCCTTCGATCTATCAACTATTTAACGAACAGGGGAATAATGTATTAGGGTTAGACGTGAGCTGGGTTAAAGTTAGACTATAGTATATGTATATGTATATACCTTTAAGAAATAAAAATAAGAATAAAATAAAAAAAAAAAAAAAATCAGATGAGATGAGATGAGATGAAAAAAAAAACCCAACAGATATTTTATTAGCAATCCGGTTTGTAGATATCCTTAGGGGTAAGGGGGCATTTAAAATTTAAACGAGAGTAGTATTTTTTTTTTTTTTTTTTTGTTTCTGTTTTTATAAATAAATTGTATACCATGTATATATGATGTACGGACGTTCGTTGAAACTGAAATTGTAATAAATAAATTTCACTCATTCTTCAACACCTGACACATAAGTCTGAGGGTAGTAAATTCCTTTGTCTTGAATAATTCGGATGCGAAACAACGACGAATAATAAATTTTCTTTTTACCTCCAAGCTTTTTTACTTCTATAGACACCTTGAAAATGACCAATGGAGGGAGGATAGGGGGCCCACTTCAAAGTTATACCTCGTTATTTCAAGTGTTCGTTAAATTTCTTACAGAATTCGAACATTAATAATTCGAAAAATTTTAATTATCTTTTTTTTTTTCCTTCTTATCTTCGTTTCTTTATTTTCTATAAACTAAATCAACTGTAGGTATCTACATTAACATATACATATGTATATACATACGTAACATATATATACGTAAATAAAAGTATTTTTTTTTTTTTCATATTTATTTATTTTTTTATCCATTCACATTATGATTAAAGGGGTTTGTTTCCAATCAATCATACTTAACCTAATACCTACCTACAATTTTCATAAAATTTTTTCGACCGCATGGGGGGGGGGGGGGGGGGAAGGGGGGAGGAATATAATTTATACCTCAATTTGAACAAGGTTGTAATCCGATGATAGAATAAATTGATTCGTAGAAACGGTGGGTAGGTAGGTGGGTAGGTGTGTACTCGAAAGATTAATTTGCTTCAATCTGATCGATAAATTGAATAAATAAATAAACAAGTGAAATAATTAAATAAATTTATTTAATTAAACGTATTACCTGGTTATATAATTATGAAAGACCCGTACAAGTATATGGAAATAAATCATGAAATGAGGATAAAGAAATGAGAAATAAAAATCGTTGGATCGAAGTAACGTTAAATAAAAAAAATAAAATAAAAAAAATAGTAAAATTTTTTCACCCGATCAATGCCCGGCGATCGTTATATATAATATATCTATATATGAATATCTAGCAACAGGCGGTACGATACGATCATTTTCGCGTTACGCGATACGGCGAATTAAAATTGACAGACCGTCGCTATCACCGTTTGTCGCTTTTCTATCCCTGGTGGTCTTATCGCCGTGTTATCACAACACCGTCACCGTTTATCCACCCCGTCACGTCACGGACGTTTGAATAACCGATAGTTCCTATAAATATATTTATATATACTAAACTGCATATTATATTGTGTATAATGTATATTATAATTGAAAAAAAATTTATTCATTCAATTATGGATATATCCATATATGGATATATGAACGATAAATTGTAATATACATATGTATAATATATGTATATATGTACTACATATACTGTGAACGACACATATTTCGGTACCGTTTCCCTCCCTGTCATTCTGAAGTACAGAACCAGAGATATAACCAGAGTAGAATTTCTGAAGAAATTCAACCCCCATCTGCCTGGCACTTTTCTTCTTCCATGAAGAGTAAGAAAAGAAAGAAAAAAATCGTCTCCTCTCCTCAAACCTGGTGTAAATATACCAACTTCCAAAAGTATCGTATATCCGAGCTTGCCTCTTTAGGTACGTTAGTTATTTTTTATTTTTTATAATTATGTCATCGGTACTGCAGAATTGAAAATTAGAAATTCGTATAACAATTTTTTTTTTTGTTTTTTTTTTTTCTCAAATTTCTTCGACCTATTTATTTACGATTTTTAGGATATTTTTTTCAAATTATTTTTCACCCTAGAAAAACGATGAAAAAGATGAAAAATAAAAATCGAGCCTTTTTCTCTCAGTACGTTACGCCCTACGGTGAATGGTAATTGAAGGACCGTTCCTACGGACTTGAAAATACATATACGAATATTTAGAGAAAACATGGAAGAAGAAAATAAATAAATCAAGAAAAAAAGATCAGCCAAGACGAAAATAGGGAGAGTGAATTAAAAATTTTTTGCCCTGCAGCCTTATGGTATATATACATATATACCATTATTTAAAGCAAATATATAATGAATACCTATATATGTACAATATGGGAGTTTATGTAATCTACCATATACGCGTATTTCTCCGAATTCCCTTATTATACCGATTCCCACAATCGTTTTCAGTTATTTTCCAATTTCCGCAATACGAGCTTAAAGCTCACGGGTTCGCCAAAAATTTACCAATACAAACGCGACGATTTTTTATTTAAATTTTTTAAATTTAAACATTTTTTTTTTTTTTGTTATTTGTTTCCCCTCAACTTTCGATCCAAAATTATACAAGGGTGGCCTCGTTCCGCGTCATGTATAAACAATACGTCACTAATCCGAGCGTTAAAAATAACGATACAAATTTTTTTCAGACGTCCTATAGATATTTTTGTAAACGTTTTCTTTCTAATTTTCAAACTCTTTTCTATAACCTATTATAATAACAGGATTTTATTCAACTGTGACGCGGCATAGTCGGGCATCCCTTAACGCGAGTCCCGACCCTCGCAACGACCATGGAAATACAAGGATCGTGAAGATCGCCCCTTAGCTCGGTGAGACGTAAATAAAAAAAAAAAAAAAAATCCACGCATCGTTATACGACACGTATATAGTACCTATATAGTATAGTAGGTATATCTTTTGACGTCGCGAAACTTTTACCATTTTTTTTTTTTTTTTTTTTTATCCTTTTTATTGTGAACATCTTCTGATTTTTTTTTTCATTTTTTATTTGTTTTTCATATTCTCGTATTTATGAACTGCGAGGATTTTACACGTGAATAAGCAAAACCACATTTACAACCTATTAAAACCGTGGACCGGCAATTATGACACGTAATTAGAGTATAATTAGATATTCGCGTGGTATACTCTACGACCTGTGGTTAATTAGTACCATACCTACTACCTGCCAACCTACGACTGTGATGAACTTCGAGTCAGATAGCGTGTAGGAAAGTCATCGATCTGCTTTCTCGCGTTTCATTAAAAAAACAAAAATTCGTCTCGTTTCTGTTTAAAAGAGGCAAGAAAAAAAAAAATAAGAAAAATTGACCTTCTCCTGACCTCGGTGGTACCTCCACTGAAAAATCCAATAATGCCAATTTCTTTCTCCCCGTTTTGAACTGTAATAGTTTTACTATACTCAATACTTGATCGGAGTAGTATTTATCGAGATAAATCATGTGTAAGATTAAAATGGGACTGTATACTCGAGATGATATAGAAATTCGTAGTGGCAGTAAGAAATATTATCCATAACTATAATCGCAAGTTTTTAAACTCTACGCGGCTTACCCCCCCCCCCCCCCCCCCCCGTGCCTAAATTTTAAGCCATTCGATTACAAAAGATAAAAAACTTTTGGGATTGCAAAGAGAGAGAGAGAGAGAACGAATAAATAAATAAATTAATTAATTTTCTTCTCCTTTGTTAATTATTATAAAAATGGTTCTAATTTGGGCCTTCTATAAGAGCTATCGATTATTTTTTGTCTGCTTTTTTTATTTTTATCGTAATAAACTGCAGGGAGTACCTCATGTCAGTGGAAAAAGAAAATTCATCGGCAAACGAGGCGCCTAGGGATTTACAAGTTACGAAGCTCGAACGCGAGCAAGCTCAAAAGTTTCGGGTATCAAGCCGGAATTAAATACAGTCACGACTCAGAGATTTATACCCAGAAACTCCCTTGCGGCTCTCGGATAGGGTAGGAGTGAAAAACGGGCTGCAATGACCAGCCATGACGTCGAGGTAGGTGTAGGGTCTCGTTATACCCGATTCAAGGACGATTTAAGGAGGTTTCGGGGGGGAGGGGGGGCACGATTACTGCCACCTATTTTTATCCCCGTTCTCCCCTTCGATCATCCTTCTTCATAAATTTAAATCGTTTTACTCGCGTATACGAAGAATTATTAACACAAGTAAGGCTTGTCTATCTCGCTCTCTTTACTTTGAGATTACTTTTTGTTTGACGAATTTTCTTTACAAAAAAAATTAAAAATAAATAAATAAAAAAAAAAAAAAAAAAGAACGAGATACATCTTTACCGTCTTAATTTAAAAACTCCGTTTTGGGGGAAGACCGGGGCAAAGTTTTATCTCAGCATACAATTCTGCGAGGTAAGCTTCCCGCACAATTACCCGGTTTCTTTAGATTTAATTGACCAGATATATCCACCACTGCAGTACATAAGGGTGGTTAAGTAATGCCAACAACAACAGTAAAAACATGGTATATTTTTATCAAGTAAACATGTCTGATTTTATTTTATATAGGTACATAATATATATACCTATATATATATATATATATATTTTGTTTTTTCATTCAGAGCTTTCAAGTTTTATTAAATCGTCAAGAATTATCAAGATTACTGTTTAATACGACAAGAACACCCGAAAGATTAGCAGTATAAATAAGACGTAAAGTTTAATAAAGATAACAGCAACGGTATGCAGTCCTAACAGCTCAATATTTTAACGAGATATATGTATATCGATCAGAAAAAGTTACTTAGATAGAAAAAGTTTCTTTTTAAAGTAGATTATATGTAAGATTCGAAATATGAGAAAGAAATTATTTTTTTGCTAATAATATTGCAAATTGGCAAAACATAAAAAAAAAAAGAAAGAAACCCAATCGATCGATGACGATCCCTTCTGCTGTTGCTATCCCAACGTAATTTCAACCGACTCCGTGTATATACAAATATACATACAAATATATATAAATATATATATATATATATATATATATATATATATATATATATATATATATATATATATATATATATATATATATATATATATAAATATATAAATATATATATATATATATATATATATATATATATATATATATATATATATATATATATATATATATATATATATATATATTTAACGTTTACCTAACATCCGAGTAGATGGTTTCAAATTCCGCTTTGTTACATAACAAGACAAGAGTGGCTTATTTTGCTATTCGAGAATCCTGCCTTAAAGAACCAATTTTCCAACTGGCATAGTCTATGTACATGTATTTAGGTAGAATATAATTCATTAAATATTTGACGACAACCTTAACCGCGAGTGAATATTTCGAGAAAATAATAAGCCCTTTAGAATGTCGTTAACAGCCAGTGTATATCGGTGATATATAAAACGAATTCATGATTTTGAGGTCAAAAATTTTTTTCTTTTTTTTTTTTATGATAATTTATCGGATCCTCGCTTATTGAACTTTTCGCGTTATTGTATACTTCGTACCTATAATCAATTTTTATTTTTTAGTCCGCGGGGTAAGTTGAGTAAAATTTCTGAAAAGTATATACCTATATAGGTTATACATATTTCAAGCAGGAGATAAACAATGCCAGGAACAAACAATAGCTCCGAGGATACCTGATTATGGATACACTCATACTTCCGCACAGATAGATATTCATTATACTTGAAACATGGTATCTGTATACTAGGTAAACAGACGTTGCAGTATAGACTACTCTTTGCCTTGCAGCTCGGCAATGAAAAAAAAAAGGGTAAAAAATAACAAATAAAAAAAAATCAGGAAACCAGTTGACCTGTGGACTAACCCGAAAACTTCCCGCTGTGTTAAATACGTTACAATTAATTGGTACTATTGTGTTTATAATAAATTAAAGAAGGTCATAAGTATAATTAGTTTTCCGTATACAAATATTTTTTTCATTAATTTCTATTCTTCGAATAACTTTGAAACTACTCGACCGATCGATTCCAAAATCTAATCAGATCTAAGTCTTGATGAACCCTTTCGATCGCCGCAACAATCATTCAAATCGGTTAATTCATTCCAAAGGTATCGTACGACAAAAAGAGAAATTTTTGTTGTGCGATATCTTCTAAACCTATCGTTCGATTTTGATGAATCTTGCGGTGATCGAAAGGGCTATCCAAGACCTAAGTCTGATTAAGTTTTGAGACTAATCGTAGGAACAGTTTACGAGTTATGCGCTAAAAACATGGAAAAAAAATTGTTATTTAATTTTTATTTCTCAAATAAATTTCAAACTACTCGATCGATCGACTCCAAAATCTATTCAGATCTAAGTCTTGATAAACCCTTTCGATCGCCATAAAAACCATTTCAATCGGTCGATTCGTTCTAAAGATATCGTACGACAAAAATTTGTTTACACACACACACACACACACATACGGATGTCCATGCAAAACTAGTCAGAATAGCTTCCTAGGACCCCAAAACGTCGAGATCTGATGAAAACTCAATTTTCGAAAATCGGACCGAGACGAATAACTTCCCTTTTTAATGAAAATTTTCAATTTTCATTGCGGGAAGTTAAAACAATAGTGATTATTTTACTTCTACGTAATATTTTGAGGTAAAAATATGAATACATTAGGGTGGTCAAAGTGAAGTCAAGTCAAAGGAGCTTAAGTGTTTCGGTGAACAGTTTAATCCTTGAAATTAAAAATCACTGAAAATTATGATTTCGGTATAATTTTATCGTCGATGAAGCAATATTAAAATTGTTCGTATAGGTCGCCTCAGCAAGAACTTTTCTTTTTTGTTTTATTTTTTTTTTGAACCACCATAATGTAAGTATTCACTTGACTGCAGGAGAGAATCCCGGAGAACTGCGTATATCTATACGACGCCTCGAGGTAAGTTTTAAAAAGTTTTCGTTACCATCCGGAGTATAAACTTAGTTAAGTTAATTACGTTTTAGCCAAGAAAGTTTATGATTTAACGAGTGATATTAATTTCATGAAAATATCACCATCTATCCTGCTTACTAAATATACATACATCTTATTATATAGTTCAGGGTACATTAAGCTCCTCGTTGATGCAGCTATGATATATAATACCTACAAGGAGAAAAACTATTTTGGTTTTTAGTTTTTTTTTTTGTTACTTTACTCATTTTTACCCGGGTTATTATTATTATTATTATTTTTTTTTTTTCATTTTATTTCTCTCCCTACCATTTTTCCCCCCTTGCGAAAAGAACCTTTGTTATTATTAAAATTTATTCTCCGAGATGAAATTCCGGATCACAGAAATCTAAGGGTGATTCGTAAGAAACGTACACACGCATCGATACGTCGTAAAGACTTGACGTATTTCATTTTATTATATCAAGGTATATGTGTATACCTACCTACCCAAATCGCGGGTTTCAACGGGTATATATATACCTATAAATGAATTCAATATTTCCTCACGATCGGACTTGCTGTATACAGGGTGCGCATAAATGATTACGGAAATTAAAGAAATGTGAAAAAAAAATTCATTGGAGAGAAATAAAAGAAAAAAAAAAAACAAATAAAAGGTTATCCAATACCGACCTATTATCACACTGTTCAACTAAATTAATTCTATGTACCCTGCACTATTTATAAATATATGTATATACCGTGAGGTTATGAGGAAAGGAAACACAGGATGCAGGCAACCCAATAGTCAAATTCCCGAAGATTTCCGAAGACATTGTATTTGTCATTTCAACCACATGGTGAGGGTTTTCGTCCCATGTTATTATCAAGAGACTCGGTAGAGTCTCGCGCCAAGTACATTAAAAAGAATTTTTAACGCACGGCGTGAGACTCGACCGAGTCTCTATACCCGCATGAGAGCTCTACGGCCTATGCGGCGACTGTGTTATCCTTAATAACTTCCGACTCGAGTTATACACGGGATTCAAATATTTATCTCAGAATATGGGTTCAAATAGCTTTCATTTAAGCCCAATTTTTATGCAATCGGAGCACGGAGAGCTGAGATATAATATTTCCGAATTACAGACACCCTCAGTTCGACCAACAAAATTTCTCCTTCTCCGTTTCCTTCGTCGTCGCCCACCGGCTATGTTGCCATTGTCAGTTCCTTTCGGAACGAAGTAGTCGCCCACCACCAATGTTGCCATCTTCTTTCGGTCTGCATGTCATATGCTTATACGACACTTTATACGACGTGAAAATTATAGACGTATCTCCGTGAAAAAGAGCTAATATAAGACATTAAAAAATATTAATATTTCTCATCTTTCATTCTAAAGATTATGAGATCGATATAAATGAAGTAGGCGAGGAAGTAGGTATACTAATTCAATAAGAATTTTAATAATACATTATAATAATATTGTTACGAAAGTGATACACCCCTCACATATATAATTTACACGTTCTAGTAGTCATCTTAAATAGAAGATGTTAACTTCATTCTCTTGTTCACCGTTACTAACCACGACGTTTATTGTAAATAACAGTCTTGTTCTAGACCTTAAACTGAACACACGTATTAAAAATACAACCCAAACCTTTACCCAAATATCTCCAAACTCCATTTATTGTCTATTTACTCTTGTTTATTCACCTAGAGAACCCCTCAATTAATCTACGGACCTCCTAGACCCCCGTCCGTAACAATATATAATATAATTAAAATAAAAATTTCAATTCGTTTCTATAATGCCTGAAAATTAAAATGCACAATTTCTGCCAAGTGGCGTTTTGATTTTTTAGGTCATGGAAATAGTCACTGCCAAGTTGTCAGATGCATATTTCTGGATCTAGATGAATGAGGAAAGTACGAGCGTCATGGCACGAGTTTTGGTCAAGTATAACCCGAAAACTATACATCATACAAAAAAATGTTAAGAATAAAAAAGTTTCAGTTTAAAGTAAACGTCCAAATGATTATGTACGAAAAAATTTTTCGGTTCCGGAAAGTTGGGAAAAAATTATTATAAAGGTAGTTTCTGAAATTTCTCACAAGCCATACGTCTTTTGGGGCTAAGACATTCAGAGAATATTCCTCTATAGTGTAAAAAGAACGTGCATGAATTTTTTTGTGGACTCAGATTTAGTTCAGAAAATATGAATTTTTTACTGAATTTATTTCGAAACAAAAACAACAACAAAAATTTTGCATCGTAAAGACTTCGTATCGACTCAAAAAATCTTTAAAAACCGTTAAATAAACAAAACTTTCAACTTCGCAGTGCTGAAAAAGTTGTACTTTTGGTTCGCAATAAATTTGGTACAAAATTCATATATCTCCTAACTGAAATCTGGCTCCACGATAAAATTTGTACTCATTCTTTTTACACTATAAAGGAATATCCTCTGAAATTTTTGGATGATAAAAGACGTATGGTTGTTGAGAAATTTTAAAAACCAATTTTATAATAATTTT
Organism: Macrophya annulata; assembly: GCA_963924015.1. Taxonomy (NCBI): domain Eukaryota; kingdom Metazoa; phylum Arthropoda; class Insecta; order Hymenoptera; family Tenthredinidae; genus Macrophya; species Macrophya annulata. The sequence continues at coordinate 15,567,857 of OZ001257.1, read as the reverse complement.
CTTTCAACTTTTCGGAACCGTCGTATTTTTTTGTACGTCATCACTTTCAAGTTTACTTCGAACTGAAATTTTTTTTTACTTAACATTTTTCGTACGATGTGTAGTTTTCGAATTATACTCAATTAAAACACGGATATTGTCAACTATCGTATATATCGTATCAGCTGCTAACATCTAAACGTTGCTTTAATACAATTCTACAGAAATTCATACACACTCTTATCAACTGCCACTAACATTTCTTAAAACTTGAACCAATTTTCAGAGGACATAATTTATACAATTTGTTATGAACAAGCCTAATTAGTCTGAATCGAGATGGTACAAAAAGTAATGAAATCCCCCCCAAAAAGCACCTCTGGTGCAAAAACCTTTCGCCAAGTACATTAATGTGATATTTCCCACAAAAATAGTGTTGCAGCCATTCAATCTACAAAAGTATTGAAATCAATGGACATTGCCAAGTACAATTAAATTTTCCCAATTAATTTCTGAATGTGACCGGATCTTACTTTTCGGTAGGTATTTACATTTCGATGTAGATAACTTACGTCACACGTAATAACATGCAATATACGCACTTATCAGAGAAGATCAATTGAGAGTAAAATTAAGAAGAAGAAAAAAAAAATTTGGAGGTAGTGGTACTTGGCGGGCATTTTTGTAATAATTTAGACATCAGCCATTCAATCTACAAAAGTATTGAAATCAATGGACATTGCCAAGTACAATTAAATTTTCCCAATTAATTTCTGAATGTGACCGGATCTTACTTTTCGGTAGGTATTTACATTTCGATGTAGATAACTTACGTCACACGTAATAACATGCAATATACGCACTTATCAGAGAAGATCAATTGAGAGTAAAATTAAGAAGAAGAAAAAAAAAATTTGGAGGTAGTGGTACTTGGCGGGCATTTTTGTAATAATTTAGTCATCAGCCAAAAATGCCCGCCAAGTACCACTACCTCCAAATTTTTTTTTTCTTTTTCTTAATTTTACTCTCAATTGATCTTCTCTGATAAGTGCGTATATTGCATGTTATTACGTGTGACGTAAGTTATCTACATCGAAATGTAAATACCTACCGAAAAGTAAGATCCGGTCACATTCAGAAATTAATTGGGAAAATTTAATTGTACTTGGCAATGTCCATTGATTTCAATACTTTTGTAGATTGAATGGCTGCAACACTATTTTTGTGGGAATTTACGAATACAATGACTTCGGAAATCTTCGACAAGTTGACTATTGGGTTGCCTGCATCCTGTGTTTCCTTTCCTCATAACCTCACGGTATATACATATATATATTTGTCAAGGAGAATTTACAAACGTGAGGCTATGGAGATTAGGGTCTAATTCCCTGTCGGGCATTATAAGCCTCTTGTTTACCAAGAGCCTGCACGTATACACGTACACACATTAATATGTTACACATAAGTCAGGGGTGAGAAATCGTTCGTAAGGGGGTAAAGTTAATCTCTGTAAATTCATGCGTTATATATTAAACCGTGTATAGGTATAGGTACATACCTATATAATATACATATGTATTTGTTTATAATATAGCTACCTGTTTATCGGGTTCCTTGCCTTTGGCGGTGATAAGACGTTCGCAATAGCAACCCTCTAGTAGTATGACGCCACTTGGTCGGGTGCAGCTCTCACTTTCATAGTAGAATAAGATATTCTGAAATGAAACGAAACGAAACGAAGGGAATAAATTTTACTATTAGAACCTCTCGAGACAGGGCGGCCGTTTGTAGCTATACTGTTGTAAGACCCAGGGGTAGGAGGAAGGGGGATAGAAGATTAAGGAAAGTTGCGTGGCCGGTGGCTCGAAACGGCTCTGAAAATCTCAAGAGAATGGAGAAGGGAGTAAAAAAAAAAATAAATAAATAAAATACAGAAAAAAAAAAGTTAACCAGAGAAAATAAAAACTAACTTAAAGCCACCGCGGGGAAGATCGCGAGAGAGGAAAAATAAAATAAATAAAAAAAAAGAAACGAATAAAACTTTTCCGGGAATAGGGGTTATATAGGGTTTCGTTCGGTTGGACCGAGTATCGACCATGACTTCGGTTGTAATGCTATGATTTTGTAATTTTGGTTAAAAAAAATAAAAGCTTATCTACATAAGTGCAGACGAAGGTAGGTATAGATCGCGATCGTGCCTTATCGACGCAGGTATAGGTATATGTATAATAACTAGATACGCGTATCTTCCTTTCACCTTTTTTGCCTAGTTCCGCGGTGATAAAGTAAAGAAAATTTTTTTAAAGGCATAGTAGTATAAGGTACCTATAAGAAAGGTGTCGAAAGCTTTCGTTTAACGAACCCTTCAATGAAAGGAAAATTTTTTCTTATTTTTTTTTTTTTTTTCTTTTTTCTTTATTTTTCCTTCCGGTCACACGGGGGTTTTCTATTCAAGAGGACAACCAACGCGGTGCGGTGTGGCGTTCGCGTCCGTTCAACATCAGCTCTCCGAGTTCTCATGGGAGTTGTACCAGCCTAGGAGCTGCGAGAAGTGGCCTGAGAGAATTCATATTTGCTTCAATTTGAAAAAGAGCATTGTGTACACAGAGGAGAACGCTCTGCACGGTCTTTTAAACACTCGCCAAAAAGAGAGAAATAAAGAACAGAAAAAAAAAAAAATTTCCCATTTCGTACGATATAGTATACGATCCCCTTCCGACGAACTTTGAGGATATATAAAAATAGAATATAGGTATAATATATTTATGCATGAAAAAAGGAATTTTTTCTATAACCACCCCGGACGGATATTTTAATACGATTATATTTCAATCGATTTATCTTTTGTACATTCAACGCTTTAGTCAATAATCGTTTATAGTCTACCAGCTATGCTTGCTGACTTCGTTGTAAGTATCGGTATAAATATATAAGATACCTAAGTATTGTACAGAATATAGAGTGACGGCTGTATCTCTGCCAGCTTTGAATCTACAATAGTGTTGACGATGACGCGAATGGCATTATTTCCACACATTATAAGAGTATGAGATGTGTACGTACATACATACATACATATACTAACGTTAGCTACCTCGACTTCGTTCTGAACAAAGCCTTTCAAAGTGTCAACAACTTCACCCATTGTAACCATACGTATTTCGGTACCCGTGTCAAACTTTCCAAGTTCTTCTTTCATTCTCTATTTCTGATATATTTCTTTATACGAATCGTTTTAATACGTCAGAGATTCGAAATTATTATTATAATTTTTATTTTTATTTTTTTCTTCTTCTAAGTGAAAACCAAACACTCGGAATACCACGAGATCAATTAAGTGTGTACGTGTGTGTAGATAAAGAAAAGGAAAAAAAAAAAAAGTTTTATAATTTCGTTTGAAAAGATGTTTCATTTCCCACGCTTTCGAATAATTTTCATGGTGAATGAGTAAGAAAAAAGAATTGGAGAGAAAAAAAAAAAAAAAACATCCTATAACGAATGGTCTTTTTTTATATCTTGTTTAGATAATATTAAGTCGATTTTCACTCACCTGGTAAAGTACGAACCACCGAAGTTGCCATTTGGCTGAATCAGCTGTACGTTTGTGAAGGTGTCCGGCTAGCGAGTGATCGTAGTGTGCCCTCTCCGACAACATCACAAGCTGAGAATCGTTCACCCTCACTAATAAAAAATTTATATTAATTAATATTACAAAACGTATTAATAAATTAAGATTATATAGTTCAAGGTGTTATAATATGTAGAATGTGATCGTATCGTTCCTCTTTTCTTGCAACTCTTCATGATCTACTGATCCTCTTTCACCTACGATCACTCCACTTTACATCCTCAAGTTCCTTTTATAAAACACTCGCGATTCTATACATCCTCACCCGTCCCTTTTACGATTTCACAATCTATCTCAACTGGCGATGAAACAAAGTGAAACACCAAACTCAATTCATGTACAATCGTTGGATTGAACCACGCAAGCAGCAAACGAAACGATCCAAGAAGACATCGAATCCCTGATCAAAGAGTAAACTCAACGGTATAAGTCTAATCGAAAATATTATACACTTGTAGTGTATGTATGTATACGTATATACATACACGAGTCTCTGTGTGTTATATATCCGCACCTACAATATGTCAATAATATGATATTCTGTACTCTGCTTATATACATATGTATATATATATATTTTTTGGTTCCTTTTTTTTTTGTATTATTTTTGACAACGTAATGATACCTCGCAGCATTTTCCACGATACAACGTGTCATCGTACATACATATTATACCATACATCGGATTGCGGAAAATATTTATTCGCTTGTCTCGGTATGAACCATCGTTGAGTTTTACTACTTGGAAGGTAATAGATGGAAAGTAGCTTGGTATGTACATACATACATACATCTCGGAGATAGCGTATGAGGTAATTTAATATGATATATACATATATATACATATGTATGTTTATATATATACGTAGGTATGTCAGATATGTAAATTAATCTCTGAAATCCCCTCGAGGAGAATCTCGAGGAGAATATTACTACTACCGTCGTCGACCGCGAAACGAGCATCCGAGTCCATGCGATATCCTACATTATGCAACGATCACGCGGTTTGCATTTAATACCAATATAACGTTATATATATATATATATATAGTTCTTGGTTAAAAATCTGAGATTACATATCTACTAATTATTATTTTTAATTTTTTTTTTTTTCACTATGAGTGTATAGATCGATGCTAATGTGCATTCAAGGGTTACCGCATGTACGAGAGTGAGTCGACGTTAACGTAACGTTGAACTTAGAATTTCCCAAGCTACCGCAAGCAACTTTATAGGTATAGGACCTGAAAAGCAACGGAGGGCTGATGTTCGAACAATGCCGAGCGAGCTAACGTAATCACTGTTTTGTCCCTATATACCTAGAATATTCTAATTAAACCAGCTTCTGTCCCGTTTGCGGTATCAACGGGGATACCGCGATGTGTTTGTTCAACGGAGGGGCGGAGGGGGGGAGGGAGAGTTTGGGGAACGAAGTTCTTTGACAACTTGGCACTTTCAATACATTGGTAATTAATTACCAATTAACGGAATCCTAGCAATTATTTAACCCCACTCCTTCTTTCTCACCTTTATACCTCGCTTACCGATGTTAAATTTTTTTTCTATATTATTTCACATCGCAACATACATATATAGATGTATATTGGAAATATCTTACATGTAAAATATTTATAATGCATATGGATAATCGAACCACGCGACGGAAATTACATATCCTCGATGTAAAATAGAAAGAAAAAAAGATATATAGAAATTATATACCACAATATTTTCTGATTCAGGGTGATTTTCTTTGTCAGTATGAATATTTGAATCACTTTTTTTTTTTCTACGGTTGGGTATCATGTGTACCATATACTAAATTATTCACGACTACTAAAGAGGAAGAAACATAAAAAAAAAGAAATGTCCAGGTATAACTGTGTTCGAAAATCGAGATATGGAGTAAACTGATTGACTATACCGAAATATAAATACAATAACTTTTTTTTATATTTTTTACTCACCGGTGCGTTGCATCTTTGGACTAAGCATTGTTAATTGTTGTTTTCAGCACTCATAATTATAATTATTTATTAAAATTAAAACGCGTCGTTTATACGTACGGTTATTATTACAATATCGATTAGAATGATAACGATTGATCGATTTATTTATTTATTTATTTAACTAATTAATTAATTATTTATAAAATCATTTATCAGAGAACGTTTTAGGATGTTTAACGTAAACTGTCGAGCGGACGACCATTCTATAGCGATAACTTTTTTTTCTTTTTATTTTTTGCCGCGTTTTTTCCCCTCTTTATTCTTCGTACTCTTCTTCTTGTTTTCCGGATTTTGTTTCTATTTTTTTTTCGGTTTATTCTTTTCGGTTTATTTATTTTTTTTATCTTTTACGACTGCTCCGTTATAGCAGTGGAATTTCAAGGTATTTAAAAACCCTTTCGCGTTCACCCCGACTGCATACTATTTGAACGTTATTTTTTTTTTTTTTTTCTTCTTGTTCTTTTTCGTTTTATTTTACTTTTGTTTTTTATTAGCCCCTCACATTTTCTTCGCAATTTTATCCTCGTCTTGAATTAAACCGCGGTAGATATTTTTCCGTCTTATTACATAATTAACAAGAGCTCCCTCGTTCGTAGTACATATACGTTAGTACACTACCTTGAGTAAATAATTTTATAAAAATTAAAAAAAAATCAGAAAATAAAACAATCTACTATCTAATGTCACGAATCTCTGTATCTGGATATACATATATGTATGACCTGAAGACAATATAAACTAAACACTATATGTATATGTATAATTATAGATTAACAATTATTAAAAATTTTTTAACTAAACTATTATTTACGATACCTGCAGCTGAATGCCGATCCTCAAAATTTCCCGACAACAAACCGCCTCGATAGATTTTAAATATAATCATTTATAGATATATAATTTTGAACTTTATGTAATTATTCTTTGAATATAATATATAGATCGAATTTATTTATATATCTACTTGTGTCTATACATGTATATTATATAGGCGCGTGTGTATGTGTGTGTGTGTACGTGTGCGTGTGTGTCTTTTACATGAGAGATGCTCTTTTATGTGTATATATATTTATATAGTATATATATATATTTATAATTCGGATAGAACAACGAGTCGAAATCTGTTTGGGGGCTAAAGGCTATATATATTATATATTATTATAGAATATACTATAAACTATAGACGAGGAACTTTGAGGTCGGATAACAAGTTAGCGGGGGGTACGACGTTGTCCCATGACTGGCGTCGACCGTTCTCAGAGTTCTCTGATTCCATTGTCGCGATATCGTCACTTTCCGCTCGCGACGTCCCTATGCTCCGAATCCGAGTGACGACCAGCTACGAGCGTCGAGGCAGCGAGGCGGCTAGGACGTCGAGAGGGAACCAGAGCTACAAGGGGCGCGCGCACACCTACCTATCTTGCTACCCCACTTCCGACCGAACGTTATCCCTATTTTCCTCTTTTCGAGGTGGCCAATATTCCCCTCGCAAACCCCCTTCATCTCGCTAACATCATTTCCAATCAGTAGACAGCTACTACGACAGATTTCGTGCCAATTGTAGCTGAAAATTTTTGTCACGGTTGGGAAAATTAACAAAATAATACAAAATATAAAAAAAATATATATAAATAGTCAAACATCAAATGATGCGACAATTTTGATTTTTTAGTTATTTAGGGTCGTCAAAAAAAAAAAAAAAAAAAAAATAAAATGAATTTTTTTTAGACCTTACTTTTTTGTTCATGAATTTTTTTTTTTCGTTTCATTTTTAACATCGACAAAGCCTGTCTCAAAGTATAATGAGAAAATTTACAAATTCATTTTTGGTCGTTTTTTGGGTGCTATAAGCTAGTGAAATAGAAATAACTCCAATTGAAAATAGGAAAAGTGAAACGTTTATCAAGTTGGCTTGGAATCCCCCATATACATATATGTGTTAAAGGTGATTTATTGCGGTAATTTCATTGGAGATTGAAATTTCTGGCTTGCCACCTGGGCGCTTGCCACAGTCTGACCGTAACGGTCATGTGCTACTAGAGCGCGCTCAGCTGCAGCTAGTCTAAACGTAAGTGGGCCTCTACTACTTAAGCCTTGAGCGCGTTGAGATGCAGTCTGAACAGTACGGAGTTTTCCGCCGTACGGCAGTCTGAACGGACTGGGCCCTTACTACTTGATTGCTACGAGCTGCAGTCTGAACAGCACTGGGCTGCAGTCTGATCAGTGCGAGGGGTTTACTACTTCGGAAATATACTCGAGTACGTGTCGCCGGAGTCTGACCTTGACGGAGGCTGCTACTAGAATATTGAAAGGTGTTGGATGGTATGACTCCCTGTGTAATATTTATAACGTTGCGAGGTAAAGTAGGATGAAAATATTTATTTTCAGTGAAAAGAGTGGACGGAAATTGATATTCCGAAGATGTAAAATTCACATTTCCGAGTAATTTGATGCTGAAATTTATACACAGAATGTATAGTTTGAAATGATGTTATTATTTGTCCTTTTGTTACGCCATTTCGCGAACGGAGAGAAACGGAATAATACCCTATGCATATATACGTGTATTTTAAAACGCGTTGAAGCACTCGGAAAATTAAACAAAACGACCATTTGCGTGCATGGTGGTAGCGATAAGCTGTGTCTTTTACCCCTACGTCTGTTTCGTTTATTTTAATTAGTTGTCTCTCGACCTTCAGCCTTTTGCATTTGTTTTTTATTTTTTATTTTTTATTTTTTCGTTTTTTGTTGTTTATTTTTCGTTTTTCTTTTTTGTGTTCTCTCGCACAAATACCTTTCTGAACCAACGCGAACTGATCGGGGTAAAATATTTCGAAACGAAACTCCTACCGTGAAAAATATATCCTTCAAAGCCGCAGTCATTTACTCGATTGCCTACTGCAGCTGGCCTTTTAACGTATTATACATATATATCGCTATATTCGAAAACAATACGATAGAGATCGATGCCGATGTATGTATGTATGTATGTACAATACAGTATTGGAGAGGTTGGGGGTGTATTAATTCCTGAAAGTATATGAGGGGAGAGCGAAAAACCCGGAGTTAAAGCTAAACATAAAATAATTAGGTCAATTGAATTTTAAACATTGAAAAACCCTTTTTTGATATACCTACCCATGACGTATACTGATTTTCCAAAAAAACAGAAAAAAATATATATATAGGTATATTTTTTATTTTTGATTTTTCCTTAATTCCCTCTTTGGAAAATTTGATTTTATTCGAACGTAACGAGCAAACCGAAGGGCCGTTTATAAATAAATAAATTTCAACCCTGTACAGGCAGGGGATGTATGTATATGTATACCAAGCTATTCTGCGTAAAACTGACAAACTGTAAATTCATACGTATTTTTTTTTTTTTTTTTTTTTTTTTTTTTTTTTTACACACGGCTCATCGCGAAGGGATGACTGGAAAAACGGAATTCTCATACCCTAGCAAGCTCTCGGCCTCCTTTGAAGTTCGCCCCTTTGTCCGGGGAGCGAAGTGTCCTCCGTTTTCCAATACCACGATCTATCATCCGTGATCGAACCTCGACTACCTGTATAAGCCTTATACCCTGAACGTAACAACGGTTTTCTTTTTTCCTTTATTTATGTGTGTGTGTGTGTTTTTTTTATTTTCATTGGTTTATTTTTTAGCGTCTTTTTCCAGCTGTCGATCAACAGCTACTTCTTCTTAAAACGATTTGTTTTAAACTTTAAGAATGTAACTTCTTCGATTTTGTATAACATCACGATATGTGGATTGTTTTTACAAAATTTATGAATATCGAGTTTGGATGTTCTATGCATATACACGTAGGGGTAATCCTTATTTCGGGTATTTTCGATTTCTTTTCTACCATAATAGTGCTAAATCAGTTTCAAATAAATTAAAAAAAAAAAAATACCTGACAAATTTGAGCTCGATGTTTTAATTTTAATGTCAATTATTTGAAAGTTTTTTTACTTTCGTAAATATTGATATAAAAATTTTAAATTTGGCACAAATATTCCTCATAGTATAAGGTATAATTGCAATAGTATATGAAATTTTTTCATCTATAATTTTTGGATTTATGATCTTTATAAATATATATTTATGATATAGATGAATATTAATATTTATATAGATAATAAATCCAAAAATTATGAATGAAAAAATTTGATATAAGTACTGCAATACTATGAAGAATATTTGTGCCAAATTTCAAATTTTTAATATCAATTTTTACTGGGTTAAAATAATGTTCAAATAATTGACAAAATAAGATATACACGTATTTCGCATTCAAAACTTTGATTGTTGGGAGAAAGGGACAGATTGAAATTAAAATATCGAGCTTAAATTTGGCAAGATTTTTTATTTCAATTGATTTCGAACCGATTTATGACTATCGGGAAAAAAATCGAAAATACTCAAAATAAGGACCACCCTATAAATATACATATATGCGCATATCATTAAAATTTAAAATACGATAAGATATATAGGTTGTCGTGACAAGCGCGGATGTTGGTATTTTTTAATTATTATAATTATAATAATAATAATATGTGACACGCATATAACAAAGAATCTCCGGACTTAATTTGTTAATGTATCCCTTCCAGCTTTCTTTTTGCTCTGAATAAATCCCTGTGACAAATCATTTCCCGTGGATTCATCCAGTTTTTTTTTTTTTGTTTTTCAAATTACAAAAAAATACATACCTTTCCCGGTTATTTCGATCGCCAGAATTTACTTATTCACTGAATAATAATTACATGGGAAATTATTGGATAGGTATATTGGTAGACATATGCGATGCGATTAAAATATTAGACACACATATTCGATTATGATTATTTCAATGATGTCGTATATTTATTTCCTAATAATTAAATTATACTATTTCTTTCATATATGTATCAGAAAAAGAGTAATACCTAATTAAAAACAAAAAAAATTTACAGCTTTACAAAACGAGAAAACACGACAAAATCAAATTTAATATACATATATACCTATATTCTCACTCATTGATATCAGATCTGACGTAGATTATTTTGTGATTTATTAAATAGTGTTTCTTTCTTTTTGTTTTTGTTCATTTTTTGTGGGCAGGGGGATTGGGGTGGATTATTATACCTTTTATCATTGTTACTATCATAATAGAGAGAAGGAAGTAGTGGCGATAGACACGCGAGAGGAATTTACATCGGGATTTGTTTATGAAGAAATTCTCTCGCTTTTACGTGTAAAATATTAACTCAGGTATCTGCCCATCCTCGACTGAAGAACCATTGTTGTTTCCTGCAGCATAACTGAATTGAAATTTCACTTTTCCATCCCCTGATCCACAGTCCACAGTCACTTTACGCATGCCTTTTGAACCGTAGTGAGAATCTGGCCCCTGGATAAAGAAATTTAAAAATATTATCGTATGCACAACAAAAGAAAAATTTTATGCATGAAATATCTACGTGTATTATGTAGTATTTTAATTTCCCTAATGAAAGAAATTTGTCTCCTCAACAATTAGACACCAAAAAAATGCGAAATCGAAGCTGCAATTGATCTGATTTCTTGCTACAATCATTTCTACTTTGAATTAAATTAAATTCAGAAAAAAAGCAATGGCCTTATAGTCCCGAATTTTACTTTAATATACTTTAAAATACTGTAAAACGTTTATTTTGGACCTATAATTCGTTCAAAAACACACTTTTGAAAGCTTCAAACCTTGAACATAGCAGAAGCAGTGTAAATAGTATTTGGTAAAATCTCCGTTGGCTCTTTAAACATTAGTCGATACGTATATCTCGAACCATCGCAGCTGAAACTGGTATTATTAGTTGCGATAACTTTCGCTGAAGCAGTGTGTATCAGTTCAATTTGAACATCGTATTCAGCAGGGCCGTGAATACTGCCGTATACTCCGTAACCGACTAGGAATATTCGTCTGTCGACGCTAAACCTGAACAAAAAAAATAAAGAAAACATTATTTCTTGGAGTGCCTGAAGTTTCAATCTTGTTAAAAAATGTGACAGATTGTAAAAGGGCTTTATTAAACTTCAGATGATTTTTAATGGACATTTTCAAACTGGCAAAAGCACCTAATCCTGTCGCTGGTCCCGCTGTATCCCCATCTTTTATCAGTCTGTTGAAATCTGCATACAGTTTGTTCTTTTCCCATCATACAGCAGCGTGGCATGGCCTCGAACCCAACCGAAGGTTTTGGATTGACAGTAAAATACAAAAACACTGAAACAACCTAAAGAGAATAAACAAAAATACTGTTTATTACGTTTATATTGATTTTGAGTCAGCTTTTAAAAGTATTCATTATTAAATAAGATTGTAAAGCAGTCTCTAGCTTGTATTTAACATATATTTGCGATAAAGGCTTCATTCTAATTGCTAGTATTAATGATGTTTTAGCAACCTCGCGATCTGTTAGAAGACCAGATTGTGCAGGACCGCCGGCAAACTCTTCTACAGACATTAGAGGAAATCGAACCAATGAAAGAGCCCTTCCCAATACAGATCGTTGATTCTCAGGTGTTACAGGAAGCTGTTGTCTTCCGCACTCAGCTTCTGACCATCTGATGAATAATTGAAGAGATACGTTTAATCATTAAAATATGAAGAATATTAGTGAATTGTTAAAGCAAAGTGATTTCTAAATTAACTAATAACTATCAAATGAATGAAACTCACCTAACAACGGCATGGAATATTTTAGATTCCCTAACGCGAAGAGTATCCCTTTCCAAAACGACCATCAAAGTGTCTATATCGACGTCTGTAAATCCGTCAGCATTAAGTGCGTCAGTTGTAAACTTGTCGATGGTATCTAAGCAGACAGAAGCCAATTGCGGTTCGTCAAAAAGTCGAGCCTGAGTTAGCAAAAGGAATGCATTGTCACTGGTGAGATTTGTCCTGAGAAAATCAACGCAGTGTTTCTCTAGAGGAGAAACTGCGTATTTTTTAGCCGTGTAAAGAGTGGTCATAACGGTTTCAGGATCAATTTGTATTTCATCAGTGTAAAGGAAAAGTAATACTGCAAGAAAAGCCGCAGGCTCTATATCAGGGACTTCTATTTCTGATGAGGAAGTGGCCAAGGTTCCATTGAACATTGCATCAAACACAGCGCTTCCTGATGACAGAACAAGCTTGTGGGCTGGTATTCTTTGCTGCTGTGTTCCTCGACCGACAAGAAATGATACATCTGATAATATTTCATTGTTAAAGAGAAAAGTGAACCTTTCTCTCATTGTGGTTTTACTTCCTTGCCAATTGTACGTTGCTATTGGCGGGCGGTGAAGAGGGACTTGATCCAAAGTCACGCTGCCTTGTGGTCGAGCTTCCAAGTGGAATGAATTTGCTGAATTACTCGGAGGTCTGATAGGAACACAATGGTAAGTTTATTGTACAATCACTAAACCCTGGGAAAGAGTTTCTTTTGTAGTAGAATTTTATAACGAAAATGCGACAGAAAAATATTACACATATTTTTTATATAGGGCATTCTTTGCCAACGACAAAAAAAAAATTGTAAATACACCCAGATCAAATTGGGATGAAATGCACTGTATGAAATTATTGCTTGTGAATATATAGGGCATTCTTTGTTTTCTTTTGAACTTACCTGTCAGAATTTAGAGCAGAAGTTTCAGCGCCTCTACCTTGCGAGGTTGAAGGCTGTTCTTCATCACAGGCAAATATTAAAGCTCTGCGAGTTCGGGAATATGCGATTCCTCCAGTCGTTTGCATGTTTTGTGGAGATTCGGTAGTCTGTTCAATACCGAGATCGGCGGGTTGTTGTTGTTGTTCTTCTGGCTCATCGCTGTCAGATCGCATGTTAAGTCTGGCTATTCCATTGGACGTTTCGTCCGGGGAACTTTCCGACGACATCCTGGGCGATATCCGTGTTGTATTATTATTATTATTACTATTATTGTTATTTTACATAAATCAAACACCGCGGTTAGTAATTTTTATTAACAGACGATTAGACGGTGGGATTTAAGCTACGAAATATTGTTAACCAAATTATTTGACCGAAGTATTTACGTGTTAGTTTCGTGTTAATTTCTACAATTAGAAAAACTATTTACATAATTAAGTATGTATGTAAAACTGAAAATATTTACGTTAGTGAAATGTCAGTTTTTATCTAGCCTTCATGGTTTTTATTATACCGTCGACAACAAACACAATGCCACAAAGTATAGGCGTGAGGATAGACTCGCGATGTGAGAGTCAAACACGACCGGGAAAGTAATGGTCAGTTCATGCTGGTGGCGTTATCGGGTATCGAAGTGCAGAACTATAAAGAACGCAATCCACGTGATCCACGAATTGCATATAGTGAAGCGCAACCGATTATCATCTCATCAAGACTTGTTTCGTAAGATCGTAGCTGTAATTTTCATTGAACATAACTCCGCAGAATTTTTCTGAAAACTTTCCAATCCGAAAACCACCTTGTATAACAAATGTAGCCTAAAAGCGGACATGAATTTAACGGGAATAATTTTCATATTCAAGTTCAAATAAAACTGTAGAGCGCTTGCTTTATAGTCATTTCCAATGAAAATCATCCAATATAATTTTTATAATGAATAATGAAAAATCACATCATAGCTATCGTCTGCTACAGACCGATGTGTCATATTTATTTTCAACTGCTGATCGTTCGTTACACTGTAAAACAATAAATAATTCAATGCACGAAAGTTTTCCATTCCATGTATTTGAATCCTAGTAGCCTCCAGTCGGCTCTCTGAAAGCTAAATCTGGAGGCGTCGTGAACGAACATGATCTCCGGAAAGGTTGATTGAAGTCATAAATGTCCGATCGAGACTTCAGCGTTCCTTTATCAAGTTGAGATTTGTAGTATGACTGAACGGTGGCACCACCGTACAGTGGATACTTTTGGTGTTTCTAGAGCATAGTAAAAATGACACGAATGATGAATGGAATTCTTTATTCACAACGTACGCATAAGTCGATAGTTTTTTAACCATGAATCAAATTCCATGTTATAATGAATGAACTGACGAATGAACCCTACCCGATAGTCGTACTCGGTACGATTCATAAACGGAATGAATTTAGAATCGCAGAAATTGTCCACGTATTCGGATGGGCTGACAGGTTGAGGTGGGGGATCAGCTACGATTGCGTTTATAGTTTCCCCGAAAACTTGAAGTCCAATAAAATGCTTTACCAGCTCGCGCCTGCGGCCTGATTTCGTATGATAACAAAATAAAAATTAGATATCACAAATTTTTCTGTAAAGATTTTCTCAGATTTGATTCACTTAGCCATAAAAATATCAAAAATTCGTTAGATTACCTAAAGATCTCGATAAATCGGGTCCCGGAATTGGATAAGAGTCTTGCGTTACGGTCTGCCAACGCTGCTCATCTTCGACACACTCCTGATTTATTTTCGCCGATTCCGCACGACGATTACTCTCGATAATTTTATCCGGGTTATCGTGGCAAATTTCTTCGCTATTTCCCTCCGCACCCGCATCGTACATCCTCTAGCTGGTAGTAGATGTTTAGCCAAAACCGATAGGAATATATTGTGTCTAACATGCATCTCCATAGCAACGTTTGTATATGAATTCGAATAATGCTAAGGGTTCAAGTATTATCAGAATATAGTTTGTAGGTAATGAAAAGTAGAAAACATATTTTTTTGAACAGTTATATTTAAGAAACAATTATAATACATTATAATAAGCTTTAATAAATATGATAGAAGAGAAGTTAGTTTAATTGAATATATATTTTCATTTAAGCTATTTAAATCCTTTCAGAAGGACTACAATCGGAACTAAAATATATCACTGCTTGTAAATCTTCTTGATTTAACTCAAGTCCACAGCGACATGTCAGCTCGGAGTTTATAATCTGCTTCCGAGGCGTGTACATAGTATTCACGGAACATTGGATCAGTGAGTTTGTCAGGCCCAATAGTTTTGTAGACAGGAGTTCCGTACCAAGTTCCTACTTCCCAATCTGGTACATCTTTCATGAGTTCAGCCTCGTCTCTACGATTTCGATTAAGTTGCTTTAAAAATCTGTAAAATAGGTAATGTAAGTGTTATACAGAGAACCAAAGAACAAGAAAGAAATTGGCTAGTAGTATAAGTGATCTTCGTACTCCCGATCTCTTTCGGCAAGCAGTACGGGCAACATGGATAACTTAGCGCTCCTTATTTCAACCTCATGTCGTTTGTTGTATTTGAAATTCTGAAAGTAGAGATAGAACGCGGTAGTCGTGATTGCGCCAAATGACAAAATCATCCCTCTACCTGTTTGGATAAAAGATCATTTGTAGTCAGTAGTTTGTTTCTCGGGTTACATAACCACAACCGTTTCTTTAGAGTTCGTAAATGTAAGAAGAATAATAACGATTGGGAGGAGGAGGGTAGAAATTAATGAAGCTAATAATACTCTACCCGTCAGCAAAGAACCCAGCTTGGTTCTCTCCGTTCGAAACGGCGCATATCCACCTTTTGGTGGTAGATCTTGCGGAGTTGTTTTGGCCGCAGTCGCCATGTTGCACTAGCAGTCGGACACCTCGACCATAAACTAAATGAAACAGAAGATATCTACTGACATAAAAACTCTTGTCGCTCCCCGGCTTCCGTAGGCTGGATTTTCACGGAAGCAAATTACTGCGACAGCAAAATACTGCCGCAGCGCTACGCTGCCGCACCAAAAAACTGCCCGTGAAAATGCGCCCGCAGCGGCAGCAATACGCTGCACGTCAAGTGTGCGCAAGCGCGCGTAATTGATCATGAGTTGATCACCGATTCAACTTACGCGCGCTTGACGTGCAGTGTTTTGCTGCCGCTGCGGGTGCATTTTCACGGACAGTTTTTCGCTATCGCAGCATGGCGCTGCGGCAGTATTTTGCTGTCGCAGTAATTTGCTTCCGTGAAAATCCAGCCGTAGATAACCGAACCACGAGATGATGAAGTGTGTAAAGAGGGAGGGGTTGGTTATCCTGGACAATCATAGTAGTTTTCTATCTACAAGTCAATTAGTCCGAGTCAGTTCGGGTTTGATAATGAAAATTAATAACCTGTATCAAGAAGAAAAAAAAAACCATAAATAATAAAACAGAAGGAAATAAATAATTTGTGATTTTAAACATGTCAAACAACAAGTTTAACCCGTCCCAATGTACGCTCTGATATTCCTTATCGAAAGTTTTATATTACCCAAAGAACATAAACAACGTTTATTCGATACGATAAAATTCGTTAAAATGGAAAGTAAAACTGGTAACAATTTTATCAGCTATGTCGGTTTAGAGCAACACGAAATGCAGGTACGCCTACTTATTTAATCATACGATAAATAAAATTTAATAAACATAGTGACGATTCGGTGTGATACGTTTCTGCTTCAGTCAAAAATGTAAATACTCAAACCTAACCTAGAAATATTTTTCCGCTACGAAATCTAAGAGATGATTTATTTTCAGCTGCTTGGTTCAAGTCGTCGTAATTCAATGTATGAAAATAACATCAAACTACTTGCGGGTGAAGTTCAAATAGCCAAGGCTCAAAACGTGTTGATGTTTTCACCCGTTGGCGATTTAACCCAAGGAATATCTGGCGTTTTATCAGTAACTAATTTTAAACTGAGTTTTGTAACAACGGACGATAGTAATAGTGAGGTGAGTCAGCCAGGTTTATTAGCTTAGCTAAGGTATAAACTGTTAGGTAAATAATGGCGATTTTTTTTTTGCTTATGTAAACGCCTTTTAAATAATAATAATAACATCAATAATAAATAAACAACTAAAATTCACAGGATGTAACTCATCAGCAAAATCATCTTTACGGATACACAGACACATGTTTATCCAATGTTCATGATATTTACATCATAGTTGGTGAAAAAAAACGTAGACTTCATTCTGGAAGCGCTATACCGTCTAAAGTTGAGGGAATCTTCATTGTATGCAAGGTGATTTTTTGTTTTTTTTGTTCAAGTTGTGTTGAGGGCTGGTCAGAGAGATTCAGCTGTGGAATAAAGAGTTGAAATATCTCTTTTGCATGGAGGATTCATTAGACAATAAATAAATAATAAGTAGTGACTAATATGAGCTTTCAGAATATGAGGACATGGTCATTCTCATTTAAATTTTCACCGGTCGGTTGTGGGAAAAATTTACTGACTACTCTGCTGCATCACGCTTTTCCTAGTAGACATCAACTCCTGTTTGCATATGATTACAAGTCAGTATAATATGATAACCAGTTATAATGGGAACTTAATTATTGATAAAGGCTATTTATTGTCGTGTTTTGTTTTTGCCTCTTGAAACGTAAAATACAACACTAAATTTTAACCTTATAGGGAACCCTACTACAACAGTATGGAAAGAGGCATCCACTTGTTCAGAGATCGGTCTGACTGGGAAAATGAACTACAAAGAACTACTAGGATTAGAGGAAACACTAGCAAAGCATGGAGAGTGTCTACGGCGAATTTGGAATTTGAATTTTCACCTAGGTATAAGTATTGGCTATAGAATTCTTTAGGAAATTTACAAGGTGGCCCATTTTAATCAGACCAGACTAATATTTTTGAAACTAAACAAGATATAGGAAAATACTTTGAACAAAAATTGTATCGTTTCAAAGGGGACATTTGAAAATATTATGGGTTTTGAATTTTTATAGGGTTTTATGGGGTGACTTTTGTTTCTCAAATGGGAACCTCATATTGTTTTAGTACAAATTCATAATCTACACAAAAAAAAATACATTAGGAAATATACTATAATACTTTTGTAGGAAACTTTTTTTTTCCAAATGTTCAATTTCTTGTGTATCTTTTTTGTTTGGTTGAAAAATTGTTTTATTACATTATTAGCTTTGTAATGTTATAATTAACTTCGTTATTTCATGATGGGAATTTGAACTTTCAGAAAAAAAAAGTTTCCTACTAGAGTGATGTATTCTTTGTGTAAATTATGAATCTGCATTAAAAAAATATGAGTTCCCATTTAAAAAACAAAAGTTACCTCATAAGAACTCCATAAAACCTTATAAAAGTTCAAAACCCATACCATTATTGAATCTCCCACTCAGAACCATACAAATTTTGTCTGAAGTATTTCCCTGTATCTTTTTTAGTTTCGAAAATATTAGCCTCGTTTGATCAAAATGAACCACCCGGTAGAATAAGTCTAAACAAATAAAAATAAACAGTAATTTGAATCAATTATCGTTTACAGTTTATCGCAATATATTGTAGTACCAGCATCCGTAACAGACAGTCAACTAATCAGTGCAGCTAGACATTTCCAAGGTAGTCGACCGCCCATTTGGTCATGGTCAAATGAAAAAGGAGCTGCATTGGTCAGAATGTCAGATCTACTGCCCACCATTACTGAGAGAACTCAGGAGAATATAATGCTTGAAAACATTAGAAAAAGCCATCCTCAAAAGCTTGAACCGATAGTTATTGAACTTAAAAAAGACCTCACTGCCAAAACTCTAGCCGTTGGATTCTCAAAGTTTCTTAATCTTTGTTCTCCAGGTATATAACAGCCCAAAAACTGCACTGATTCAATGAATTTTAATCAGCAATCAATTGGATATCGATAATCGGTCAAAATAATCTAGAAGCACGTTTGATTGGATACTAGACGATATTTAACAAGCTTTTTTATCTTTCAGATAACATTAGACAATTCTGGATTCAGGATAATAGATTTTACTCTTTATTAGAAGATACAAAATGGCTTAAAGCAGTTTCTTATTGTCTAGAAAAATCTGTTGAAGCTAGCGATTCTCTGAGTTCTGGTACCTCCGTAATTCTACAAGGTACATAAACCTACGGATCAAACTTTCAAAGCACGAAATTCGCCATCTAGGAAATACACCGTTTTTCATTGACTCTGAACTGTTTTTCAGAAGGGGCCAGCCGAGATTTATGCTGTGTAATATCGAGTTTAGTCCAATTATTACTCGATCCTCATTTTCGAACTATAATAGGATTCGAATCGCTTCTACAGAAGGAATGGGTCGCTGCTGGACATCCTTTTTGTGATAGACTCGGCCACATTATGAAAGCTAATTCCGAAAGGGTAAAAATACTCTAAAACAAGTCCAAAGCTATCTAATATATCATAATATTTGATCATTTCTAGCCACCTGAATTCTAATCATTAATAAATCTTTTTTTATTTGATTACAACAGTCGCCTGTGCTACTCTTGTATCTTGACTGCGTGTGGCAACTTTGTCGTCAATTTCCAGCTGAATTTGAATTCACAGAAACTTATTTGACAACACTCTGGGACTCTGCGCATATTTCAATATTTGATACGTTTATATTCAACTGTGAAAAAGATCGATACGACGCTGCTCTGGTGATTGAAAACTTTTCTTACAATTCTTAGTCAAGCACTATAATCATTTATGAGATGAGCTAAGCTTACTGTTGCCTCTTGTAACGTATATTTTGTTGTTCTACATCCTAGGACCCTACGAATCCACTAGTTTTACGAAGTGTTTGGGATTGGAGAGAACAGTTTAATGATCCAGACATACTGCTGTTCTACAATCCTCTCTACAATCTGTCCGGTAGGTCTGATAAATCAAAGGTAAAACCAGTGTACAACATTCCTTGCCTTGAACTTTGGGCTCAATGTTACTTCAGGTGGATACCTCCGCTTGAAATTCGTAACGGTGGTAGAAATCACATAGAGTTATACTCAAGGCTTGTTCAAAACGATATAAATCATTTGAAAGTAAATGTCAACGGTAGCTGTGAGTCCCCTGTTGACAAGGTTTCGACATATTTGGTACAGATGAATATAGACAGTTTTTATCCATTTAGTAATAAGAAAACTGGTAACGTTATCAGCACTCCAATTTTAAACAGTTCAACTATGGGGACTGAGAGTCTATTCGATGTACAGTCTTTGCTAACAGCGCCCGATTAATTTTATAAAAGATTTTTCTATTATCTAATTTTGTATAATTTATCTAGTTCAATATTTACAATATTTACTATCGCGCGCTACTTATTTCGTATAATATTTTACTTTCTTCTGTTGAGACTGTCCTTATAAACGAAGATTGAATTATAATCGAATTTACACGAGCAAAAAATTTTGCGATACTACCGAGATAGATCTATAACAATATTGGCAATTTCCCTATTTCCGCCTTTTAGTCAACAGTGAAAATACAAAGTTCTTCCAATTAATACCCGGTTATTCGGTACATATTCTATAACTCCAACTAACGCTATTGCTAGTAAATAAAAAAAGAAATAATTCAGGCAGCAATGTTATAATCTGATATCAAAAGCTAAGTTAAAGTTAACTATTATCTAATTTATTTTCTATTTATAATACAAAGAGCTTACTGTTTTAGTTAATTGTATGTTATTATTATAAATATTATTTAGAAATGTGCAAAGCCTAAGCTGTACAATATTAAGATTCTGTAAAACTGAATATTTTTTTAATAGTCAATAAATAATTTAAAAAAAAATTTATCATTCAATTCAGCTTCAGGAAGATAAATATGAAAAAAATTCTCTCATCAATTGCTCGTTTTACGAAATAGGTATTTATTTTATCTTTCTTTCAAGTTTTTATAATATTTAATATGGAATTTGGGGGTTTCTATTTTATATACAAATAAATGTAAATTTCATAAATGGTATAAAAATAATCACATTTCTAGAAAAAAAAAAACAATAATAATAATAATCCGAATTTGTGCACAATAGCGCAGTTAATTAGGAACAGTACTTTTTCACATTCAACTATTCTTCTGATTGACCTTAACAATGACACTCTTCACTTCTGTATAGGCTTCGAGGCCATACTCTCCACCTTCCCTGCCATGCCCAGACATCTTGTATCCTCCGAATGGGGCTTGGGGAGCCAAGGCGTTGTAAGTGTTCACCCTATATGAAAAAAAAAAAAACGGTTTTCTTCGATTTTCGTTCTCCAATTTAACTACAAAGAGGTATGAATCCTCTAATTTGGTAAAAAGTATTAAACATTTGCATAGATTAATTAAAAATTACCAAACAGTTCCAGCCTTGAGTCCCTGGATTATGTAATTGGCTTTATCAATGTCCTTAGTGAATACGGCAGCTGCTAGTCCATAATCAGTATTATTTGCTCTTTCTATAACTTCATCTATCTGACTGAATTTCAATATTTGTTGAACAGGTCCGAAGATCTGAAAAATGGATAAACATGAGCAAAGAATTAGAAATCGGATATAAAATATTCAAACTGCATTCACAAGACTTACTTCCTCTTTAGCAATGGTCATGTCGTCTTTAACATCGGCAAATACCGTTGGTGCAATGAAACAGCCCTTATTTCCGACTCTTTCTCCTCCAGCAACGAGTTTTGCTCCTTGCTGTTTCCCGGTTTCTATTAGGCCCAGAATTTTGTTCATTTGTTCTTCGTCAACCTGTGGTTAGTAATTTGTAATAATATTTGTCAACAGAAGATGGTATTCAATTTTTCAGTGATGTTATTATCAAATATCCATGTACCTGAGGACCCTGTTCTATTTTTAAATCAAACGGATCTCCAACGGTCCTCTTCTTTGCTCGTGCTATACTTTTTTCAACAAATTCATCGTAAATTGCATCTTCGACGAAAGTTCTAGACCCGGCACAGCAGCATTGACCCTATTATTGCATTTGGAATATAGAGAGAAGTTAGTCTTTGGAAAATAAATCGGTAATTATTGTATCTGTAGATTCTTACCATGTTGAAAAATAGAGCAAAGTGAGCTGATTCAACAGCGTGATCTAGATCAGCATCCTTGAATATTATGTTGGGCGATTTTCCGCCCAATTCCAAAGTAGTCCTCTTCAAATTCCCCAAACCAGATCCTTGTTGAATTAGTTTTCCCACTTCTGTAGATCCTGTGAAAGCAACTTTATCCACATCTTTGTGTGCAACCAGAGCAGCTCCGGCCTGGCCAAATCCAGGTACAACGTTTATTACTCCATCAGGAAATCCGGCTTCTTTAGTCAGCTGAGCTACATACAAAGCAGTTAAAGCAGTCTGCTCAGCTGGCTTCAAGATGATTACATTGCCTGAAATTATTTACAGATGATGCAATAGTATTAGTGAAGTTTCTTATTAGCATTAGTGTAGTTTCTTTTTCTAATGAAAATATGATATCACCAGTCGCTAGAGCCGGTCCAAACTTCCAAGCCAACATTAGGAGAGGAAAATTCCATGGAATAATTTGTCCGCATACACCAACTGGCTCATGTCTTGTGTAGCTGAAAAAATTTCCATCTATTGCTGCAACTTTTCCGTGATTTTTGTCTGCCCAACCTGCATAGTATCTAAGATATCCGATTGTGCCTGGAAGATCAGCGGCATAAGACATTGAGTAGGGTTTGCCATTGTCCAGGGTCTCCAAAGACTGGAATTGGTATTAGAAATTGTGATGATAAAAAAAATGATGAAACAATTAGAGGCGATAAAATTGGATAATCGTTTTGATGTGAAATTATTTTTTATTACGGCTAAATATTGACGATCACGTTCTATGAGGTCGGCCAAACGATTGATAAGAACACCTCTATGAGATGCATCCATTGTTCTCCAAGGTGATCCTAGTTTAAAGGCCTTTTTTGCTGCTTGAACTGCTACATCGATATCAGCAGCATCACCTTCCTGAATTTCTGTGATTATCTCGCCAGTCGATGGATTTTTTGTTGGGAATGTTTTCCCAGATTTTGATTTGTGCCATTCGTTGTTGATGAAAATCTATTGGGAAATCAAGTAAACCAGATTTTCATTAAAATTTTATAAAATAAGGGACCCAGCTTCTGTCTTTATGTCAAAACGGTTCCAGTCGAATTTCATGAAACTCAAGTATGTTGAATTTCAAACCATGCTGATTAAAAGTCTTCATGGACCAAACCGCCTGAAGTTAGGGATTTCCAAGATATTTAAATATAAAGTTGGAAATATAACTCAGTTAATAACTACGAATAACTTGAAAATAGTTTTAATCAGCATGGTTTTAAATGCAACATATTTCAGTTTCCTGGAATAATTTGACTGAAGCCGCTTTTGCATAAAGGGTCCTTTATGTATATCATGTGTTATAATGTTAAGTGCCTAAAATTTGATAAACTCAAATAAACATCTCATATACTCTTATCAGAGAGCTGATTATAAGTTTAAATTTGTTATACGATCGTGACTTAAGCTTATTTTTAATCTCTAATGAAATTACGTAATATTTGACGATCCAATACAATTCCCAATACAGAATCATACGTGTTATAAACTCGCTTAAAATCTGCGTCAAGGTCAAACCGGTTTCACATATGTTTGTACGCGTAATTTAAAATGTATACACAATTCAGGCCAGTATAAACACATGATCTCGTTCCATTATACACGATTTACAAACAAAAGTTAGAAGACCTCAGTCCGTCTTGAGTCATCTTGAGTTGATGAGACAGATGAATTTAACATGTATAGATATGTAAACATTATATGGAAATGAAATTTATACGCGATGTGTATTTATACTTACTCCGCTGTATAAAATTGACGGGTTGATATCCGGCGCTGGAACAGCAGATGATGAAAAGGCTCGAGATATTTTAGCGTTTTTAAACAATCGAAGCATGTTGATTATTTATAATGTACACGTATTATTGTTTAGATGATTCAAAGAATTGTTTCTGCTCATCCACAGCGTGATATGCAGTGTTATTTGCGGTCAGTCAGATTCTCGGCCGGCGACTGTTGTTCGTTTAACGTGAATCGACGGCGTCTCTAAAATGTGAGACGATCGTGAGATACGTATATACATATGTATACACACATATACTGGGTGTTCAATTTGGACCCAGAATAACATTTTTTTAAACATCTTTATCATCTGGATCTTGGAACGAAATCGCAGATAAGATAAGCAGATAAGACTTTATTTCATTATGTATTTATTTATTTTTTGCTCTGTTTGTTTATTAAATGCATGCAATTTCCTCCGCGACAGATTGAACACCATATATGACGGTATCTATACATTGATATACCTCTGCATGTATGTTACTGTACGTAAACAAAGATATCTAACTATAAATACGGCAGCGCAGAGTCGAGACTTATGGCTCGTGTTTAGGATCATAACAGAATGAAATTCTGTTTAAATATTTGAGGGTATTTTACGCTTAATAAAACGTCTCCGATTCTCGTGTATTATAGATTGTCGATTCTGCGACTGCGTGATATTTTCTATTCGTGGATTTGGAAATAATTAACTGCGGTGTTTCGTGCCTTACGATCCGTCCGCACCTCAGGAAACCTGTAAAATCGTTAAATCATGCTTACGATGTTTCTATTTAACACAGTGGAATATTCGCACTGTGTTAATAATCATTCTTTGTATTATATTTTCGAAATGTTATATCTGTGTGCGCCTTACGTCATGCAACTAGTCGTACAAGTTACGTAAGTGCCATTCTCAACTGCAAGATGACGCTACTTGAATAAAACATTTAAATTTTCATACTTGTGATGAATAGTTTCCAACATGGCGGCGATCGCTTGACAGGTTAGATCAAGTAGTTGGACATTTCGTGTTGTATCCTTGTTTTTGATCGATTTTTCGATGATAAAAATCACACGTTGTAATTATTTTGGATGAATTTAAAAGCCTCGTATACAAGTATACGCGTTAATTCATTAATGCAAGTGTATATCACACTGAAAATGAATATTTGTTAATGATATTAATGTTTTAATTTTTTATTAATAATATTAATAATATACGATCATTGAGTTTAGTAAATTGATGCGTAATAATCTTACAATTTTCCTGCATTACGCCATCCGAGTATTTCGTTGACAATTGATAAACTCGCTTTCTTAAACACAATTAACATCCCATCAATATCTTTGAAATTATTTCCGCCGCCTTGGAACAATAGCACTTCAAATTCACCGGTATCTTGTAGAGCTGTCTCAGGCGTCGTGAAGTTACCACAATTCATGAAAAACATTTTAATTCTGTTAACGACACTTTTTAACACTTTAAATAATTTAATAATTAATTGTCCTGTTGTATGATCAAAAAACTAACTCCCGATGATTTTGTGGTTAAGTTCGCCAATTTTATTTACAGTAATGTTTATTTTAGTTAAATTTGATTTTGGATTAAAAGTCGAAAGGACGCCGGTCGGCGACTGACGTTTATGCGACGGCGCGTAGTGTGATAAATTCGTACCATCCCATTTTGTTTCTACATACCTTCAGTCGATTGCAGGTTATAATATCGAAAACATTGATGAGAATTTTGTGTGTTTATAGAGTTGAGATAAAGGTTATGTCATTCGTTACAAAACTACGGCGTAATGTGTCAGAGGATTTTTCTATATCTTTAAAATAACAGTTCAGTGTTTACTATTCTATCAAGTTATTTATGCTTTTTATTTACAAATAAGAAATGCATGATGAGATTAGCCATAAATCTTCCCAACCCCAGTCGCACGCCGATCACGCAGTTGCCGGTGCAATAAGCGGATTTGTTACTCGTTTTACATGCCAACCTCTCGATGTCATCAAAATCAGATTCCAGGTTTGAGATTACAATTAAATATCATAATCTAATCATTGCTCCTTCTGAAAATCTTTATGCTGCTTTAGAAAATCTACTTCGTTTATTATTTACTCGCGTATTTAAAGGGCAGTTTTTGTAATTTAGATGATTTTTCGCTTTGAGTTGATAATGATGATTAATCATTACTTAAAATTGTCTGCAATTTAACTTCTTTTCACAGCTTCAAGTTGAGCCAATCGCACATCATCATGTAAGCAAATATCGCTCAATACCACAGGCTTGTGAATTAATAGTTAAAGAAGAAGGAGTCACTGCGTTGTGGAAAGGCCATGTACCTGCACAGCTACTATCTATCGTTTATGGGACAGGAAAGGTAATGAAATATATCTTCAGAGTAAAAATATTTGAGTTAAAGGAGCCAACGGACCTTAGGGATAAGAATGTAGCCAGAAAAATTGAAAACTCTGACTGAAAATGGAATAGAAATTATCTGAAAACAAATATATTCGAAATTATATTCAATTTTGATATAAAGTAACAGAAACTGTAGGAAATGAGAATATATTTAGCTTCAGAACATCGAAAGATAATCAGAAGTATTAGTTTTTTTGATTCAGTCGCTGCCCTGATTATTAATTTCGTAAATTTGAACTTCAATCTATTTGTTAAAGAGTTGTACTAGTCAGAAAACTGGAAAAGTCAGACTGAAAATAGATTAGAAATTATCTGAAAATGAATATGTTCAAAATTATATTCAATTTTGATATAAAGTAACAGAAGTATAAGAAATTTCAGCAAGTGAAAATAGCTTTAGCTTCAAAATATCGAAAAACAATCAGAAATATTAGATTTTTTGGTCTCAGTTACTGTCCTGATTATTAATTCCTTAAATTTGAACCCTAATCTATTTGTTGAAAAATTATGATAGTCAGAAATATTGAAAACTGCTTCTAAAAACGAATATAATCAAAACTCAATTGTAATTTATTCAATATTTTAAAATTGTAGAATATTTGAACAAATTAACATTTTTTAGGTTCCAACACCCTGGAAAAATTGAAAAAATATTCGTTTTCATGTTCCCGTCGCTTCTCTAAATGATTAATAAGCTTTAATTATAATTTAAACTGATATTTTCTGTCTTTAGTTTTCGTCTTACAACATTTTGAGCAAGCTGGCAAATGATTATACATTTCACGACCGATGGCAGCACGTTATGCATTTTGTATCTGGCGCTGGCGCTGGAATATTTGCAACAGTTGTTTCGTTTCCATTTGATACTGTAAGAACAAGATTAGTTGCACAGTCTTCTAATCACAGGGTATATCAAGGGATATTACATTGCGGAATGTAAGATTTATATCCATATTTAACTTACTAAAATTATTTATACTCAAAACCAATTAGAAGAAAGATAAAGAAAAAACATTCTTTGATTTCCTTATTTAAAATTAAACAGTACAATACGTTGAAATCAAATATTTGAAACATTAAAATCAGTCAATATTGTGAAAAGACAGGACTGCCAAGTCTAAATTTAAACTAATTAGAATATACTTTCAGGGAAATCTTAAAGACGGAAACTCCAAGAACATTCTTTCGAGGTCTGTGGCCAACGTTGTTGCAAATAGCGCCTCATTCAGGCTTGCAGTTTGCCTGTTATGCCTTTTTCTCCGATGTTTACAACAAGTACACAAATAATTCATCGAATAACTTTGGAAGTTCAATGATTGCTGGTAGTGCAGCTGGACTTGTAGCAAAGACAGCAGTTTACCCGCTTGATTTAGCAAGAAAAAGATTACAGATCCAGGGATTTGAGCACGGTAGAAAAGGCTTTGGTAAATTCTTTCATTGCGACGGTCTAATTGATTGTCTTGTGGTAAGTGCAAAGACTGAAGGAGTCAGGGGACTTTTTAAAGGACTTTGGCCAAGCCAATTAAAAGCTGCAGCTACAACCGCTTTGCATTTTACTTCTTATGAACAGGCCTTGATGTTGCTTAAATCTCTGCGATGATTGATACTGACTTCAAAATGTATTAAATATGATAAAAGAGAGAGAGAGATTTTGAAAATTTATGTAAAAATTCTAATTCCTAATTATCTAGTCAATTAGCAGCTGGACTTTAGACTTTTATGTGTTATAATCTGCGATTATTTAAATTATAAGATTCGGTTTAATTTTCGTCTTGTTCTAAGTTTGAATTTTAGTTACATCAAGCCTCCAACTATCAATAATATTCTAAAATACAAGTATTTTCTATTGTAATTTTTGCAACGATATCTTGTACAGTATTTTTTTTTTTTTTTTTTAAATTTATAAATATTCCATTTTTAATACAGTATATTAATAATCTACCAAAGAATAACGATCTGTGTCCGATAAACATTTTCATCAAACTCTCAGAGATAATAAGCTACAATATTTTTATTGTTATTAATTACATAAAAATACGGAGCAATTATATATTCTAACGAAATAATTAATCTACTATTACGTTATAATAATTACAGTTAATAATCTAAGTGATTAATTAATTATTAAGTCCTACACATAGGTATTAATTATATCAAGCACACGGACATGACAAAAATAAATAGCTTAGCTGAAAATATTCTCTAAATAAACTCCCTAATTTATTTAAATTCGATTCTATCTACATTTACATGTGTAATATAAAACTGTACTTATATATTCTCTTACTTTTAAAAGACATTGATACAGACATTGGGTTTTCTGGATTCAAAAGATATTCAACTATCTATTTTAAAACTCTTAAATAATATTTGTATATTTTATCCGTAGCTGATGGTATATCCCATAGAAAGCATAAGGGTTTCTTTGATGGCTGGATGTAATTGCCTTTCAATATAGCTGGTCAAAGCCTGGCTAGCCCCTCTCAAGAAAACATCTTCCATCTCCCTAGTGACGCCTTCTCTAGCCTGCCAGCCTCTTCCCTCAAAATCTTCAGCAGCTATATTTAAATCGTCGATATCTTCCTCAAGGAGAAGTTCTCTGGGTATTTGAGGGTCTTCAACGATCGGTATTTCCGTTGTTTCGCGTTTGTAATTAGCCTTAGTCTCAGCTTCATCAGAATTAGTTACTTTACTCTCGTTTTTATTATTTATATTAACTTCCAGCTGACTTTGAGAACTTTTCATCGGAGATTCTGTACCTTCGGTTAACAGTGAACGAGCTTTCTTAGCCAAAGCCATGGCAAAATCTCTGGGAGTTATGTCCTCGACTTCTCTTCTACGTCTATCCAAAGAGGACTTCGTTATCCAGTCACTTTTACGCCAGATACCCGGACGCAGATCGGTTTTAAAAAGCGCTCGAGCCCTACGGCTCTCTTTATCGACAATTACGTCCTCTTCAGTAGCTGTAGAAGGCAATTCGCGAGGTTCTGCAGCCTCGTAATCGTCCGATGGATTCGCAATGGGAATGTCCTTGATCTGTTGTTTGAAACGGGGATTTAAATAAGATTTTAAATAACTTGACTATTTATTATCAAATATTTCATATGATTTTAGAAAGTTTACAATTCATTTCAAAGTATCTTGAAATGTTTTGTAGTCGATTTCAAACGATTTGTAATAATCTAGATTAAATAATTGATAAAATCGAAACAAAAATTTATACTCACATGACCGGGGGTTTTTTCAGAATTTTCGAACGGTTTTTGTGGCGGCCACTTATCCTGTCTTTTTATTTGTTTATCTCCTCGAGTAGGCCTGCATCCGTAAGCATAAATTGAAGCAAATCTTGGTTCCAGGAAGCTGGATTCGGTGCGAATTCGCATTTGGCCTCTTCCCCGGGCGATTGGACTGGTAAAGAAGTCTATACCCGCTCGTCTAAGGCGTAATGTCATTCTGCAAGATTCTGAGGGTATTGGAGCGCGGTAATCTAAAGGCAGAAGAGAAATCCGACCGGATACAGTAAGGTCGTTGAAAACCAGTCGAGTTTGCAAAGAATTGTTTCCTGGTTCGTAAACGCAGCGTTCTACCTGGGCCCATGGACCTCCACGGCCTCTTGAGTCCTGAGGAAGCTGCGAAAAATGAGAAACAATTATTGTAGAAAATTGACAATGAGTTTAGACGATAGAATTTTGATTATATTCACGACTATTAGGAATCGTTTGACTGTTTCCACTTATATACCTTGACTTTGATACGGGAAACGGTCATTTCTAAAGGCGCAGATCGTAATTCTTGTTGATAAATTATTCCAGATTCTGGTTCATCGTCTTCGAGACGGGTTCTCCGGTTCGAATCTCTTCGCAAAGCATCCAATGCTCGTTCTAGCCGACCACCGCAACCCTCCCAGTTACCGATGGCTGCTTTGGCCAAACTTATGGACACGATCATCAAGATGAGTGTCGGGACGTTTACGGTCATCTTTTTTTTTTCTTATTATTCTACAAGCCTGTAATTATTTGAGTTTATAATTTATATGATTAAAGCGATGGAGTTGTAATAATAGAGACATAATTAGGTACACAAGTTTATAGCTGAATTGTCGCAGTTTGTTCGAACTAGTTTTGCAGTAAACATTGTTGCGTCTTATTGTATGCAATTTGAATTTCATCCTTGTAATATTTGATTTAAGATTGCATGTACTAAGACACGATGACGTTCACGGTAAAATTAATTCGTACGTGGCAATACCAAACATTACATATTACATATCATATATTATTATATTATTAACTTAATATGCAAACTACTCTAGTTAAAAAAAAAAAAAAAGAAATAAATGTAACGAAGAATCTCCGTACCTCCTTGTATAATTTTTTGTAAATTGAACAAGTAATAAATCTATCTTTCTATCTGCCTATTGGATATTACGTGATTTTTTCCCGCCAAAAATTTCAGCACACCTCCTCGGCTCAGATGTTCTCCTGATACCAGGAGCAATTTTTCGACTTAAAATTTCAAAAACTCCAAATTTTGTAAGCTACTCAGAGATCCAGAGAGACACATCGATGGTAATGCATGCCTGCTCAGACACATGCTCCTGATTTTTCCCGCCAAAAATTTTAGCACACCTCCTCGGCTCAGATGTTCTCCTGATACCAGGAGCAATTTTTCGACTTAAAATTTCAAAAATCTCAAATTTTGTAAGCTAATAAGAGATCCAGAGAGACACATCGATGGTAATGCATGCCTGCTCAGACACATGCTCCTGATTTTTCCCGCCAGAAATTTCAGCACACCTCCTCGGCTCAGATGTTCTCCTGATACCAGGAGCAATTTTTCGACTTAAAATTTCAAAAACTCCAAATTTTGTAAGCTAATCAGAGATACAGAGAGACACATCGATGGGAATGCATGCCTGCTTAGACAGATGCTCCTGATTTTTCCCGCCAAAAATTTCAGCACACCTCCTCGGCTCAGATGTTCTCCTGATACCAGGAGCAATTTTTCGATTTGAAATTTCAAACTCTCCAAATTTCGAAAGCGAATGAGACATGCACAGAGACACATCTATACGAATGATGCTTGAAAGTGCGGTCGAATGAGACAGAGCGAAGAAATGAGTGTTCGAATGAGACAAGGTAACGGAAAGTATGGTCGCACAGGACTGGGGAAAATTTGGAGAAAGGCAACTTGTAAAATATTGGTTAAAAATAAATATGTACCCATTGTATTTGATCAAGTCTCTTTATTTGCTCCTTGAGATACAAGTCATCCATTTGTATTACATACTACAATAATATACTACCTTATGCAACTATTTCAAAAATGTTTATGATGTGTATGTATGTACTGTGCCAATTTTCGTAAGCGAATAAGACATGCATGCAGAGACACATCTATACGAATGCATGTTTGCTTAGCATACACTCCTGATTTTTCCCGCCAAAAATTTCAGCACACCTCCCCGGGTCAGATGTTCTCCTACATGTTCTCATACATACATATGCACTTGAATAAAGATTATTATTATAATATGAAAAATATCAAAATTAAAATTTGCAAATTTTAAATTGCAAAATTATATATAAGAAAAATCGATGTGCAATAACAATGCCATTAAAACACCGCAAAATAATATTTATTTCATTTTGTATGTACTTCTTTTAGGTTAGTATTGAGTGGCCGGACTGCGTACAGATACTGTGCATCTCTGCAGAATACAGTAATATATTGTATTGTTACTGTGTAACGATGAATAAATACACAATTAAATATCTACTCGGAGTATTCATATTGAATCGCGTTGACGCAGCCCCCCATGTTAACTGTTTAAAGCCACGTGGGCCACTGAAAATTCTACTGCTGGTAGAGGTAGTCAACTTGCGGTAGAGGTAGTCAACTTGCGGTCGTTGCTCAGTGCTCTGAATTGGTATCGCCATCTCGCGGTCGAAGTGATGAATCTTTTTCCCGGCAGTTGTGCCAGATACCGGTCTTATCGGCAGGCGGTAAGATCGACCCACCAACGGTAAGACCGGAATCTAGCATGACGGCCGGGAAAAATAGTTCATCAGTTTAACCGCGAGATGGCAATACCATTTCAGAGCACTGAGCAACGACCGCAAGTTGACTACCTCTACCGCAAGTTGACTACCTCTACCAGCAGTAGAATTTTCAGTGGCCCACGTGGCTTTAAACAGTTAACATGGGGGGCTGTGCTAACGAGATTCAATATGAATACTCCGAACAGATATTTATTTATGTATTTATTTATGGTTACATAGTGACCTAACGATGTATTACTGTATTCTGCAGAGATGCACAGTATCTGTACGCAGTCCGGCTTAATACTAACCCAAAAAAAGTACAAAATGAAATAAATGTTATTTTCCGGTGTTTTAATGGCATTGTTATTGCACATCAATTTTTCATATATATATATATATATATATATATATATATATATATATATATATATATATATATATATATATATATATATATATATATATATATATATATATATATATATATATATATATATATATATATATATATATATATATATAATTTTAGATATATAATGTATTTGTATCTGTTTCTGTTATGTATTTGTATTTGTATTTGTATCTATTTGTAAATATGTATTTTGTATCTGTATTTTCTGGTTAAAATAAATAAATGAATAAAGGAAATTTGCAAATTTTAATTCTGATATTTTTCATATTATAATAATAATAATCTTTATTCAAGTGCATATGTATGTATGTATGTAAATACATACATATATACGTATGTACAACATACATAAAGATATATACATTTTTAGAATAGTGCATTACGTTACAGACGTGATGACTGCGTGCACCATGTTGCAGGCAATCCGTGTGACAGGAATGTAGCACGGGTTGCCTGCAACATGGTGTACGTAGTTGTCACACCTATCCTAGATGGCGCTACCTCCTGTCACCACTTAAACCGATTTCGGGCGGCAATCTGTTTGAATTCTCCGCATCGTAATGTTTATCAATTAATTATCCTTGTAAGGTGTTTGAATAGAATTTCATTCTCCGATATTAACGATTCTACAGTTGATTAGGCGCATTATCCTAATATTGAGAATCTATAATACGTGGCTCAAGTTTAATGAGAGGTTTAATGTGTCTGAAAGTAGATAATCTATAAACCACAGCACAATTAAACTTTATTCTAGAACAAAAATGAATATTATACTGTTGTCTACACTCAACGCTTCTACACTCAACGATTATGCTTACGTATGATTTATGTTCACAGGATTAGAGTATCAGAAGATAAAATAATAATAATGGTAGATATACTCTTTTATCAGACTATAAACAAGATTTCTGTAATAAATAAATATGGAAATAATGAATATACAATAAGTACAGTTTTATCGTGATGTTTCAACGGAGTATGTATGTAAATAACAGCAAGAAGCATGTTCAAATCATTTTGACGTATGTATGTATATACATAAATACACAGTAACGTGCATGAAGCCATGTATTCATGCATGCATGCCTGCATGCTGAAAAATTCTCCCGCCAAAAATTTCGGCACACCTCCTTGGGTCAGATGTTCTCCTGATACCAGGAGCAATTTTTCGACTTAAAATTTTTAAAAACTCTGGTTTTCGTAAACGAATGAGACATGCACGCGGAGACACATCTATACGAATGCATGCCCTCCATGTGTGTAGAGAAGGTGACGGAAAAAACTGGCTACTTCCTGTACCAGAAGAAGACGAGCGATCGCCAGATTGACACGCCGTAGTATTACTCATGCTATTTTTCTTCTAATACTATATAAGAAGAATACTAAAAAATTTCCAGCATGCTACAAATATATTCTGAGTAGCAAGAACTGAGGCTTGATAGTTTATTCCACAAATCGAATTATGTGTCCACTATCTCCTGTCCGTAAAAGTGGTGGGTATAATACTGCAGTTGAACACCTCAAGAGGATGAGCTTTCTCCAAGCAGCTCGCGGTTCAGAAGGCATGACGCTACCAGATTTGATAATTAAAATAAAATTTCATCGAGAATAATAAATATTCAACATACATTCTGTGTATGTATATTTTTTTCTATAAATAATACACATCACAATTATCGTAGTATCAAAAGTATCTCTTTATTTTCTCTTCTCTTCTTAAACCAACATTTTTAATCGTCAAGATCGAATGATTTTCTTTCATTAAAATTATAGTTTGTAATTACGTTACGCTGTATGCAATCCTCCGTATAAGGTAACGAGTTGACAAAACTTCACCGAGGTTGCATCCTATAGCTTCGTAACCCATTAAAAAATATCGCGGAAAACGTATTATACATATACCTATATCCTGTAGAAACTCACTGGCTGGTTGAATTTGAGAACAGCACTTGGTCAAACAGAGCATGAATTCAAACGTCCCGAAGTAACGTGTGACACAGACGAAACTATGCACCAACGTTATATATACTGAGCTGGTGAAACCAGGAAGTGCAATAATTACAAGACATGTAAGTATAATTTGGACGGCTTAACATTTCGCGTTTGTGTAACTTAACACAACGACTATCGTTAATTAATTAGTTAATTAATTTCAATTCCATTTCGTTTACTTGTATGAATTTTTTTTTGTTTTTGCTTTTGATTTTTCATTCTCACGTTTTTTTTTTTTTTTTTTTTGGACTTCTTCGTAAATTTGTATATACAGTTCGCACTGTCAAACACCTTTACTAATATGTGCCAGTCGCTTTGCGCTTCGCTGCAGACTCGATAAGCTATGCAGCTATTGG
Organism: Macrophya annulata; assembly: GCA_963924015.1. NCBI lineage: Eukaryota > Metazoa > Arthropoda > Insecta > Hymenoptera > Tenthredinidae > Macrophya > Macrophya annulata. The sequence goes on along the minus strand of OZ001257.1, from coordinate 15,532,408 downwards.
CGTCCCAGTTTGGCAATGTATTAAATTTTCATGCGGTATTTTCATCACTCCTTTATTATTGCATAGGAATTGATTCGGCACAGATTTTAATCGTTGAATTATATTCTCATAGTATTTTGTCCATTGTAAGGTAATTTTTCACCTTTACATACATACAGATACTGAATCACAAATACACGTTGAAAATATATACGTATAGTTACGCAATGAACTTGTAGGAAGATAAAATCCAGATTTCACAGAGCAGAATTTTGAACTATATGATATGCGATGTATAAGATGAAGGATTTCAGTCTCAACAGTTTCGCCGGATTACATGCCTACGTACGAATTCAAGGTTTGTCATAACGTAATTGAATTCGTATCACAGCGTTTCGCTTTCTCCATTTTTTCGTATCCCACCTTCTTGTACCGCTGTCGAAAATCCCCGATTATTTAGGGCCTTTAGGTAATTCGAACGTAAAACCCGCGTAATTCTATACAATCGAAGTTCGTAACACGTGCGATTCTATCACGTATATATTCTATAATCTAATACCATTACAATTACGAAGAAAGTTTAAACCAGCTCTACCATAAAGAAGAATCGAACACTTTCAAATCATACTTTACAACGCATATAATCAACAAGGAAACTCGAATAAAATACACTAAAAAATTCAAAATTGTCCAAAAAAAAAAAAAAAGTGGAACAATTTAAAAAATTAAATTTTCAAATTACTCACCTAAATATTGGACGATCGATAAGCGTATCCTTAGCACCTATAACTCTCGATGAGATATTCGACGTATTCTAATCGGTGAATAAAAAAAAAAAAAACTGAATAAAATTCAAAAACTAAATAATAAAAAATGTATTTTTAAAGATAAGTTTCAAAAGTTTTCGGATAGAAGTGATATATTCGCGCACCACCTCTCGCAGCCCACTTGTATGTAACAATGAAAGTCTGAGGAGAGTTTGTTCCTTAGTCTTTCCGAAGGCAACAGCAACACCAACTTGTAGACGTGGTCCTATTATTCGTCGAAACTATGGAGTAGGGTTCTGCGCGGAACTTTACTTCGCAACCGGGTCATATCTAGTTCGACGTGGTATCTGGGATGGAACATGGTCGAGACCAGTTCATTGTTTACTTCGGTGTGGCTAGTTTAACCGGAATTTATATGAGAGGATGGCAGTATATACCTAACTGTGCGATTTTTCTACATACACTACGATGGACCCCGAGACTTTTAACCGTCTTATTTCATACCCCAGTATATCTATATAGGTATATGTATAGAACTGGTAATTTTATCGGTTCATCGTTTTTACAGGTCACGCTATACTTCTAAAAAATTCGCAACTTCGCGAGAGTCAATGCCAATTTACCACGCACCGCGGTCCAATTGTTAGAAAAGATCGTTGACCCCTTTTTACAACAGAGTTTTAAAGAGTCTTTTTCAGAATAACTACTCCATAAGTTGATATGATGTATTATAATCTTAATGATATATTATCTGGTTAGAGTTTTCGTTTATTTCTATGATAAATTGAATAAACGAAGTTTTTCTTATTTAGAAATCGTGTCATTTTGATTATATGAATATAGTTTTAATTTCATTCCTTATATCTAACGATATAATAAAAGCGTTAAGTAATTATATATATACATACCTATATACAGCGTCGAAATATATGTGGCTGTATAAATAATAACGTTACGTAAAATTTACAATTTTTAAATAATAATAATAAAATAAAGCAAATTTTATTCAGAAACATACCGTCAGTTGCCTTACAGCTATTATACTTTGGGAAAAACTTTTACTCCTATTATAATATTCGCGAATGTATACAGAGAAAGTCTTTTTTAATAGATGCGAATTTCATGAAACGTTTCTTGTAGTAAAAGTAACGCCAAAAATAATTAATTAATTTATTAATTAATTAGATTTCGGAAACGAAATCGTTAAAGCTTAACGGTAAGAAGCGCCTGCCGTTAGGCAACTCATGGTACATTAATTTAAAACCTGTATCACATTTACAATTATTGAATAATTGTCATAAGGAATCAATGGAGTATTTTATAATAACCGTATAGCTCTAGATCGCTTTTTTCTAATTAATTTATCAAATATTAATAAAATATGAAGTTTTTCATCTTTAGTCAAATTTCACCAGACGGTGGCGCGAAGCAGTGACAATTCAGAGAACTAGTTTTGCCGTAAAAAGAGAAGCGGGAGTCGATTCAAATTTTTCGATAATTATTGATAATTAATTTAACACGATACTGTCGACAAAAAAAAATATTTTAAACAGTATCAAAGATCTATATAATAAGTAGATTTTATATCTCAATGAAATTATCTCACGAATGAAATATAAACGTTTGTTTTTATCATGGCAACGGTTAGATCGATGAAGAAGAAGGCTTTAGCCCTTTTTGTTTGTTCGATTTCGAATAAAACGAGCTCAGAAAAGCTCGACAACAGGCGAGTTTAACTTTACAGTCTCATTTCGTAAAAATCGAAAAGTAAAAAATAAACTGCTGTGTGATTCAGAATTAATTTCGATTTAGCCACCGTCTATATAAATAATCGCAATCAATCGATTTGTATTAAAAATTAAATATCAGCGATATTCAGAGTGTCTGATGTCTGAGGAATCAAAAAGGATCTACAGTTTCGACTCGAAGGTAGATTCTCAAATCTAAGATTATCTCTTTCTGATTAACAAAAAGTATTCCAAAGATTGTAAAACCGGTCAAATATTATTGAAATCAATTTTTTTGGATCGATTAACAGCTGTTATAGAAATTTTTTTTCTTACAAATAAGACAGACGTCAGCTTCGAATTTTGAAAGACGTACGTTCTTTGTCTATAAATCTTTTTTTACACTATCACTGAATAGTTAAAAATTTTTTATTATCTATTTCTGATTTTTGGTCGAGGAAGTTTTCGCGACTGTTTGATATCTGGCATCCAACTTTCCATTTGATAGCCACTGTATGTATATAACGTATTATATTGATGGATAGAAAATAGCAAACAGTTGACTATTTTTTTCTATTTTTTTTTTTTGCTTCTAACAACGTGTGAAAGTTTACAAACGACAGCTCACTCATGACGGACCACACTTTCGAGCATCTGTACTCATATACTATACGTATATGAAAATCTATACATACGTTTTGATATTTGACAAGAGAAATTATTGGCAACTTGTTTGAAAGATGTGTTGATGTTTAAAAAAATGTCTGATTCTTTATTTTCTAAATTTCGTAAAAATAATCAAAAATCCCATTCAAGGTGTAAAGGAACTGTAATTTGCTTCCTAAATCTTGTCTTTCCATAAACAAGAAAATATACCAACCCAAATGTGGCGGTGGGCCACATAATACTAACATATACATAGAAAGAGAGAGAAAGAGAGTAAACGGAGACGTATAAGGTCTCTTCTGTAAACTAGATAAAATGAGAAAGAAAAAGAGCCCGTCTAACGAAAAATATTTGGTTTCGTTGGAGATCTTTTTTTTAAGATAACCAAATTTCTCAGTCTCTACACACACACACATACATCTCGCGGATCTACGAATAAACAGAAAGTCTTTTTATCTCTTTAGAATCTTCCGGTAATTCTACGTATAGAAAATAAGACAGTAACCTTTTTGCGGTTTTTGATTATTTTTAAACGAAACTAAAAAAAACACACGTGAATTAATACCAAAATCATTAATCACTGACTATATTAAAACACAAATAATAATCAGATGAGCGACGCAACACAACCGGCGAGTTTCTCTCGAGTTCGTCAAGTCGATCGTCGAGTCCGTCCACCACGTCTTAGAAGAAACCGAGATCCAATAGTCCCTCCGAATTTTAGTGACGTTATATTTCACCGTAGACGAGTACCAAGGTAATAAAAAAAAAATATCAAAAAAGACTTTTACTTTTTAAGCCGATTTTAACCCGAACATCTGTCAAAGGTCCAGCTACTACTTCACAAGCGGTCATCAGCATGTTGGAAAACCTCGAAACGTTCTTGAAGAACAATCCCCATTCATTGTCATACCAAAAACTCATCTGTTCGGGTATGTGCAGTACTGTAAAGCCCGTCGTGCAAAAAGATTTCTCGATGCTCATAGCAGGAAGATTACAGACACTGATAACTACCAGAGTCTCCAGTCCAAGGACCTTTTAAAACGGCTAAATGTAAGAGGGGATTATTTATAGAGAATTTATTTGTAAGTGTGTCTTGTTCACGGTCGATTAAATCGAATTTAGGTCGAAGTACCCATCGAACTGGAAGAAGCTAAAACCCACAAAGATCCTGACAAGGCTACTGCAATGACGGACATTGACCCACAGTATTTTACTGAATTGAGAGGACGCGTTGGTAGGGATCGATCCAGTCTTCATACTTACATAAACGATACTCAGCTTGTATTTAGGACTAGACTTCTCGCCGGACAGGAACGCGACGACTGCATTAGAATCGATCAGCAATTTGACGAGGAGCAAAGGAGGCTGGATAAAATTAAGGTGTTATATTATTTATTTAGGAATTTTTTGAGAACCGAGATGAATCTTAGTACCTGGAAACTTATACGCCAATATTTTCAGCGAAAGTACCGCCAGTACGTTGCGGGTTTCGAAGATTTTCTTTCCAGAGACCACGAGGAGAGTATGGAGGTCTTACGGAAGGCTGAAGACACGGCAAAAGTGACTTACGAGTTGACCAGCCACCTCCGCGACGTGTCAAAAGCAGTGGGACAAATCAGGCTGCAAGTCTACGTGTTGGAAGAAGCTTGGCGTACGGTAAAAACGTGCCAGAGATTTCTCTACCACATTGCACCTCACAGTTGGAGGTCCCAGCACGATCCGAGTTACAGTCGAGAGTCTGGACTCACCTTGGGCTCGGGTAGAACAGAGGAAGCCTTCTGCCGTTACGGAACGACAGAAGAAGTCGCTTCTCTAGACTCCCTGATAGGTCAGTCTCTTCAGCTTCTGTACTAAAATCAAAAGAAATTAGTTTTCAAACGACTGTGGGAATATTTATTTTCAGAAATGTTTGAACAGGATGTGGCAACCGCCACAGAACCAGCGATGTACTTTGAGGACCCTTACGATCTAATCCACATCTTCAGGGCCATGGAATTGCAGAATTTGAACGCCATGATCCACTGCGAATCTCTGGCAGCTCCGCTGGTCGAGATGGCAGCGTCAGTAGCTAAGACTGATGTGGCTATTCGCGGAGAAATAGCAGAGATCATTGAGGGTATTCACGACCTTGAGGTGGGAACTAGAAGCAATATTTTTTCAGATAATAATTTTTCTCATGTTTGGTGTATTTCCTAAAAAGCTCGCCATCGTATGGGAGGAGAGCCGCGCCGAGAGTCTCGAGGACTACGCAAACTACCTTCTTCAGGGTGTTTTCCGGGAGCTTGTTTGCTCCGAGACAGTACTCTACCTCTTTGTCTTCGTCGAGGATACTTACGAGAACTGCGTGGCTCAAAATGACGCAAACCTCGACTCTTACTCGATGATGCGTTCCATCGAGCGGATTTTAGAAGAGCTTAATTCCCAACTGGACAATTTACCTGTCGAAGTAGTTCTTCGATGTGAAAAAGAAGGGTTCAGACAAGAGATGAAGACCATGAAAGACGCTGAGGATGCTGCCAGGAAGGTAAGATCTGATAAAACCTTTAAAATATTCCGATTACTTATCGTCGACTCTTATTTATCTCAAGATGGCATTGATGCGTCGACTTCTGGCCGCACTGGTGCGGATCATGGAGCCCCCGATGCTGAAGCAGAGAAAGTTAATGTACCGCTCAGCACCGGTAGAATTTAAGCGAAAAGTTACACCACCGCCCACTCCTCCGACGAGTGAAGAGCTCGTGTACTTGACGTACTTCACAAACTACTGCGAGAGAGACGATCATCACAATTTTCAGTCTCAGTACCCTGACGACTTTGACCTGACATTCAAGCCCCGCGTTCGTCGTTCGTCTCGAAAACAAGCGGAGCAACTTGATGAGGTCAAAGTCGAAGCTGAAGAAGAAGAAGAGGAAGAAGATGAAGAAGATCTTGAAGACGAGGACGAGGATGATCAGAATTATTAAGCTAGTTGTTAAAAACGGTAATAAATAAATCCTTTGAAATCATCATCGAAGAAATTTGACGATAATTTCGCAGTACTATGCGGTGCTCAATACGTTTTAACCCAGAGTAGGAAAAACCTCCCTCGAGATCATCCCCATGGCAACCGGAGCTCGATACCAGACGGCTCTGGGTTTCAGCACTTCAGTTTGACACTCGCATCAGAAAACGGCCGCTAGGTAGTCCTCATCGTTCTTCTTAGTTAGTCCATCGTCGCGGTTGGCGTGTTTACACTGTTCACCCACCTCATTCATTCATCGCTTTTATATACCCAAGTCGTTTATGAATAGCAATCAATTTCTTTTGCTCAGACGGTTTCGTCGCAGCCATGTGTATCTAGCTTACAGAAGTTGAAGCTACGTTACACTCACACAGATTCATTTCTTTTCTGCTAAACGCACTCATCCACGACTTATATGCACACGGTGCAACACGCTGCGCTGCACTGTCCACAGTCCAGTAATTGTGACCATACTCTTCACGGTCTCAAAGACGCATTGTGTCTCGACGATGTGCAGACGACTATGTACATACCTACTTACATCAATGAATAATATTCCGAGACTCTTCTCCTGCAAGGGAATGGGGGATTGGAAGCTCTTCCATAGTCTGGGATCAGGGGCTATTCACGAATCCAGAAATTAGGGATGTTTATATTCGCACAGGATTTTATATACGATAGAAATATTTGGAATGATAAATTTTTTTGATTCAAATCATTATTCCATACCTTGATATTTACCAACAATTTCAATTTAATGAAGAGAGTTCGTGCAGCTGTCGCTCCGTTATGTCACAGCTAGGTGAAGAGACAGAGACATTGACCATACAGCGTTTACCTCTGTTGTACAGTTAGCAGATAAAGAGAGAAAGAGAGAGGGAAATGGTAGGAGTCTAGTTCACCAGTAGCTCTTATCGCCAGACTGGTGTGCCTGCATCGATCGCCCAGTTGCAGTAACCGAGACACATGCATCCGGTATTCCGATAACGGAGAATAACCGCTGCAACGTGCCAATTCCCGTTTGTATAATACACTTGTTGAAAAAGAACAAAAAAATCAACAAGAAAATGAAACAAAAATCGTAGAGGACAAAGTTTATAGAATAGTATAAAAGGGGTATAAAACCTAGGTAACATATGATGTGGTGTTTAAAATTTTTATAAAGAAACCCGATTCCATACATCATGTACTGCAGTAAGAGCTTTTTTATTAATATTATTTTTAACACGGACCGTATGGCGCAAATCCGCTTCCGGTTTTATATCGCCAGCTGTAGTACTTTCGAGCTCTTGCTCAATGTGAAGCATTGTGCTTTGCTTCATACATGAAATACATAGTAGATACTATTTGAAGATAATTCGGTGTTTATAGAAAAAAATTTTACACGAATTACATGATCTGTGGTTTCGCAAACAATGTTTGTTGCCAACTCCGGTTGATGATTACTGCGATTACACGACGGCATTGAAACTGTGTAATCAATAACAGCTGTTCTCGACCTGAAGTCTGCCTAGCAACTGCCTATAGGCTTTGAGTCTCGGCACAAGCTTCGATTTGAATAATAAGAAATTCGTATTCCGAGTCAATTACTTATCGCAATTAATCACTGAAGCTAAAATTTACTGGAATTGGTAAATATTTATTCCGCAATATATTATCGGGACGTTTTTTCTTTCTTAACAAGTAGACGTTAGATTGTACTGAAGATTGTTATATACCAATTGTATAATTAGATATTGTGGTTTCGACGACGGATTAGATACTGAACAAACAGCAAATACTATAACGAGAGAAACGATGACAATTGTTTCTCGGGGTCAATAGACTCACTAACTCATTGCCGAGACGATTTGCATAGACGTTAAGTTTCTGTTTGTGGGTCCAGATGGAGAAGCTGTAATTTGTCGTTAGTACCAATAGCATCTATAGTTCTTTTTCATTGTATTGCTAACGAGAATCGCTGACTATCTATACGTTGAGAAGACAGATTATAAATCAGTGATAGTCTTTCAGCGATGGAAGATCACTACTTTCTTCTATTTATTTATCGTTGATAAATTGAACAGTTTCTTTCTCTTCTTATTATCATTATAGTATAGTTATAGTCGATTTATCACTCTTCACATCAGAGCTCGATCATACTCACGGAAATATATACTTTTTTTATGGTAACAGATGTTAGCCTTATTTCTTACACCGTCATGCTGGTAGTCGAGGTTGCTGTATCACCATTATCTATTCCTCCCTTTGTCTTATTTCAAATTCATGGCAATTTTGCTTTTGATTTTTTGTTTCTTTTCTTTTTTTTTTTTTTTTTTTTTTTTTTTTTTTTTTTTTTTTTGAACACACTTTGGAATATCCCATTCAGCACAGAAGCTGTTAAAAAAAATCCGTTATAAATTTACACCCAGATATATAGTGGCAATCAATTTCGTAAAATTGATTCTGCCACTTACAACTTCATACGAATGAGAAAAAAGTTAATAAATTTAACGAGAATCAATCAACCCTGAGGCTATCTGCTGAATCAAAGACCTTTCCTTTTTCTTCCTCTTCTTCTTCTTCTTCTTCTTTGTCCTCGGAATACACAAATATCCAATCATTGTAGAGATGAAAGAAAAGTCTGGTTGATTTGATCTAAATCGATTAAAAATCAACCGTCTGGTTACAGATAGCTTAAGGTATAAATCAGGAAAAGGTAGCTACGTACTGATCGTTAATCGACTGGATCTCCCTTCTCGATTTCTTCTAATTCATTGTAGGTTTAAATTGGAAGAAAAAGAATAAGAATAATGAGAAGAGGCTCGACGGCCTCGACACCCACCTATAACAAGAAATTTACATTCTCGTTTCTCTACCCGCGAAAAAGCTGTTACCAACAAACTTCAGCGAAGGGGTTTCTGAGATCTCGCGAAATTCGAATTCTATTTTATATTTTCTTTCTTGAATTCGCAGGGTCATATTTCGAGGTTTAATCGAAGAAGAAACCTTTTTTTCTATTCGTTTCTTTTTAGGATTCCAAGGTTTATACTTCATCTAAAACACATCCCTAATTAGAAAATAAGATCGCACTCATATTATACCCAGCTAGCGTATGCTTTGCAGTTATTTATGATCACCATACCTACTAGTGTCTCTGGGTACAATCGCCCACGTAAAAAAAGCTCGTATCCTGGATCCATCGTGATGGTATTTGTGTAAGGCGTCTATACAACTATGAAGCAAAAAAAGGTTTCGCCCACACGGACTAAACGAAGACCTCCTACAGGAACCGGGTCTGTAGCTCTATACACATATAAGGTAGGTTAGCCGGTAGTAATTCGCCGAATCGGGAATAAGGCAGGAACTTCTCTTTTTTTTTTGTTCCTGGTTTAATTTTTTTTTTTTTTTTTCGTTTTTTTTCTGAACTACCTAAGACTCAGTTTTTTTTTTCTTTTCCTTCGTTCTTTTTGTGTATCCCCATCCTTTACGAGTGTTTAAAAATACGAAAGTCTAAGAGGGTAGAGACATCTGCAGTGCGTCTAATTTCCGTCCACCACCCCATCTCGACTAATTCAATTTATGAGTTTCAATGTACATTTTCAGGAAGCTGAAGAAAAGAAAAAAAGGAAAAAATTTTCAATTTCTTTCACAGATTCAATTTTTTTTTGTTTTTTTTTTTCAAATATATTTCTTATCATTTCGATATCCGAATCAATGCCATTTCTTTCTATCTTTTCTTCTTCTTCTTCTTCTTCTTCTTCTTTTTTTTTCTTAATATTTTTCTTATTATATTAGTTGCTCAATTTTAGCCTCCGGTGTTATTATATAGAATCTATATGTAGAAAGGTTTGTACTAAATTTCTACAGTGGTTCTAATTTTTTCACGGACTACTGACCGACTGTATGTAATGTATAACATGCATACATATATTTAATGAAACGAAGGGTACCTATATACCTATTAGTAATAGCCGGAAGCGGAAACTAACTAACGAAGATATATACTTCGTATATAGGTATTATTAAATCTGAATGAGCTCTTCGTCGATATACATGTAAATGATATACATACATACATATATATATATTATACATTATACCTAAAGGTGTAATAGCTGTATAGTTAGGTATAAGTAATACAAAATAATGGAATAATGAAAACCACTGCATCTAGAACGTAACAATGATTTAATGATAATTATAATAATAAACGTATTGTTACTATAATATGTATATATATATATATATATATATATATATATATATATATATATATATATATATATATATATATATATATATATATATATATATATATATATATATTTATATAATGTATTTATTTATTTATTTATTTATATTGCGTATCATAGCGGTGATCATATGGATTACGATTTTTATTAAATGTGAAATATGACGCTTATAAAACTGCAACGATTGGCTATATATAACATATGTATATGTATATATATATATATATTATATATATTTTTATACAATTAATTTTGATATTTATTACTGTTACCATTATTATTATTATTATTATTATTATTATTAATAAATAATGATAATGATAATAATAATAATAATATGAGGTTACCATCTATTATACCTATATAGTATATAATTGAACTATATACGAAAAAAAAAGTGATCGAATTATTATTATTATTAAAATTTTTAGGTATCATAATCTAATATAATGTATACTATGTATATAATATGTATATGTATGTATATGAATATATATATACGAATGTATATAATGAAGATAATGAGAACGAGAATTGTGTGATATAATTTTATATAATTAAATCATCCATGTACAATATAATTATAAATGCGATGATTTAATATTATAATTTATATATGTGTATGTATATATTATGTTATATATGTATACATATATAGTTCGTACATTATAGTATAATAGTGTCCTCGTTATAGTTATATATATACATATAACTGTATACATATATAGATATATAATAATAAGTCTCGTATATTTGCGTAAACCGCGTTATTTTTTTTTTTTTTTTGTTTCCTGTTTATGTATACATATATACCATTACATTATATAATTCAGTGATGTAATGATGATAATTATTAATAATATTTTATTTTTTACGAATTTTTTTTTCTCTTTATTTTATCGATAAATCAAAGCGCGAGATAAAAATATCGAATAGTTAATAATGAAACACAACAATTGGGTGGGGGGCAAATCTACATTTATTACAATTATAATAATTATAGCTGTATATATGTATATATATATGTATATAATATTATAAGATATAGAATTTGGGGAACGATTATTTTAATTTTTAGTTTACTTTTTTCTGTTTTTTTAAATTTTTGTTTCGATATAAAAACACAACGAGCATTATTTTTTATATTTTATTATTATTATTTTAATTTTTTTTTTAATGTACCTATATAATCAGTATTATATAATTGTAATAATAATAATAATAATAATCTGTCGTAGTTATTTTCATTTTTTAGAAAAAATTTAACGACTCTTGTTTTAATAATGATAATAATAATAATAATAATAATATATTTTATTATTTACAATTTCGAGCTTATATGCGTCGTTTACAAATTTTTTCATTACAATTAGGTATATAATATATATATATATATAATGTATATGAGTATATATACAATATATATTATTCATTTAAATCAATAATTGTTAGATTTTTTTTTCTCATTCCTCTTCTTCTTTTTACTTAATTTTTTTTTTTTTTTTTTTCTCATTAAACTCACAAATATTACAGTTCTGAATTATACAAGGTTATTTTATAGTTCGACTAGCATTTCCACTCATAGTTATTAAATTAAACTAAACTGTATATACTTCTGTAAGTATTTTCGTCAAATTTTCTTATCCTTTTTGCTTTTTTTTTTGCTTTAGTATATATTATAGACGGTGAATATTGATATTTACGCTATATTAATATAGACACTATTATAGCGTCCATACATAGGTATAATATACCTATACCTATATATATATAGACGTGTATAATATATTTTATTTTTTAATTCTTTTATATTGCACTCGACACCGTTGGTATTTTATATAATAATAATAATAATAATAATAATAGTAATAATAATAATAATAACATTAATTAGCATTAAAACAATTTCGCATCCATCGTTTCTCCTCGTCGTTTAATTATATACCTGTAATATATTATGTATACTCGGTTATTAAAATCACTGCCATGTATATCGTCACTCAAACAATATCTAGCCAGTAGTAATACATATACCTCATGAAATCTGAGATAGGATCTTGGCCGGTCCACCGAACCTCGAACCATTTTTCTTACGCACTTTTTTTTTTTTTTTTTGTAACGCGAAACGCCGTATTTCTCATTGGTGCTGGGTGTATGTGTATCGTATTACCTTCCGATATACCTAATTCCGGTGAGAAAATTTTTCAAAAAAAACAAAAAAAAATACTACCGAACATTTGGTCAAGTTCGGTTAGGGCAGGTCAGAAAAAAACCTCATCTGTCGAATTTTAATAAACCACTCGAATTATTATTATTTTTTTTGTCTTGTTTTTGAAAAAGAGACACAGCCCGATCGATTAGGAATCTTTGAAAACGTGGAGAAAACGTTATAGTCCTTTGTAGTTACACTTAAAAAGAAATAAAAAAAATTTTTCTCTGTTTAAAGAGAAATATTAAAAAATAAAATCACTCTTTCCGGTTTAAACACGTATACATATACATCGTCACTTTTTTCGTAAATAATAAAAACAGGTCCTCATTAGGTGGTATTAGGTACACTGCGTTATGGGTATAGGAAAGTGATTGAACCTTGTTTCTAAAGAAGCTCCTTGACCCCGTAAAGCAGTTGTCGAAAACCTTTATTATCTGTATTTCAGATCGATTCCTCGACCCTAAAAAATCTCCTCGGTTTCCTGGTTGTTGATTTGAATCTCAGTTTCGCGATTCTCATCTCGAAAAATCTCAACCCCGTCACCCTCGTTCGATGAAATCGAGGATGGCGTTGAAGCCAAGGGTGACGGGGGCTGGGAACAATATCAGAAGACGCAAGTGCAGTCCTCTGAGACCCGGGCCTACCTTGCCCTCTTACGATTAAGCTTCGCAAGTTTCCTTCGCTTCAGTATCAACTGATACAAAGTGTCAAGTCCTTCGTGAAGACCTTCACCGGTTATGGCACACGCGGGTTGTACTCGAATACACGAACTCCCAGGCATACCCGAAAGCTCAAGAACCCCAAGTTGCTTCTCCAATTCACCGACTTCCTTCGCTCCTGTAAAATATTCAAATAATTATAAATAAATGCATTCAAATTCCAAAAATCGGTCATTCACCGGTTTTTAAACTCACCAGGCAAGTCCTGCTTGTTTGCCAGTATCAGTATCGGCACCCCCGCATTGTCCGGGCTTCTGGCAGTCCGGGTTAGCTCCATTTTTGCCTCTTCAAGTCTCTCAGCGTCGCATGAATCGACAACAAATATTATCCCGTCTGTACATCGGGTGTACGATTTCCACAATGGTCTTAGCTTTTCTTGTCCGCCAACGTCCCATACGAGAAAGTTTACTCCTGTTAAAGTGAGACAATGAGAGTTAGACGAATTCTTTATCGGAAATTATTTCAAACTATTTACCTTTTGCTTTACCACTACCGCCTCTTATCCGTTCGCAATTGAAACCGATCGTTGGTACGGTGTTTAGATACTGGTCAAACTTAAGTCTGTAAAGTGCTGTTGTTTTACCGGCACTATCAAGCCCCAGCATTGCTACGTGAAGAGGTGTTCCCGTAGGCAATGATTCCAGCAGTCCACCTCCTCCACTTGTACCACTTCTTCCCATACCAGCTCCCATCTCTTCCCTCAACTAATATAATTATTTATCTCGCACCATCAAACATAATACCGATTATAATTACACACCAAAGATTCCAGGGCAATTAAGACCCCAGAATTTCACTACCGCATTGCCAGCTGGAACAGAAAATGAAAGAAAAAAAAACGTTTATCATATTGCAGGGTAAGATGAATGAGAAAATCTGAACTGATTTTCCAACTACACTGGCTTAACTAACGTCTGTTTAAGTTTTCGATAAGCTTGTTATCGCACAAAGAGAAAGAGCCAGGCTTAGTGTAATTCACAGATAGTAAGGGGTGGTCTAGTTCAAGGAGGTTTACCATATAGAGAGAATTCGCGAGGGAATGACACCGGCTTACAGGAAGTAGAAGCGTTCTAAACATTCTCTATGGGTGGTCGTGGTCGGAGAGATCGATACTATGCTGAATCCTGTCGTTGAGTTGATAAAAGAATCAAAAATAAAAAATTCTTCAATTTCGTTTCGAGGGTTATAATAATTTTGGATTACTCTAAGACCGATAAGAGAGTGATGAATAATTTTTTTTTTTTTTTAATCTCTTTATGACTAACCACCATATCTTTATCAGCATACATATAAAATATAAAAAGCTGGATTACATCTAGGTGTGCTTATCTTTATACCTGTACTAAAACGAAAATTGGAGTCTAGGTTTTCTCCTAGTTTATACTCTATTCGTTAGATCAGATAAATCTGATATCTGGCCTAGTTTTGGTTTAGCAATAGGTTAGAGCTAGGAATCAGACGTTTATCTTTGGCTTCTGGGTAGATGGGTGTATATATATATATGTCTTGACTTCAGCTGTGATCCACTCGGAAGTCAGCTCTTGACTAAAATAGACATACCTTATGCCTATACCTTCCTACCTACCTACCTACCTACCCCTGCAGCGTGGGATTTATCGACATATTACACACGAATAGACACACACAAACATATATTGGTTTCTGTTACCTTTACCGGGTAGAAGGAACCAGTTTACTCCGATAATCAAAACATGGTTAGAGTAAAAAAATGTTAATTAATTTTTTTGTTTTGTTCAATCAATTCAACAGTGAAACGTAAACGAGATAACGTAAATGCTTTCGACCCACTTGCCTCGTGCCATAGTTTAAGGTATGACCGAAACTCGGCCTCGGGCTTCAGGTGAGAGAAAAGCGAGGTATACAAGGTCCCCGTTTTTCTGATCCATATTATATACATAGATTGAGTCAGCGATCAGAGTAGGTAGATAATGGATAAATATCTTGCCAAGGTTTTAAGCGAAGGAAAATAATATCGGTTTTTTAAAATCTGAAAATCTTTGCGAGGATATAGTTTTATGCAAACTATATCGCGTACACGGTTTAGTTTTGGCAACTGTCCTCGAAATTCGACAAAGCTTGCCAGGATTAAAATAGATTCTGAAACATCACCTCGTGCACAGTTAACGATGAGACCAATCTTCCAATCTCTTTCTCTTTCTCTCTCTCTCTCTCTATCTCTTTTACTCTATCTTCTCTTTTTCTCTGGAATTTATAAAAGGAACGGTTTACACTTTACATCGTGTTAAATTCTTTGCTGTTGATCATCAGCCTCTATCTATATTTCCGATAATACGATGCAACGAGCGGTTTTTAACTCCGTCATATACATTTTTGAAAAAGACCAAAGACCCATCGTCAAATCTCTATAACAATTCAACCGAATATAAAAAAAAATGAATCCAAAAATAAAAAAAAAAAATAAAAAACGAAACAAACAAGTTCGATAATCTGGTCCAGCAGGTGCCAGTCTGGTTCTTTTTTTACTATACGAAATGGGTTGGCACGAGTTCCCTCTCACGCTGGGTAGGTATAGGTGGTTATGGACGGCGTGTGGTTCATCGTTGAGACGAAGCCAGTGGGTCACCTGCCGGCTTTGCTCGCATCCTTTATATATCCTCTCTTTTTCTAGCCAATGCGGTTAAGAGCTTAACAGAGAATAGCGGTCCAGCGAACCAGCATCGGCATCAGTTATACCAGTACCAACGAACAGTTACCTAAGGCTTAGCTGTTAGCCCGAGAGTCGACGATCGTTCGCGTTATCAACGGTCTGCGATCTGATACTCAGTTTCGGTTTTTCATCCCAAAATAATTATTTATTTTTTTATTTTTATCTTGTATTTTCCAAACGTTTTTTTTTTTTTGTTATCGAGCTACGACTATCTCGAGGTTATAATAATAAGCATCGCGATTTTATCACGGTTAATAAAAATATAATAAAAAATATAATTAAAATTTATTACACGTATGTGTATGTGCGTTGTCCGTTAGTACCGTCCAGCAAACGATTATACGTCACAGGCAATGGCCAGCAGCATCTCTTAGTCGACAGAGTTTGACCTACAGCGCTAAATTTCTCCGTCTTGCATATGATCATGATCGTTATTTCTCTTTGCCAAGATCATTTTTTTCTTAAGATCGTATTCTTCTCGTTAATAGACAAGAAATAAAATAGAAAAATGAAAGCTAATCTTTTCGGTCAACGACTAATCACCTGTTCCTTTTTTCGTCAATATTTGAAAAGTGTAAATATTCAACGTCCGCGTGTATATAGAAATTTATTACTACTCTCATATGATCGGTAATAAAATTGAATCGTTAATGATACGATCGTCGCGGTTTTGCCGATATAAAATATGGAAATTAAGAGTGAAAGAAAAAAAAATAAAAAAAAAAATATCAAGTAGGCAGTTTCAGAGATATTTGTACTCGATTTCACGGTCGATAGGCCATTAAGCGTAATCCGATAGTTCCGTTGATCAGTTTTTTTTTTTTACCCGCTTATTATTTTTTAGACAAATTTTATACACGATTCATAAAAATGCAAAAAAAAAAAAAAAAAAAAAAAAAAATGGTCAATTTCTGGAACAAACTTTGTCAGAAAACTTTACCAGAGAGTTTTAGCCACCCGGAGACCATGTCCGGTATGTTTTATGGTCTAAATTGAAACTGAATAAATGAATAAATTGAGTTCAGTACCTAAAATGATCTGAAAGCATCATCCCACCGTGCGATACGTTGAATACGAGAGTCACTATGAGACACTGTACATACATACCTACGTAGGTTCAATAACAAAGTTTTGTAGAGATGAAATTAAAACGAGTACAGTCTGGCTAAATAATTGCTCGTTAGTAAATTAATTTGTCCGACCTTCGCATACTGACACAAGTTTAAACTATCATCTACGTAAAATTTACAGGATTATTTCGTTTTCACAGTTTCGTTTTCCTATTTTTTTTTTTTTTCAATTTTCAGGTACATAACGTTTTTTAGATCGTACTTTTATACATATTACGATATAATTATTGCATATATACGTGTAAATAGATCGGGGTTCTACGGTCCCCGTTCAATTGTAATATACCGATGATAATTATCACCTAGCCATTACACCTATACCTATACACACACACACACATAATATATACAGGGAGTAAAGAACTCGCACGCGGTAATTAAGATCGCAGTGGATAATTACGTAACGGAAAATAAACTCGGTGTATAGCTGCACAAGCAAGTAAAGTTGTTACTGTATAGGGATATAGAAATTTAAAAACGGATATAACGAAGCACGATTTTCTTTCACGAATTTTTTTTTTCTTCCTTCTTTTTTATAGTTCTAAATTTTTTTTTTCGGGATCTATTTCGGCATTTTTTTTTGTTTTTTCCTTTTCGAAATTAAGACCGGTGTATGGGTGTAGATTATTCAATTGGATTTTAAATTGGGATTTAAGCACTGCAGCCTTCTACTGGTCTCATATATACCAGATAACTGCTTATAAACGTCTACGGTGAGATCAGTGATCAAAAAAAACAGATGATCGTTCTTCTGTATCACTTTGAGCTAGTACATCATGGTGATAATTTTTACCTGGAGCCACGTAATGTGATAAAAGCTGTGCTTGATGAAATGATACAAAAATAATAAATAAATCTATTCAAAAGTCACTAGA
The DNA here is from genome assembly GCA_963924015.1 of Macrophya annulata. Lineage (NCBI taxonomy): Eukaryota > Metazoa > Arthropoda > Insecta > Hymenoptera > Tenthredinidae > Macrophya > Macrophya annulata. The sequence goes on along the minus strand of OZ001257.1, from coordinate 15,514,405 downwards.
CTATAATCAGATCAGCTGTAACTTCAGTGAATAGAAGTCTAGAGATTAAGGAAATGAAACGAAGCTTAAACTACGAGAGCTTGAGATTATTTACTGTGGCTTCTTGTATTTTTTTTATCCATATATGTGTGTATGGGTGTATTGGAAATCGCTGAGTTCAAAAAGCACACATCCATATACCGGGTATAATATGAACGTTTGGATTAGTTCAGAGACTGGAATTTTATTTATAAGGATTCGTTTTAACGCATGAATAGAAAATAATAATAATAATAATTCATCACAAGTACCTAATCGATACACGTTCGATTTATTTGAGAATTAGGTATATAACGTATATACGTAGTGTTTTTTTTTTGTCACCGTTAACGATGAAAATAATTCAATTATATGCGATAATTTTTAAATGAATGAAGAAAATGTGGGAATTGATATCCGGAAAATTTGGAAAACTGTATAAGAACCAAAAAAAATCAAATCATCGTATAGGATTTAATTTTTTTTAATGCGATTTGTGGTTCACAGGCCAGTTTCTCTCTCGTTTTTTTTTTTTTTTTTTATTTTTGGGGTGGGATCAATCTCATTAATTTCCTAATTCAAGCATAATTTTTTTTTTTTGTTTTATTTAATTTATTTTTTGTTCTTTTTTTTTTTATAATGAAATTCTAAAACGGATCGCTGCTGCATGTTGTACAGACGATGTAACGCGAAACGGAGTCGGTATCGACTGGTTATATTGCGCTTGCGCCTGTTTGGGGGATGAAACCATGCATCGTGTACGTACGTACGTACATACATATAGGATATTATATATGTATTTTGACAACAAATGATACGTATTCAACGTTGTTTATGGAAACACAGGTGAGATACAATTGAACGCCGTGAATGAGAAAAAATAATAATAATAATAATAACTTAATTAAAAATTTTCTAATTCATAACTTTTGTTCGTTTTTTTTTTTGAAGGGGGTTTTGCCAATAAACGAATCACAGCATGGATAGCTACCTACCTACTCACCTACAAACCTACGTCGAAGAGTTTCTTTATCAGTAATTAAGATACAAGCTGATAAAAAATAAAAAAAAATAAATAAAAAATCTGTCCAAAAGATAACGTCGTGGTATTTTAAGTGGAAAGTTTGTCTAATGAATCAAACCCGTACGTTATCATTAATTGAGTAACGATCTTGATTCTGTGATTAAATTTTTTGATAATATTTATAAAAAAATTTATAAACAATTCTATTGCAGTTTCTGATCTGCACTCTTGAAATAAGTACCTTCACATAGGTACAACAAATTTCCACTTCCATCTATAGAAACCGCAGTAATAAATTTTCTCCTATTACACAACCGAATATAATAATACGGTGTGTGTAATTGTGTTAAGAGAACATTTTCTTTTTTTCTGTTTTTTGACAATATGACCATAACGAACATTGTAACATTTTTAATCATGATGAAAAAATTCAAGTTAATTCTTACCTGGATATAATGATTTATATTTTAATTGTTATATCCAATATCGAATAAGGCACTCGCGCATATTTACGCTCATATACATGTAATAGGTATATCGTTGAGAAATTAATTCATTGGTACCATTCAGATTGATGAAATTTTTTATTATTATTAGGTATGATAATTATGAATTTAATATGAAGAATAAAAAAATTTTTGAAATTTTTATTTTTTTTTTTCTTCTTTTCATTCATTTACTTTACTTTTTCTTTTATTATTCGCGTTCATCGTGATGATATGATATATTTACATGTAAAAGAGACACATACACAGCTATCACAGTCACTCTTTTTCTTATCTCTCTTTTAAACACACACTCACACGTTTCTAATTTTTTTTATTCATTTATTTAATTATTATTATTATTATTATTTTCATTAATTTTTATTTTTTTTTTGTAATTATTATTATTATTATTATTTCTAATTGGGCTCTGGCTAAAGTAGAAAAAAAATACTAGTCGGTCGATCGGCGCCGACTACACCCTGACCATGCACCGGCGAGCGATGGCTCCAAACTGTTCCGCTCGACGACAGCCTCTTCTTGTCTATAGTAAGTAAATTACCGCGAGGGGGCAGCACACGACAACAATACTAGTTTTCTTTTTTGAAATTATTGTTTTACCGACTTGCTCATATGTTACACGATTCTTAATTTTTATTTTTTTTTTAAAATAACTTCGCACACGCGCAATTTATTACACATGTGAAAATCAGTTTTGAAATCGTTACCATTAATACAAAAATCAAAATTACGTAAATTTTTTTATCAAAAATAAATTTCTTCCATTCAGTTTTCAAAATCGAATAGATTTTTTCATTTATGCTCTACATATACGTTGAATAGATTTAAGACGATTGCATTTTGGAGTTCAAAAATGAGCAAATTTTTTTTTTTTTTTTTCTGAGATATAGACCAATCGATTTTAAATCGTCTGAAACGTTCGGAAAATATAATGTTAAAATAGAAAATTTCAAGAATTTGTTTATCAATGCAGCTGCAGCACACTAACATTTCTTGGCAAATGTAATTGATCTTTGTGTCTCGTATGATAAAACTGCTGACGATGATTGCTGATGAATAGAAACGGTTCGTTTACACATATCACGTATCTTAAGATTATTATTATTATTATTATAATTTTTTTTTACTCTTTACTGGAGGGGCTAACGATCGCGAGTCTAATTTTGTCTGCAGAGAAATTTTAACCATTAAATATTAGCCGGCTTTTCTACGAACAATGACTCTGTTATACTCAATGGCCTGATTTTTTTAGCTTATACCAGCTTAGTTTATTATTTACATGGGATCAAACCGTGAGACTTAAGCAATGCGGCTTGGTTTGCCCAGTAAGACAGTTTAAATTCGTTAAACTCTACAATTAAGATTAGTTTACGGGGTTTAATTTAAAGAGTTCAGACTTTCATGACTTATAACAGGGACTTGAACGCAAATACGTATATAAGTCAACTAACGAAACAAAGAGGTTTAGGATTATTTGACCCTGCAACGTCTAGGGAGCTTGAGAAATAGATCGCACAGCTGCACTAGTTTCAGTCAGTCGTCGACCCCTCGTAAACACAACTATTACGGGTGAAATGCATTCTCGAATTGTATAGGAATAATTTGAAACGAAATATCGAAATGATGGGCTTTGGTGGGATCAAAATTATTAATTTTTTTTTTTTTTTTTTTTTTTTTTTAAGTCAAATAATTTATATTTTGAATGTTCATATATCTTGGGGGTTTGAAGAGGGGTTTGAATACATTTATATACCTATATATATATTTATTACTTAGTCTGGTAGTTCACGGAGTCTAGTTCTTTGTATTATGTATAATTACCGAGAGAAGAGCGCTCGAGGTTCATTGGTAGAACGTGCCTAGAACGGAAGAGGTGGTTACCGAGACAAAGGGATATATATATAATTATATGGCTACTTTACTGCGGTTACTTTCACTAGCTTCCGGCTATTGTTGAATGGATTGTAACCCACCTACTGCAACAGAGACGCGCGTTACGAGAGGAATATGTGTAAATCGGTTGGGTATAATACAGAGACATACCTAAATATGTCTTATACATTTATACATATATGTTTCTTTTTTTTTTTTTAATACGTACAGATATACATTTTACTAGAGTAAAATACATAGCAGTAAAAAATATCGTATTAAGATGATTAATTCGGTCCCATTAATTGATTTATACCATCGAAATCGGGTATCGTAATATTGAAAACGTTGATACTCTTGAAAAAAGTCCGTTGTTATTCACAGCCTTACTTCTCCGGAAGCCAAATGTCCGACGTGCAATCTCCCCCTGGGTATCTGCAGAAATTTTTCAGGATTAGACGAATGATAAAGTGATTTATTGACGCGTTTGTACCTCATCTCGTGTGCCAAAAGAATTTCATCACGATCGGCACCGAAGTCGATCAAAAACTCCTTGTCCAAAGTCATACCGCCGTTCTCAACGTCGATGTCAAGCTTCACCATCGTCGAGCCGTTCCTGAAAACGATAATAAAATTAATTTTCGTCACGAAATTGTTGAGATAAATTAATCTAATTACTTACTTGACTTGTTCGGGATAGAACTGCTTGTCCCAGGGTGAAAATATCGAGGTGGTAACGTAAAGTCGACGTCCGTCTAAACTGAGCTGAAGCATCTGTGGAGCCCCGTGAAGTCTGCGTCCTTTTACGAATACTGGATCAGGTTGTTTGTCCAGTTCCTTGTCCTCTAAAACACGGACTTTGCTATCAGAGAGGACACTTCCTCCAAGGAAAACTTGGCCTTTTAATACGGGGTGTTTTCTGTCGGTGATATCGTACTGACGTACGTCACCGTGCAGCCAATTAGAAAAGTACAAATACTTGTCGTCCAGGCTGAGCAAAATGTCCGTCATCATTCCTGAGAAGAGAGAATAAATGGTTTTGAAAATATGCATCAAGCTTTTTGGACGCACACTAATTTTTTTCCAGATAATATTAACCTTGGATCTCGGGAGACCCCCAACCCTCGACCTTCTTCGATGGAACATCAATCACCTTTTCAGCATCCCACTTGCCACTGGGAGTCTTGAAAAAGCGGTAAACGTTTGCCATTATTGCACATCCAACAAAACCCTCGGTAGCTGTTGGATCGTGAAGAAACCGTATCTCCAACGGCGCTAGACCCTCCTCACCAAGATCCAACGTTTGAATCAGCTTCCTCTCACTCCAGGAGTAGAAGTTTAAGCTGTGACCGTAGGTTTCTGAATAATTATGTATATACAGTGCTTTTCTAATCGAAGGACTAATTTCGTGATGTTTTTGCGAGACTAGCTCAGATTTTAGTTAATGAATTTCAATTATTACCTAAGGTCACATCGCTTGACTCAAAACCTCGTTTGAAAACTCTGGGGATAGCCCATTCACTGGCTACCAGAACATCGTGGTGAGGCTGGTACCAGAAATCGTAGCCAAAATCAGCCTCGTCCTTTGTCCAAGCGCCCTTTGTCTCCAGGGTTTCGCTGTCGATTGTGATAAACGAACCAAGAGCATCTCCGTTTGGTTTGCCCATAGTAGAGATGATTATTTCCCCCGTTGGTGAACAGTGAGAAGTGTGAGGCGTCGCCAAACCCCATTTGTGCATCTCTTCAGGTTCTAAAATCTTCGGATACAAATATGAAAAATTTTTTGTTAATACTGTTGAAAGGTCACAAAAATATTAGAATTGATAATAAAAAGAATTTTGCTTCAAATACCTTTTTGATTTTTGGTTTCCTCTCGTCAGAAACATCGACGAAATAAATACGGTCTGACACCAGACCAGGGAGCACCAAAGTGTCTCGTTTTTTAGGTGAATCATGACAACTACTGCAAATGTTCCATCCAGAGTGATGCAGCTCGTCACCAGCTACGGGCATTCGTAGCTTGTGAATTATCTGTCAAATAAAATATAAAACGAACCAACTTTTATCAAACAAACGTGATTATCTACACAGTGTCCGATAACAAAATGAAAAAATTCAAGGGGGTAATAGAACGTGTCCAGATGAGTAAATTTACTTATGGAACACGAGGTCTCCGAGGCAACGTTCGCGAGATACGACCGGTTAAAAAATCGCGCTAGGCGCCGGCATATAGGCAACCGATAATACATCATAACGGCGTTACAATACAAATATCCCGTATGATCGTCGTATAGGTATGTGAAGATGGAAACGATCAAGAGGCAAATATTTAATCGCTAGTCGTGAAGTGACGCAAGTCATTAAAAAAATCTTATCAACTTCAATTAAGATAAATTATCGTTCACATACCTGGCAATAAGTCGAACTGCTTGGATCCACGTCGACAGTGGATAGAACATCGGGTCTTTTGGGGTCAGGTTGAATGCAGACAACGTATAAAATCTTCTCTCTAGGACCCTGGGTCATCGCTATTCTTGGGCTTGGATAGCCAGGTCCGCAAGGGGCACATGCTGATCATAAAAATTATTGTTAAACAATTTCTGGGATACTTTTGAACCGATTTTATGATACGAGCCTGGCTCGAGGCCAGATATGTTTGGATGTGAATTAGTTGATTGCTCGCTTGCAATGCGCACTAAGAATAAATAGAGAAAAAAACTTCTGCTCAAATTGAAAGACTGATACATTAAATAATAAAATTTATACATAGGTATGTGTGTGTCCGTGTTTATGTCTCTGTACCTTTTTTACCGGTATCCATGCTCCTCGATCTTAACAGATTTTCTTGATATTTTAACAGCCACTGAAAGCCTCTGACTGGCCAACTCAGCCCGTCACAATTCGTTTGGAAGCCTCAACCGACTGCGGAATTTTTTTCTCCCTCCTTTTCTCTTATATCACTATCTCTCTTGACGATAACCTTGACCAAGACCGCGCTGTCGACTCGTAAACATATTTGTGACTCTGGTTCTTGGGATTAGAAATCGTCGATTTTTCTTTACAAATTTACAGTAATTATAGTGAGAAAGTAGTTTATCATTGGGACAATCGGTTATGTATTACACAGATGTTATGTAAATATGTACCGTTGAAGTGATATCAGTAGCGCAGGTATAATATAGATAAGATGGTTTTTCTTATATTTTATTTTATTTATTACATACGTATATATATTTTACCAGAATAAAATTCAATAGTAAAAAATATCGCATTAAGATGATTAATTCGGTCCCATTGATTGATTTATACCATCGACATCAGGTATTATAATATTGAGAACGTTTAAACTCTTGAATAAGTCCCGTTCTCGTAATTCCCAGCATTACTACTCTGGAAGTCAAATGTCCGACGTGCAATTTCCCCCTGGATATCTGCAGAAAATTTTCAGGATTAGACGAATGATAAAGCGATTTATTGACGCTTTTGTACCTCATCTCGTGGGCCAAAAGAATTTCATCACGATCGGCACCGAAGTCGATCAAAAACTCCTTGTCCAAAGTCATACCGCCGTTCTCAACGTCGATGTCAAGCTTCACCATCGTCGAGCCGTTCCTGAAAACGATAATAAAATTAATTTTCGTCACGAAATTGTTGAGATAAATTAATCTAATTACTTACTTGACTTGTTCGAGATAGAACTGCTTGTCCCAGGGTGAAAATATCGAGGTGGTAACGTAAAGTCGACGTCCGTCTAAACTGAGCTGAAGCATCTGTGGAGCCCCGTGAAGTCTGCATCCTTTTACGAATACTGGATCAGGTTGTTTGTCAAGTTCCTTATCCTCTAAAACACGGACTTTGCTATCAGGGAGGACACTACCTCCAAGGAAAACTTGGCCGTTTAATACGGGGTGTTTTCTGTCGGTGATATCGTACTGACGTACGTCACCGTGCAGCCAATTAGAAAAGTACAAATACTTATCGTCCAAGCTGAGTAAAATATCCGTTATCATTCCTGAAAAAATAAAATATATATGGTTCGCACAATATGCATCAAGCTTTCAAATGCAAACTCATTTTTTTTTTCTATATTAACCTTCGATTTCGGGAGCTACCCAGCCGTCGGCTTTCTTCGACGGAATATCGATCACCTTTTCAGCATTCCACTTGCCACTGGGAGAGTTGATGAAGCGGTAAGCGTTTGACATTACTGTACATCTGACAAAACCCTCGATGGCTGTTGGATCGTGAAGAAACCGTATCTCCAACGGCACTCGACCCTCCACACCAAGGTCCAACGTTTGAATGAGCCTCATCTCGCTCCAGGAGTAGAAGTTCAAGCTTTCACCGTAGTTTTCTGAATCATTAAAAAGAAGGGTTCTCTTGAGATGAATAATTTCAGATGATTGCCTTCGATTTTCGTTATTAAATTCAGTCTTATACTTGGTTTTAGGTCACTGGGAGAAAACCCACCTCTGATCACTCGGGGTGCATCCCACCTGCTGGCTACCAGAACTCCGTGATGAGGCTGGCACCAGAAATCATAATCAAAATTAACCTTGTCCTGTGTCCAAACGCCTTTTCTCTCCAGGGTTTCGCTATCGATCGTGATAAACGAACCCAGGGTACCACCGTTCGGCTTCCCTATAGTAGATACGATTATTTCCCCTGTTGGGGAGCGGTGAGAAGTTTGAGGTATCGCAAGACTCAATTGGTGCAGTTCTTCAGGTTCTACAGTCTGGTTGAAAGACATACATATTTTTTTACACCGTAGAAAAATGACTAAAAGTGGAATTCACCTTCAAATACCTTTTTGATTTTTAGTTTCCTCTTTTCAGAAGCGTCAATGAAGTAGGTGCAGTCCGACCCCAGACAAGGGAGCACCAAAGTGTCTCGTTTCTTCGGTGAATCATGACAGCTGCTGCAAATATTCCATCCAGAATGATGCAGCTCGTCATCAGCTACTGGGATTCGTAGCTTGTGAATTATCTGTGAAAATATATACCATGTGTACGTGCAGGGAAATAGAAGCATCAATTTTCAGGAAAAATACGTGTTTCTCTAATTCTCTTCCCACTCCCATCTCATCATGAAATGCTTAATTCTTACAGCTTCGGTCAGTTCTCGTTAAATTAGTTTTCGGTGAGCTGCAGCAACCGATTTTGCTAATTAAAGAAAATCAGATTATATCAGAACGATAAGAACTCGCGGGTCTTAGCAACTCTTATCATCTCCCTCGACTCGCTATGTAAATAATCAACGATAAGAAACTCTCTAGTACATCCACGCGTTACGTAATATTCGAATCACAAACCTGGCAATAAGTCGAATTGCTTGCATCCACGTCAACAGTTGATCTCTTGAGGTCAGACTGAACGCATGTAACGGATAAAATCTTCTCTCTAGGTCCCTGGGTCATCGCAATGTTTGGAGTTCGATAACCAAGTCCGCATAAGCCACATGCTTATCATAAAAATTAGTATTGAAAAATTCCAGGTCGATTTTTCTACCGATTGTATGAAGCGAAGTCACTGTTTTTGGATCCTGGCTTCAGGCCAGATTTCTGTATTTAAATGAGTTGATTGCTTGCTCGAAATGCGGTGTTTGAATAAACAGAGAAAGAATTTTTGCTCTGCAGTTTAAAAGACTGTTATAAAAATACTCGAATTTATGCATGTACGTGTGTGTCCGTGTGTATCCGCCTTACCGATCTTTATACTCTTAGATCTCAACAGATTTTTTTTTTTTATTCGATATTTTAAAAGCCACTGAAAGCCAACGCGGTCTGTCACAATTAGTTTCACCGTCTTTAACTGGCTCCTAGTCAATATTTTCCTTACTTCGAAAACAGCCTTGACTTTGACTGTGCACTCGACCGATCAACAGTTTTGTAATCCTGGTTGCCCTGCTTGAGACTAAACAGTGCGTAAAATTATCTTCTTAATCATAAATCGTTGATCTAGTTTATTTTCACTATAAATTTATGCATATCAGTTCCAGTGTGATCTATAAAACGTGTGAAATCGATGCCTGGACTGTCTTATCCCATTTGGTAAGACGATTTTCTTATAATTTTGGGGAACTTTTAGTGCCTCTTTAAACGGCGACCATCCTCCTTGGGGCTTCGTTAGTTTACACAGACGGTTGATTATTTTAGTTCGCGTAAATGTTGAATATGTTTTATTTATCCTGCTCTTAGAGTCTGGATAATCTTCGTCAATGTCAGTTTAAATGGAATAAAAATAGAAGATGAAAAGAAAAAAAAAAAAAAAATAAGATGAAAAAACAAAACAAAAGTCAAAAAGATGTATGTATAGAACAAACGTATATATCGTCAGTTAACTCTTTCCTCGATATCGTACTGATCCGTCTTCTCCATTATATGTTCTTTCTTAACGTGTTTTTCGTGCAGTAGGGCACAGATCATCAAATTATCCCTATGCAGTGCTGCCAGCCTTCGTAACTGGCCCTTTGCCGCCTCCGTTCTTGATACTATGGTGTCAAAACCGCTGTCCAATTTGTCCAGGTCGGTGCTGATGTTGGCTACCATTTCAATGAGCAAAGCGTTACGTCGCGATTCTAACGTGAACTTTTTGCTGGTCAGTACGGCGACCAGAATTATAGCCATTAACACACTGAGACCCAGAAGACTCTTTTGGACGATCGTCGTCATGCCGTAAGAATGCTGACGGACCTGGAGCCTCCCATTTCGTATAACGCGCGTTGGACTCTTCGGTACAGGATGAAGCACAGATAAAAGGAACCTCCCTTTATTTTACGGGGATTTTAAACCCCTTTACCGAAACACTGCAAAGCGAATCACTGATTTATTATCCGCTAATTGATGAGCAAGTATCTTGATCACAGAGCAATCAGTCTAAGTATTGTAGGACTGTCAAAGGCTGGAGCCCAAGTATAAATAGCTAGTATGTAACCCAGTACTTGTTGATATACGCGGTGCTAACCGTCGGAGGCAGGCGCCCCACGTGCAAGCACGGCTCCGGGCTCACCCGCCCTAACCGTGGACCCCGAACTGCCCCACCGTGCCCTGGTGAAGCCGACCACCTCCTTACGAATTCGTTAAGCGCAGGCGTAAGCGAATCAATAAATCCGCAATCTTATGGCGGTTTTTTGAATCAAGAGTAAAGAAATTTTTCAAATTTATATTTCTTTTAATGGAATTTGGTGTATTGGAAAGAAACGATATGCTCCTATATTTTCAAGGTCCTTAAAGTGACCAATCGAAGAAACGATTTATCGATTGGTTTGCGTGTCTAATTCAAGGGGTAATTTCGACAAGTGATATACCACTTTTTTTTATAGAAAGTTCAGTGATTAATAAATTAGTTTCGTGGTCGCTAATCACCTGCGTGTTTCACGAAAAAATCCAGTTAAGGTATTTCTGGCGATTTCTTTGACGTTGAAAGAAATGGAATAGGAAGAAAATAAGTTATTTAAAAATAGAGTTCAGAAAGGGTTTGAAGATAGATAATCATTCGATATTACAGGATTTGGTATTTTTCAAAATATATTTTATTACAGATCGTATTTTATGAATATATTATATTAGCGATAATAAATAGGAATGAAATTTATTTGTCGATTATTATATACCTACCTACTTAGTTACGTGTTAAGTCTGTTAGTTATCGCACGTGTAATCAGACTGTATGGAAACAGAGAGATAAAGTCTCCGCGTTTTTTGAATCTTTCACATTTTTTTTTTTTTTTGTACATAAAATAGCACCTTATCGCTAATGTTAGCAAAGTGCAATTCAGGTAAATAATTGATAAGCGTTGATGCTCTGAGCGCAAATTAAGCGACGAGTTTGCTGTAGAAATATTTACAGAAAGTCATATGATCTCTTTTTTTTCATCAAGATTTTTCCATTCAGGGATAGGCGCCATTGGTACTGCTGCGTATTTCTCTCGGGGAAGGAATCTGAAATTGATGAGAAAAAAAGAAAAAAAAAAAAAAAAATAGAAGAAGAAGATAGAAAAAATTTGAAATTTTTCGATAGAGACACTAAAAATTTTCACAAACCTTTGAACAACTGGTGAAAAATGATCTATGTCCAGTTTTTTCAGGTCAGAAGGACCGGTGATAAAACTTGCTATGGTACCGCAGACCAAAAGCGTGACGAAACCGACCAAAGCATAGAAGAGGTAAGACAAAGTGTAGAGAATCATGGGTTTGTCTTCCGGTTTTATTGGTGGCAAAGTCGGCATGGTCCAGTCCGTCATGTTTAATGGATATGAGCAATTCTCTGTCGAGGTGGGTAATGGCACGTCGCGAATAGTGCCATTGAGTTTATGATATTGGGCCCCCATACTGATCCATGTCGATATAATGAAGCCAAAGATTCCCCCGATCACAGCACCTTTGTAATTTGCCCAGGGCACCAGCATCCCTAAAGTGAAGAGCCCGGCCATAGTTCCGGCCGTTACTCCATGCATGCTTACGGATATTGCGAATATCTCGCCTAAGTGTTCGACGACGAAAACAAGTCCGACGCAGAGGACACCCAAGACGACGACGGTGACCTGATGGAGGAAATTGATCGTTAAAAATTACGAACATAATTTTATCGATCTTTTTTTTCTCATTCGGAATCTTACCTTCATTATTTTTGTAGCTGTTTTTTGCTTCGTATCACTTTCGGGTACCCAGGGTGAGATGAAGTCTTCCCAAATGGTTCCAGCCGCTGTATTTAAGGAACCACTCATCGTCGATAAGGCAGCGCTTACCAGACCGGCTAGAAATAGTCCTGGAAGTCCAGGGATATTTCCAGCTACGTCCATCACGTAGTGAGGCAGTAACTGGTCTGCCTTAGCGACCACCTGAGAATTAAGAACGTTGAGGTTTTGCATGGTGTAAAATTATTTGAATATCGTGAAAAACAGTAATCTACTTACTTTTGTCGATATCGGATCACAGTCGTGATACTTCGCGTACATTATCAGACCAGTTAAAACTGACGAGCACTTAACGACGACCAATCCGATGCACATAACAATAACAGACCTGTCGAGTTGGGACGGTACTAATTATCGTTAAAATTCAAAACGGTAAGCGAATAAATAGTGCGAAAAAATAACAAAAACTTTACATTTTGGCTCCTGAGATTGTCGGAACAGATAGAAACCTCTGCATGGAACCTTGACTGGTACTGATGAGGGCTATCCAGGTTGTTGTCATGCCAAAGGCCATTCCCCAGAAAGTGTTTCGAGCAAACGGGTCAGGATTCATGCTGTAGCAGATTTTGAACGTTAATTTCGTCTCATTAGTTGTTGAAAATTTTTCAGTTTGTTCGTTATCTTACTTGAAAAATATCAGCCTGCCACCCTCCCCGGCTATACGCCAAATTTCACCAAATCCACCCACCGATATTACGCCAAGTGTGAGTACGGTGAATATAGTAAAGATCATTATCGTTAGCTGAATCGTGTCAGTCCATACGACAGCTTTGAGTCCACCCTTGGATCAGAAAGTAAATAATTAATAAACCGATTCATTTGAATGTGAAAAGTGTTATTTAAACATTTTTTAAACTTACGACACTCGTGTAGAAAATACAGACTATGCAAATCACTGGAGTTATGTAGTGAAGATCGATACCGGTAACCTGGGATAAGGCCAGAGCTGGTACGTATACAACTATGGGTATGTGAAGTATAAGGGAAATGGTGAATAGAATCGATGCAAACTGTCTAACTGATCTGGCGAACCTGATTTCCAAATATTCGAAAGTACAGGTAAGTTGGAGCTTGTAGAAAACCGGCAGATAAATGTACACTGTCAATAGGCCTGTGATGATCGTGGTCACTATACAAGCTGCGTACTGAGTACCGAATTCATAAACTTCCGAAGGGACTCCGAGTATAGTGATTCCTGATAGATGACTGAAGAAGGGAATTTTTGGCACGTGAAAACAGTTTTTTAAAATAATAAGAAAAAAAAAAAAAAATTATATCGCGAGAAAACTAACCTTGCAGATATGCTCATGGCGACTGGAAAGAAGCTCATGGTTTTTCCTCCGAGTAAATAATCCGTTGTGGTTTCTTGGTTCTTGGCAAAAAATCCGAAGTAGATACCGACGGTGGTACTGACGCAGAGCATCGTTGCAAAGCACGTGTAGTCGATCCATGAAAAAGTTGAATGATGTATTTCATTCTGCAGTATGCTCCCAATTTGGGATGAACCGTTGATGAACATTTCTAACTCTTTATGACGAGTTTTGTATTAAAAAATTTTTACAACTCTTCATCAATGGTTGAAACGCAATACGACATCGGTAGAAAACTGACGCTCAGAATAGGCCTGTTCAGTATCAGACCTCATGTATAAGTCAGGTGACACGAGTACCCCGTGTACGTACTTATGATGGATGATTTAGGGCGGTAAAAACCTTGAGATGTGTAAATAAACCAATACCCTACATTGGATAATTAAATTTGTGTTAAATTTTGAAGAATGTGGTTACGGCGTAGTAGCCTGGACTTGTCATAGGTCGGGTTGTAAATTCGCGACTAAATATTCGCTCGAGAAACCGACAAAGATAAGCTAACTTTGACTGATTTATATCGTTATTAAATCAACTCACGTCACGCTTGCAGAAATATTTTTAGAAATGATCACTTGATGTGTAAACGAATTTTGCAAAATCTTAATTGTATCGTTTTTTTTTTTTTTTTATTATTTATTTTTTATTTTTTTATGTATTTTAGGTGTAATTAATCGTACTAATTAGGTAAGTACGATAAGAATCAAACAGAAGTAGGTATGTATCTATTTTTGGTTATACGTTATCTTTACACTCGACAATGTTGTCTCTATTTCGTAAATTACAGTCAATATTTGTCCTGTATTTAAAAATGTCTTTTTTTAACTTTTTATCTAAATTCCCAATGAGTATAGCCAGAATAATAGGAATGGAAGAACGATATAGTTGATTTTAGACTCTGATTCCAAGCTGTGATGGACTGGAAGGAAAGAATACACCTTAGATGTTAAAAAAACAAGAAATTTTTTTATTTTTTTCCATGCTAAAAGACTTTTTGCTTTATTCTCTGAGTCACCAGAGTCCTGTCAAGCCCCCAAATCATGATCACCTCACAAGGCCTCCTTCTCTTCCTTATCATCAAGATTACTTGGTATCACGAGGATCGGTGCCATGGGTATTCCCGTATATTTTTCCGGCGGAAGAAATCTGAAATGAATAAAATGATTAGCAACTTACGTAGTTAAGAATTTTTTTAAACTTAATCGAATCCACAAACCTTTGAACAAATGTGGCGAAGTGATCTCTCTTTAGTTTGTTCAGGTCTGAAGAGCCGGTGAGAAAGCTGGCTATTGTCCCGAACATCACGACGGTAATTAAACCAACCAAAGAGTAGTAGAGGAAGGAGATGGTGTAGAGAATCATGGGTTCATCTTCTGGTTTTATGGGTGGCCGAGGCGGCTTTGACCAGTCCGTCATGTTCAGTGGATAAGGACAATTGTCTGCCGAGATTGGAAGTGGATCGTAATGAATAGTGCCTTTCATCTTGTGGAATTGGGCTCCCATAATGAGCCAGGTCGATACGACAAAGCCCATGATACCACCGATCACGGCACCTTTGCTTGTTGCCCAGGGAATCAGCACCCCCAGAGTGAAGAGGCCAACGATGGTACCGGAAGTGACACCTTGCATGCTTTGAGTCATTGTGAATATCTCGCCCATGTGTTCGACGATGAAAACAAGGATGGCGCAGATGGAACCTAACACGACGACGGTCACCTAGGGATGGGAATTAATTGTTAGAAATTTCTGATCGTAAACTTATCGATCTTTTTCGATTCTTGCCTTCATGATTTTTGTAGCTGTTTTTTCTTTTGTATCACTTTCGGGTATCCAGGGGGAGATGAAATCTTCATAAATGGTTCCAGCTGCTGTGTTCAATCCACCGCTCATCGACGACAAGGCTGCGCTTACTAAAGCGGCTAGGAAGAGTCCTGGCAATCCAGGAATGTTCCCTGTGATGTCCATCACGTAGTAAGGCACTATCTGATCCACTTTACTTACAGCCTGAAAAATATTAATGTTACTTTTGCATGGCATCAAAGATTGTTTGTTTGAACGATGAACTTACGTGTGTTAAAACTGGATCACAGTCGTGATACTTGGCGTACATTATAAGTCCAGTGTAAACCGAAAGTAATTTTACGACGACTAATCCCACGCAGGTAATCAAAATGCTTCTGTGATTCAAAGATCTCGTTATTGGAAAAGCAATGAGAATGAATTTTTAAGGTTGGTAAGAAAAATTACGATATAAATCAGAAGCTTACTTTTTTGCTCCCGAAATTTTTGGCACGGCAAGAAATCTTTGCATGCAACCCTGATTGACGCTGATGCCAGATGCCCAGTTTGCGGTCATGCCAAGGGCCATACCCCAAAAACTGGTCCGAACGAACGGACTAGGATTCATACTATTGCGAGTTCGAATATATACAGTATTTAGTTGTTCTACATTTTTGAAAAGCTGCGATTAAAATAGCGGTTAACTTACTCAAAAAATACCAGACGTCCACTTTCCCCAGATATACGCCAAATCTCGCCAAATCCACCCACCGATATTATACCGAGTATGAGGACCGTAAAGAGAGCAAAAATCGTCACCGAGAATTGAATCGTGTCTGTCCACACGACCGCCTTGAGTCCACCCTGAACTCACGAATCGAAGGATTAGTAAATTCATTAAGCTACATATTTTTCCTGTTCCATTTCATCTCAGCTCAGTAAAATTATCACGTGTACATTTTACTCACGACAGTAGTGTAGAATATACAGACGATGCAAATCATAGGCGTGATATAATGCAGTCCAAATCCGGTGACTTGAGAAATGGCCAGAGCTGGTCCGTAGACGACTATGGGTATGTAAAGTATCAAAGAAATGGTGTAGAGAACCGAGACAAACAATCTAACTGATCTGGTGAACCTGACTTCTAAATATTCGAAGGTACTGGTAAGCTGGAGTTTGTAGAATACCGGAAGAAAAATGTACGCCGTTATTAGGCCCATCAAGATAGTGGTCACTATACAAGCTGCGTATTGAGTACCGAAATGGTAGACTTCAGCGGGGATTCCGAGCAGGGAGACCCCTGAAAGATGACTGAAGGAGGGAATTAACTTGTGAAAACCGCAAGATATATTCTTCTGTGATAATGATTTTTTAATTATAGCACTGGGAATACCGACCTTGCAGTTATACTCATTGCGACTGGAAAATAGCTCATGGTTTTACCTCCGAGTAGATAATCCGTAGTGGTCTCCTGCTTCTTGGCAAAAAATCCGAAGTAGATTCCTACAAAGGCACTGACACTTAACATCGCGGCAAAAAACGAGTAATCGATCCATCCGAAAATCAGACTCCCCTCGATTTCATTTGGGATTATTTGATGGATTGCGGAATCGTTGATAGACATCTTGGCCTTTTTTTTTATCACATTAAAAAAATGTGATCCAAATCTGCGTGCAGAATAATTGAATGGAAAAAAAGTATGCGGATCAATTGCCTATGAAATTTTAGGGATATGTCTGTCAATCTCCGATACTCCTCGCTGACATAGAAGATATGGTTTGTAATTGGATCTGAGAATGTCGGCATGTAGCCGAACACTGATTAAAAATACAATAGCAAGTGGCAGGTAAACCCCAACACTTCGTTATGAATGACAACCAATAAAATGACGTACGTAGCGTCTATAATCGTCAAGGTTTTACGAAACTTTAACTCAAATGTAAAATCCTTGAATTTGTTCATTTGCTTACTTAAAAATTTTATTTCAAAACTTAAAATCTTAGGCTCATGAATTATAAATTTCCCTCGAGTTATCTCGAACGAGTATCTTATCGACATCATAGGATGAAATCTTCAAGGTGTCGAACACACTCGGTTCATTTTCTATGCAGAAAATAACTAAATAACAATATATTCATGCAAATATCGTTCGAATGGATGTATGCATGTAACAGTACTTTGATATTTGTTTTCCAAACCATTGTACAGCGCTAATTTCAATATTTAATAAGGTATTAGATGGAATACTATGGGAAATAGAATTACGAAATTGTGTGTGATCATTTAATTAAACTTTATGTCTTATTGCATTATCATGGATTCCAAATTGTTCCAAATTCAAATTTATTAAATTCCTGAATTGCGTTTGCCTCACATGGACTCCTTTTCTTTATTCAAATCACTGGGTATGATGGGCTTAGGCGCCATAGGTACTTCGGTGTATTTCTCTCGAGGAAGAAATCTGTATCGGATAAAGAAAATTAATAACGTACGATTATCAGCGTAGTTCAGAATTTTTGACGATACAAAAAAATTAAAAAACCTTTGAACAACCGGAGAAAAGTGATCTCTATTAAGTTCATTGAAGTCCGAAGCACCCGTAATAAAACTAACGATGGTCGCGGAGATTACAGCGATGAAGAAACCGATCGCGGCGAAGTAGAGGAATGAGATAGTGAAGAGAATCATGGGTTCATCCTCAGGCTTTATGGGGGGTAATGTCGGCTTGGTCCAGTCCGTCATGTTGAGTGGATATGAGCAATTCTCTGTTGAAGCGGGGAGTGGCACGTCGCGAATAGTACCCTTGAGTTTATGAAATTGGGCTCCCATAGCGATCCATGCCGACGTAGTAAAGCCCATGATTCCTCCGACCATGGCACCTTTCCAGGTAACCCAGGGAACCAGCACCCCTAGGATGTAGAACGCACTGATGGTTCCGCTTGTGACCCCACCTACGCTCATGGCTATTCCGAACACTTCACCCATATGTTCAACGAGGAAAACCAGACACACGCAGATGACGCCTAACACAACGACGCTCACCTGGGGATAGAAATTGATTATTAAAAAATCTGATTAGAATTTTATCACTTTTATTTCTCTTTTTTTTTTTGCCGTTTACCTTCATGATATTTGTAGCTCTTTCTTCCTTTGTATCGCTTTCGGGTATCCAGGGGGAAATGAAATCTTCATAAATGATTCCCGCCGCAGTATTCAACGAGCTGCTCATCGTTGACAAGGCGGAACTTACCAGAGCAGCTAAAAATAGACCTGGAAGACCAGGAATATTCCCAGCGACGTCCATCATGTAGTACGGTAACATCTGGTCCGCATTTTTCACCAACTGTAAATTGTCATCGTATGTATAGCACGGTGACGAATTACTCTAGTAATAAAATTAAAGATATACGATTAAAGAGATTTACTCATACCTTTGTCGAAACTGGATCGCAGTCGTGATACTTGGCGTACATTATAAGTCCAGTGTAAATCGACAAACACTTCAGGATGACGAACCCGGTGCACATAATACAAATACATCTGCAATTTAAATATCTAATTAATTCCACCGGTCGAAAAAATCTCTACAAAATTTTCAAGCAAAGTGTGATATGAATGAAAATCATACTTTCTGGCGTCTGAAATTGTTGGCACAGAAAGAAACCTCTGCATACATCCCTGATCGACACTGTTGGTAGCAATCCATGATGCTTGCAAGCCGACGACCATACCCCAAAAACTAGTTCTGACGAACGGACTGGGATCCATACTATCGCAGAGTTTAAGCTTGTGCAATTATCTGTTCTTTGACATTTTTGAAAAGCTAGTAACAGCGGTCAGCTTACTTGAACAATATCAGACGTCCACCTTCCTCGGATATTTGCCAAATCTTGCTAAACCCACCCACAGAAATGATGCCAAGTGTGAAGACAATGGAGAGAGCGAAGTATGTAACCGTCAATTGAATCGTGTCTGTCCATACCGCTGCCTTGAGTCCACCCTGTTGTACGAAAATGAAGAATTGTTCAATCTTAATCTCTTTCTTTTGGTTTTTCATTTTGGGAATGGATCATTTTTCAACATCTTACTCACCACAGTCGTGTAGAATATACAAACGAGGCAGATCAAGAGGGTAATGTAGTGCAGGCTGAATCCAGTGACTTGGGAAAAGGCTAGAGCGGGTATGTAGATGACGATGGGAGTGTGAAGTATCAAGGAAATGGTGAAGAGGATCGAGGCAAACTGTCTAATTGATTTGGAGAATCTGTGTTCCAAATATTCGAAAGTACTGGTGAGCTGGAGCTTGTAGAATACCGGTAGAAAAATGAATGACGTGAAAATTCCAGTTACGATGGTGGTTATCACGGTGGCTAGGAATTGGGTTCCAAACTGATAAACCTCAGAGGGAACTCCCAGCAGAGTGATGCCTGACAGGTGACTGGAGAATATAATATTTAAGTTTCGAAAATCGAGGTATTGGTTTTAATGATTGAATGATTTTAATTTCCGACTGACCTTGAAGTTAGGCTCATTGCGACTGGAAAGTAGCTCATGGTTTTTCCTCCTAGAAGATAATCCGTGGTGGTTTTCTGCTTCTTGGCAAAGAAGACAAAGTAGAAACCGACAGCGGCGCTGGCGCAAAGCATCATGCCGAAAAATGAATAATTGATCCATCCAAAGGTGAGGTATTTGAGGTCTCCTTCAATGCTTCCATTCGTTGAGGGATCATTGATGGACATTTTTGACTAATCGTTCTAATGATTTGCGCGAAAATGGAAGAGAAGTAGCCGACAGTCTGATGAGTATTTATTGTCATGTGAAATTATTCGCTGACTTTGTATAGAGACAGAGGAAATGATCAGTAATTCGAACTGAAGTAACCGGAATGATTTTCAATACTGCAATGAAGAGCACAGCACAAAGTGCCAGGTAAGCTTTTAGACTTGGTTGTGATTTACAAGCAATCAAATACGACATTTTTTAGTCTAAAATCATGAAGGTTAACGAAAAATGACTTTGTCAGGCATATATGTGTTACTCAAGTTCATTTGCTTACTTATAAATGTTATTTAATGGCTTATCGTGAGGCTCCTTACGCACTTTAAATTTAGTGATAAAAATATTTGCATGAAACTTGTATATCTTAATAGATTGAGTGTGTGTTGGTGAAAATTTTTATGCGTACTAGCATATCACGCAAATTTTTTCACTTCAACTTTTAATGGTAGCAAAAACTTTGTTAACTTCTAGATCAACGCTGTTGTTTAGAAAACAGTTTCGACTTGGTGGTGAAAGACAGAGTTCAAAAGATCAAATTTGACGTTAACTTAAGTGGGTGTCAATCTAGTGGATAATTAAAATAAAAAAAATTTAGTGTAAATATTTGAATGAACTTTATTTGCAATTGTGTTAATATTTGTTATTAATTTATGAAATGACTGACTAGTCCTTTGGTCATTGTACTAAAATACTTCGCCATGGAAAAAATTGCGAAGCGATATACTCGTATACTCTAATGATCCAGGGTGAAATGAAAACCCTTAAAATTTCAGAATTAGAATCGCCTAATTACATGGCCTCCTTTTCTTTATCGAGACTGCTGGGTATCGTGGCCATTTCCACCATAGGTACTTCGGTGTATTTCTCTCGAGGAAGAAATCTGAATTGTATGAAAAAAATTAACGACATCCGATCATCGTAGTTCAGAATTTTTAAAAATATACAGAAAATTAACAAACCTTTGAACAATTGGTGAAAAGTGGTCTCTGTTCAGTTCGGTTAAGTCCGAAGGACCGGTGAGAAAACTGACTATTGTCCCACAAGTAACGACGGTCACGAAACCGATGAGAGAGTAATAGAGAAAGGATACGGTGTAGAGGATTATGGGTTCGTCTTCGGGTTCTATTGGTGGTAAGGTCGGCTTGGTCCAGTCCGTCATGTTCAGTGGATAAGGGCAATTGTCTGTCGAGGTTGATAGTGGTTCGTAGCGAAATGTACCATTCGCTTTGTGGTATTGTGCGCCTATGATGATCCATGTAGACGTTATGAAGCCCACAATCCCTCCGATCACGGCACCTTTGTCATTTGCCCAGGGAATCAAGACTCCTAAGGTATAAAGACCGATGAGGGTTCCAGACGTTACGCCTTGCATGCTCGTAGACATTGCGAATATCTCTCCCATGTGCTCGACGATGAAGACCAGAACGACGCAGAGGATGCCTAACAGGATGACGGTTACCTTGGGGTATAAATTCAGTTTTAAAAAGTCCGTTTCGATCTTTTTCCTTCTCGTGAAATTGTTACCTTCATAATCTTGGTGGCTGTTTTCTGCTTCGTTTCACTTTCGGGTACCCAAGGAGAGATGAAGTCTTCCCAGATGGTTCCTGCCGCTGTGTTCAACCCACCACTCATCGTCGACAAGGCAGCGCTTACCAAAGCGGCTAAAAAAAGACCTGGCAGTCCAGGAATGTTACCTGTAATGTCCATCACGTAGTAGGGAACTAGCTGGTCAGCCCTATGCACCGCCTACGAAATATGAACGTTAGTATTGCAAGATGAATAATTATTTGAATATTGTGAAAAAAGCAATCAACTAACGTGTGTCGTGATTGGATCGCAGTCGTGATATTTCGCGTACATTATTAGTCCAGTGTAAGTCGAAAGACACTTTACAATGATCAATCCCACGCAAGTAATCACGATGCTTCTGTAATTTAATGATTTCCATATTGAAAATGATGAAGAGGAATTCGTGGGGTTGGTAAAAAAATTGTGATGCAAATCAGAAGCTTACTTTTTTGCACCCGAGATATTTGGCACAGCAAGAAACCTCTGCATACAGCTCTGATTGATACTGATCGTGGCACCCCAGGTCGACGTCAAACCAATGGACATTCCCCAAAAGGTGGATCGAGCGAACGGACTGGGATCCATGCTGTCGTGGTGTTTGAACGCACACTGTTTATAACTGTATAAAATTTTCTATAGTCTAATAACAGCGGTTAACTTACTCAAAAAATATCAGACGTCCACCTTCATCAGATATACGCCAAATCTCACCAAATCCACCCACCGATATCACGCCGAGTGTCAGTACAGTGAAGAGAGCGAAGACTGTTACTGCGAATTGAATCGTGTCTGTCCACACGACCGCCTTGAGGCCACCCTGAACTCACGTATCGAGAGATTAGTAAATTCATTGACCTACATATTTTCCTGTTCAATTTCATCTAAGCTTAGTCAAACTATTACTTGTACATTTCACTTACGACAGTCGTGTAGAATATGCAGACGATACAGATCACAGGCGCAATAAAATGCAGACTGTACCCAGTGACCTGGGACAAGGCCAGAGCAGGCGCATAGACAACGATGGGAGTCTGAAGTATCAAAGAAATAGTGTAAACCACTGATGAAAACAATCGCACTGGTCTGGTGAACCTGACTTCCAAATATTCGAAGGTACTGGTAAGCTGGAGTTTGTAGAATACCGGGAGAAAAATGTATATCGTGAAAAGACCGGTCAAGGTTGTAGTTAGTATGCAAGCTGAATACTGACTTCCGTACTGATAAACCTCGGTGGGTATTCCTAGCAGAGTATTCCCTGAGAGATGACTGAAAATGGTAATTTTTTACTCATGAAAACCGTATGATATATTTTTCTAAGAGGAAATACCGACCTTGCAGTTATGCTCATCGCGATTGGAAAATAATTCATTGTTTTTCCTCCTAGTAGATAATCCGTGGTGTTCTCCTGCTTCTTGGCAAAAAATCCGAAGTAAATTCCGACGAAGGCACTAACACTTAACATCATGGTGAAAAACGAGTAATCGATCCATCCGAAAGTCAGATCTTCATTGACTTTCTCCATGATTATTTGGTGGGTGGAGGAATCGTTGATGGACATTTTAGAATTTTTCTAATTAGAGAAGAATGTGGCCAATTGAGATCTCTGTGCAGACAAATGTAATGGAGAAAAGGATGTTGATCAGTCTCCTTGTAAATTTGGACATCACTTAAGCTGTTGATCTCAACAACTGCTCACCAGCGATATGCCGTCATGGAGAGTTTATTAGTAATTGGGTCTGAGACACTGGGACACCACCGAAAACTGCTTACATATACGATCGCGTGTGCCGGGTTAACCTTCAGACTTCGTAATAATTTATAACTGATAATGAGAGATCTATTAATCTAAAATAATTAAGACAACGGTAAACTATGAAGGTATTAGGTAAATTCCTTGAATTCATTTTTATTGTCTAAATATTTTTATAGCTTAGTCTGTTACTGAATTATAAATCTCGTTGATATATTTTCTTTTTGTTCATTTCTTTATTCGTTTTATCAAATATTTGTTTAACAGAATACGTTTGTAGGCTTCGCTTCGCTCTGATTAGCAGATAATTATTCTCATACTCGTATACTCTCATGACCCAGGACGAACTAAAAGTCTTTAAAATTGCAGAATTGGAATCGTCTTACATGGCCTCCTCTTCTTTATCTAGACCTCTAGATATCTTGGTCACATCCGCCATAGGTATTTCGATGTATTTCTCTTGAGGAAGAAATCTGAATTTTATAAAGAAAATTACTGACGTTCGATCAAAGTAGTTCAAAAAAATTTTTTAAAATACAGAAAATTAACAGACCTCTGAACAACTGGAGCAAAGTGATCTCTGTTCAGTTCATTTAAGTCCGAAGCTCCCATTAGAAAACTAACGATCGTCCCGCAAATTAAAACTATGAGAAAACCGATCAAAGCAAAGTAAAGGAAGGATATGGTGTAGAGAATCATGGGTTCATCTTCAGGATTTATGGGAGGTAAAGTCGGTTTAGTCCAGTTCGTCATGTTTAGTGGATATGGGCAATTATCTGTTGAAGTGGGAAGTGGTACATAGCGAATGGTGCCTTTGAATTTGTGGACTTGGGCTCCTACAATGATCCATGTCGACGTAACGAAGCCAAGGATTCCTCCAATCACGGCACCTTTATAAGTTGCCCAGGGGACCAGCACTCCCAGGGTGTAAAGACCGAGAATGGTTCCAGCCGTGATTCCTTGCACAGTTGTTGCTATCGCGAATATCTCGCCCATGTGCTCGACGACAAAAACAAGGCCGATGCAAAGGACACCCAACACGACGACGGTGACCTGGTGATATAAATCAATCGTTATAAATTTAGATTATAAATTTTTACTTCCTCTTTTTTTTGACTTCCTACTTTCATTATTTTTGTAGCTGTTTTTTGCTTTGTATCGCTTTCGGGTATCCAGGGGGAGATAAAGTCTTCATAAATGGTTCCTGCAGCAGTGTTCAACCCACCGCTCATCGACGCCAAAGCAGCGCTTACCAGAGCAGCTAAAAAGAGGCCTGGTAACCCGGGGATATTCCCAGCAACATCCATCATGTAGTAGGGTATCATTTGGTCAGCATTTTTTACTATCTGTAAAGTGGATTATTTTAGCAAAGAAATTAGAGACATGGTTAAAGAGATTAACTTACTTTTGTTGATATCGGATCGCAGTCGTGATACTTGGCGTACATTATCAGTCCAGAGTAAACTGACACACTCTTAATGAGGATTAATCCGATGCCCGTGATCAAAATGGCTCTGTAATTAGAATATCCAGTTATTTCTATAGAATGAAAAATCCCTGAAAATTATTGTCAGCAGAGTATGATACGAACAATTGAATCTCACATTCTGGCACCTGAAATTGTTGGCACTGCGAGAAACCTCTGCATGCATCCTTGATTGACACTTAGGGTAGCAGCCCAGGATGCTGGTAAACCTATGACCATCCCCAAAAAGCTGCTTCTGACAAATGGACTTGGATCCATACTATCGCGGAGTTTAAACTTGTTCAATTATTTATTATTTTCCATTTTCAGAAGGTTGGTAAAAACGGTTGGCTTACTTGAACAGTATCAGCCGTCCACCTTCTTCAGATATACGCCAAATTTCGGCAAATCCACCTACCGAGTTAATTCCGAGAGTGAGAACGATGAAGAGAGTGAAAAACGTAACTGTGAATTGAATCGTGTCTGTCCACACGACTGCCTTCAGTCCACCCTGACGTCAGAAATTGAAGAATTAGCAAAATTATATCCCTTGAATCGATGAAGTATAATTTTCACATTTTTCACTCACGACAGTCGTGTAGAATATACAAACGAGGCATATCACCGGCGTAATATAGTGCAGTCCGAATCCAGTGACTTGGGAAAAGGCCAATGCGGGTACGTAGATGATGATGGGGGTCTGAAGTATCAAAGCAATGGTAAAGAGGACTGAGGCAAATTGTCTAACTGACCTAGCGAACCTGACTTCCAAATATTCGAAGGTACTGGTCAGCTGGAGCTTGTGGAATACTGGGAGAAAAATAAATGCCGTTAAAAGGCAAACGATGGTCGTGGTTGCCAGAGAAGCTATGTACTGTGTTCCGAACTGGTAAACCTCAGCAGGTATTCCGAGCAGAGTAATCCCTGATAAGTGACTGAGAAAATGAGAAATTTTAAATTTTATCATCAAATATTTTCATGATTTTTAAATACCGACCTTGAAGCTATACTCATCGCAACTGGAAATGGACTCATGGTTTTTCCTCCGAGAAGATACTCCGTTGTGGTTTCCTGCTTCTTTGCAAAAAATGCAAAATAAAAACCAACAGCGGCACTTACGGAAAGCATCATACCAAAGAACGAATAGTTCACCCATCCAAAGGTTAGGTTTTCGACATTTTTTTGCACGATTTCTTTTACGGAAGATCCATTGATTGACATTTTTCAATATTTTAATTCTAAACAACTCGCGGAATATAAACTTGTGAAAATATTAACGAGTAACAATATTATCTGGCTTGTAGAGAACGTCGGAGTTTAACTGAATACTGATGAAAATTAATTACATGAAGAAACATAATAAGTATCTCGAAGTACAACTTGACAAGTGTTGTCTAAACCTCTATGGCACTTGGTTTTTGATTTACAACTGACACAAAAAGATTTCCCAGTCTAGAATAATCAGGGTTTCTCAAAGCTGTATCACTTCGAGGTATTATACATATTTATCAAATTTTTTAGTTCATTTACTTAATTAAATAAAATATCTTACCTCAAAGCTCAGATTTTTATTCATTGCAGTTACTGTAATTTCATATGTAAAGAAAGTATATGTGTTTTCAAGGAATACTTTATTTTTATCAGACATATGCTAATCCATTATTTACACTGTTCAATTACTGAATCTATAATTAACAAACATACATAAAATATATTCACAATTACATTATATACAAAATTAAGTCTTACTTTACTATATACCTATGTACAATTAATATATTCAATTTTCTTATTAGGGTTCAATTTTCACTGGGGTTATGTCCCTAATCACGACTTTGGATAGTCGCGATTTTAATCTAAGCCTAGTCTTATGAATCTAATGTCTTATTTTTAATTAAGTAGTAATGTGTCCATGTAGGTTATTAAAATTAAAAAAAAAAAATTAAACTTAATCTAAACTATCTAAGTAATAAAACAATCAATTTCTTCTTTCAAATAATTTACATAAAATGTTCAAGTCTTAAAAAATTACCCAAAGGCACGAATTGGTTGTTCATAATCTGTACAGATAAAAAAAAATTTATCAACTACCTCTAGAATTTCTATACAGTAATTTTATCTAAATAAAGATAATATATCTACATTATATCTATATATTCACATTCATGTGTATAGACACACAATTAAACACCATAAACATGTCAGTTTAAAAAAAAATATCTATGATTATACTGAGTATCGTGTGTGGGTATACTATATCACTCGCAAAAATCCACAATTAGATAAGATCTGTAACGTTAAAAAGCCATTTTTTTAAATCATAACTTGCGTAAGACATTCACAATAATAAAAACCACCAGCTTATCAGCGAGCCAAGAACGTGGCACCGATGTTGAAGACAGAGAGAACAGACCATATCTAAGCCCAACACTGGTTCTGAGCCTCGTACGTAGTTCGGGATTATGGGATCCCGTAGGACCGCATTGATGAAGAGGAGCTTCCCAAAGACTTCCTTCCCTGGGTCCTAACAACAGAGTATATTCTCCACTCCACGTTACTCCGACCCTAGCTCTAAGTCCCAAAGTTGCTGGGGCCTCAATTGCTCTGGGAACACAATCCCTAGGCCAAACAGTAAGCCGTCTTCCTCTTCCACCGCATCGAATAACAACACCAGGATCACCAGGAATAAGAACACTCTCGGCTACGTGAAGGTCGAGTTCAGTCGTGCCTGTAGGAGTTGGAGGCATTTTATTACGGTCGAATGTTTTAGGGGTAGTTTCTTCGTAGCGTTCATTACCGCGAAGCATAACAGCGAATGATTCAGCAAGCGATGGTTGAGCATTGTGGAGTAGATGTCGATACGAGTCGTTCTCATCTGGGTGTAAACTCCTCTTAAATTTTTTCTCCAGATCATAGTGTGAAGATTCCTCATCTTCAGGGGTCGAAGTCTCTTCGGAATCCCGGTTTATCGCCTCACGGATCTCGTCGAATGTAGGAAGCATACCTTCGCCGGCTATCTCTTCTCTTTTCGGAGAATATATGTCCCATATGTTTTTCGCAAGTTCAGGAGTCATCCAGGGTACTACTTCCCGTCTAGTTCTACTCCTGAATGAAACTACGTCATCCTGTTTTTTCTTATACTCGTGAACTTCACCGAGGAATTGTGAGTCCCCATTTTCTTCCACGTAATGATGCCTCTGGCGCACTGATCTCTGGACGTAACTACCTGCCGCAGTAACTCCGTAAATAAACGAGGAGCACTTTGCATCTCCAAAATGATCCCATCTTCCAGTCCATAATTTATCGCCCGGCCATACTTGCAATTGTCTTCTTATCCACAATCCTCCTTCCAAACTTTCGCAGCTTCTGCTGAGCCAAGAACCTCCGATGAGGGCTGGGAGGGCTGCCACTTCGTGGAGTACCGGTGGACTCGTCTCCGTACCTCGAGATATGGTGTTGCACATTGGACAGCCGATTATCTGTTAATAAAATCCGAAATATTTGATTAAAAAATGTAATGGCGATGTTATCGAAATTTTTTATCGCATTATCAGTCTCTTTATTCGTTATTTTCTTATATAAAAATTATGTCATACCGTGTCAGTACGCAGAAGAGATGTTGACTGAAGTCCGATCGGTCTATGAGTGAACCTGGTTTGAATGCTGGGAGGTAGACTGCCCAGAATGAGTTCTACTCTCGGTCTAGCAGGTGTATTTAATCCTGATGGTCTTTTCTGGACTCTGACTAGTCTGAGTTCTCCGAATTCTATTCCTAGGGGTTCGAGACAGTCAAGACCACGGCGATTTCTTAAACTGGGTTGATGACCCTGAAGGGAATTGTACCTCGGTCCTTCCCAGACTGGATTTAAGACTTTGTGAGGCGGTTGTTCGTAGATTAACTGAGGCACGTAGGGTCGCCATTTCGGCTGTGGTCCGCACGATGAGTTTACTCT
This sequence comes from Macrophya annulata, assembly GCA_963924015.1. NCBI lineage: Eukaryota > Metazoa > Arthropoda > Insecta > Hymenoptera > Tenthredinidae > Macrophya > Macrophya annulata. The sequence continues at coordinate 15,485,626 of OZ001257.1, read as the reverse complement.
ATGTCCGAGTTTCTGGGCTACCTGTAATCACAGTTTCACTGCATTATTATATCCGGATTATACGAACAATCGATTTTCGAAGACTGTAAGCTGCTTTATTGATTTTACCTGACGATTTAACGGAACAATATGGACAGTGTCCAGCTGAAACCTGGCCTCTGTAGCACCGGGAGTTAGAATTGATGGTGAAAGCAGCCACAGAACACCACGAGCTGTTACAGTGTGAGTAGCAACACTGCAGGACTCTTCGGCGTAGTGATGACGCATTAGTAGAAAGGTTCCGTTTTTGTAGAACGTGTATTTCCGGATAACGTATTCCGGACCTGATCTCGTCTCACATCTGTAAAAAACAGAAAACAAAAAAAAAATTGGTTACAAAATTCAATGATCTCTCGTGATGAAGTTAAAAAAAAAAAGGAAATAATCCTTCAGGAGGATATAATCTCCTCTCAAATATTTCCTCCAGTGTAAACTCAGTCGTGAATAAAATCGAGCACCCTTCGAATAAGATCGAAGTCGTCGAGGATAAGAGAGGCGTACAATTAGAATTGGAAACTAACCCTTGCGATATCCAAGTGGCGTGAAGCCTCGAGGGAGTAGAATCTGCGGCTGTTGATCGATCAGCGATTATTGTCTGTCTCACGAAGGCGTCACACTGGTCCCCGCCTCGTTCGGGTCCCCAAACCATGGGCAGAGATGGTCCTGAAATGAGTAATACATTTATGCCATAAGAAATCTGGACAATGAATTTAGTGTCAAATCCTTAGCTCTTGGACTTTGTTTAATAGCATAATATTCCGTCTCTAAGGGGTCCGGTCCCTTCCTCGAGGTACAAAACCCAGCAGGTATGTACCAAAGGCGGGCCACCCGCTGCGGCTCTACTTCCCCAGGGATTCCGGAGATTTAGGGCCTGACAGATCCGGAGAGATAAATATATTCGATGATCCTAAGACACCGCGAGGGTCTACATTCATATAATACGTACATATCTCCGATGGTCAGACACGGTGACAAGCTCAGATATCATAAAAAGATTTTAAATCCTACTGCTCCTTTGGATATTCATTTTCTGCTCCTTCACTCCTTCGAGCTTTTGCTTTCAACGAATGACAAAATTCTTACTTTTTATAAAATGAAAATTCTTAACCCGAGTAAACTTTGACCTGCAGACTAGACGGTTCGGGATTGATGACTTAGGAGTGAACCTCCGCTCTGCAGGGTCCTTCACTACGCAAGTTCTAGGGTTACAAGGGTTTTCTTTAACCTTTTTCCTTCTCTTCCTCCTCCTCCTCCTCCTCCTTCTCCTTCTCCTTCTCTTTCTTTACTAACGCGTATTAATATGTGTGTATATATTGAGAAGAGGGTCTCTTGGAAATACTCTAAACTTATTATAAAAACGCGGGTCTATAGGGTACGTTTCTTCTCTACGATATATTCTACAGCCTGTATCACAGCATCGTGGGAGTGTTTCAATGTTTTATATTCGACTCTGTATTTTCTCTTGGTATTTAGTATTCCAAACAAACTTTACGTACTCACAGTCTCTCACACACACATAACATAAGAGCGATAAAACTGACTAACTACAATTACCATCACCATCCTCATTCCCCTCCGAGCGTGAAGCTATGCATCTTTCAACAATTCAATTCAATTTAAAAACTTAAATAATTTCTTCTAAATCAATATCTATTCAACTACAACGAGTGATTTATATTTGTATATTTCTTCTCTTCTGATCGAACAGCAGTTCAATTACACCGTAGAAAATAGATCATCCATCGAGAGTAACGAGAGTTCATTGCAGTGTCTATAGATAAACTTGGACTCTGACTGCGTGGTAGCAAGTAATAGGATTGATTTAAATTTACTCACCGATTAAGAGGCCGAGGTGAAGGAGGAACGAGACTATCATGACTTATCATGAAATCTTGAAGATTATACCGGAAATCAGGGATGATGATTGATTAAGCAATTCCTGATCCACAGAGTTTGGGTTGTAACTTTCTCTTCTTCTTCTTCTTCTTCTTCTCTTCTCGGACTGTCACTGCACAAGTGTTTAGTCGAAACTCCTCTGGGAGCTGCAGCCGACCTACCTTACTACTTTATAGGCTCTCATCCCCACTCCTAAATCCCAAATAGTCGTAGAGGATTCTGCAGCCTCGGTCCCAAAACCAAAGGGACTAAAGACCCCATGGTGATACCCGCTGTGAATACCGAGGCCTATACCTCACCTGCACAAATTTATTGTATTGTATTATATTTATTTATTTATTTATGGTACAAGTTGCAGGAACTATGTACAAGGTGAATTTCTAAAGTTCTGCAAATAGTATCGTTGACAAAAATTTGTACAAAAAAATATTTAACTTATTTTTTTTTGTATTATAAAAAATGATCAAAATTCAACATCTTGTCATTATTTTTATTATTTATTTTTTTTTCAACAGTTCTTTCTCAAAGTTCGAAAATTGGTTCTCCCTCATTAAAAATCTCTAGTCGAGATATTTCTCGGTTGACAATTCTCGGTTTCATGCTAATTATGAAATCTTTGTAGATTTAGGATGGTTTTAAATTTTCAGGTTTCTCGGTAGGTTTTCTTATATACTATACCTACTTCTAGACTCAGGGAGTTAGGGTAGATACATGTATATTCTGTGGGACAAAGATATAGAGAAGAAAAAGAGAGAGGTGGTGTAACAAGGTAAGAAATAGTCATTGTCAAAGAGTCTAAAATTCTGACTTGTTCAAAAAAGATTTGTGATTTTGAAAAGCGAGTCGGACTATACGCGGATTGAGAAATCAGCTTTAGGAAGGAGAAAGACGTACAAACCACCCAACATCTGCGCTTTTGACATGCATTATACTTACCGTGAAGAAGAAAAAGAAAAAGAATTCAACGGTCGTTTAGGGAAAATTCATTTTAGTTAGTCCCGGTTATATATACGGTCCATTCTTCCATTGGATATACATATATACTATATAATAGGGGAAGATCGTTGTTGTGACTTTATTCGCAACTTTGACATCTCACGCGTCTTATTTCCGGACCAAAAATTCTGGAATTTTTCTAAAACAATTTTAGCAAATATTTTCAAAACTTTTATCAATCTTTTACTATTTTCTCATCATATAATTAATCAAATTTTAACTGTAAGTGTTACTTTTATAATTGAAAATCGTTTGATTCTTCTCACGGATTTTAAGCACGTGAAGAATTTCAGATAAGAATCGCAACGAGCTTGCCAAGTTCTGTACCTTTATGTATGAGTAGATCTAGTTGAGTTATTTCTAATTCACGCATAAGAATGTTCGGCAATTTTTTCATTACAGAATGAAGATCGATCTGTTTCTATGAAAATGAATTTTTATGATTTTTGAACGAATTATTGATTGATTAGAAGCATTTTTTAATCCAACTTGTTCGAAATCTTTAGAATAATTTTATTTATGAATTCATTTTACTCTGCTATGCATTATGTCTGATTCTTCTTCTTCTTCTTCTTCTTCTTCTTCTTCTTCTTCTTCTTCTTCTTCTTCTTCTTCTTCTTCTTCTCGATTTCCCGGTGAATATACATGTAATCGAAGTACCAAGTATCGGCACAAGACTCGTACGTACATACATACGTACACACATACGTCAGTATAGAGAAATTTAATGAGAGGCGCTGTACGCAGACCACGATTTTCTACCTGGCGTCAAGACAGCTCGCCTGGTCGATTTACGATTCAAATCTTGAGACGTTCGATCGTTTCAACGCAATTATACCCTAAGCAGATAGATGCATTACACCGTGAAGTAATGAAGAAAATGAATTATCGAAAATGGTAATTGTCTATGCAGGTCGTTGATGCTTTTTTTTATCCTAGTAGAGTCACACGCGCTTTGACGTTGGAATATGGTTTAAATATAAGGAAATTTTGGTTAGGTCTATCAGTCTCATTTTTTATAGCACTAGATTTAAAAACTGATTTTTTTTTTTTTTTTAATCAGCATTTCGCAAGAACCACCATATAAAAATCAGTCAGGTCTGAGATATTTTTTTTTACAAAAGCTTGCAAGTTGCAAGATATATGCAATCGAATGCACTTTAGAAAAATCAGTTAGGTCTGAGAATTTTTTTTTTTCAGAGATTGTTACGTAAGTTTGATGAAAACAACTCGAAAAATCTTCAATCTGCCGTAACTTATGACCGACTCATCGTAAAGCAATTTTCGGTAAAAAATGCCAATAACTTATTTTCGTGATTTCGAATCTAGCCAAAAATTAATAAGATTCTGTATTTTGGTAGCAGTAATGAGCATGTGAAATATCAAAATAATCAGTGCAACGATTCAACAGTTATTGCTTACAGAAATTACATTAAAAATCTTTGCAACGAAGAAGAAGAAGGACAAGAAGAAGATTATGTTTTTTAGCAACTTTGCATACGTAATAACTCGACAACTACTCGATCGATTTCGTTCAAATTTTTCAAGTAAAGTTAATTTCGTCGGGGTTTCTTGTCTTTTGAATTTCATCAAATCCTTTCGAAGTATTCGGGAGATACAGCACCTCGCTTCCAGGTATAACTAGTTCGGCTGTGTAAAAATCATACATAGTGGCTGGCGCTCGTCGGTCTACGGATATTCGGCGGCGATTCGCTGCCGCAAATGTTGATCAAAAATCGAATGAAAAAAAAAGTTATTGTACAATCAAGTTGTTGTATATTTATTGTTATTTTTTTAATGAATTTACCAAATCTACGTTCTCAAAGAATAGATTTTTCAACATCTTTACATGATGCTTTAACTTCAACAGCCGATACATTTTCAACAAAGAAAGATCAGGAGCCAGCACTAAATGCAAATGAAAGTACGTTTCACGCCCTTCAAAAAGAGTACCTACATCGATATGTTTGTTCCAATATACGCATGAGAAATTGAACGTAGAATCAAATAGAAATGAGAAACTGGTATACTGTGCTGAAATGATAGCGCGCTCCGAATAGGGACTCTGCATCGATGGGCATGCTTGAATGCATACTTATATATGTATATTATTGTCCAAAGCTATTTTCTTGAATTAAAAAAGATCATTTACAGAATTTTTATCTGTTCCCTATGAAAAAAAATCGGCAAAGAAATTTTCTACCAACGATTGTATTAATCGTCCCTGATCGATAATCTATCAATAAATACGGCAATGGACAATTCAGGGATATAAGGAAGACTTGAAAGGATGCATAATTGTTAACCACGGCCTAAAACAAGCAAAAAATAACCCACATCACCCTCTATTACGTGTAGTTGATACTTCTAAACACTATTCGCGGCTCGGTCCCAATCCCTCAATTTTTAACACACGGCGTGACTTGTCGCTCGGTACGGAAGGTACGGAATCAGTCGCGTTTTGCATCGCGGATAATGGGATGTCGGCGTCTATCCCTGTCGTACAGAGTTTCGGTAATTATATGATAATTATACGAGTTTTGTATCGGTGATTGTTCTCAGGCATTAATAAGCGCTAGAAATATCATGTCGAGTCATGAAATATCGAAAATAAAAACGATTGTCGGTCTAATAAAGCGTCTGAAAATATCAACAAGTAGTTGTAGGTATTTGACCGCCGTGTAAAGTTCATCGATTAATTGCACGTAGATCTCCTTCTTTATGGCCATTTTACGAAACAAACAAGTAAGTCAACCATAAGATCCCTAAGGTCTATAAATTCTGTAAAAAAAGTCTCAGATCGATCGAGATTTATCATATCTTTCCATAAATGCAATAGCCATCCGCCATTTTTCTCATAATTCGTTAATTTTTAAACAAAGACAGCGCTGCGGGTGGCGTAGTTGAGTACTTCTAAACAACATCCGTGGTCCGATTCCATTTTTTATAACGCGTCGCGGCTTGTCGGTAGGTACGGAATCAGTCGCGTTTTGCATCGCGAACAAAGGGATGTCGGCGTCTATCCTGTCGTTAATTATTCAATAATTATACAAGTTTGGCGTCAGTGATTATGCTCAGGCATTAATAAGCGCTAGAAATATCATGTAGAGTCATAAAATATCGAAAATAAAAACGATTATCGGTCTAATAAAGCGTCTGAAAATATCGACAAGTAGTTGTTAATTAAACAATATGGCCGCCGTGTAAAATTCATCGATTAATTGCACGTAGATCTCCTTCTTTATGGCCATTTTACGAAACAAACAAGTAAGTCAATCATGAAATCCTTAAAGTCCGTAAATTCTGTAAAAAAAGTCTCAGATCGATCGAAATTTATCATATCTGTCCATAAATGCAATAGCCATCCGCCATTTTTCTCATAATTCGTTAATTTTTAAACAAAGACAGCGCTGCGGGTGGCGTGGTTGAGTACTTCTAAACAACATCCGTGGTCCGATTCCATTTTTTATAACGCGTCGCGGCTTGTCGTTAGGTACGGAATCAGTCGCGTTTTGCATCGCGAACAAAGGGATGTCGGCGTCTATCCTGTCGTACAGAGTTTCGTTAATTATTCAATAATTATACAAGTTTTGTGTCAGTGATTATGCTCAGGCATTAATAAGCGCTATAAATATCATGTAGAGTCATAAAATATCGAAAATAAAAACGATTATCGGTCTAATAAAGCGTCTGAAAATATCGACAAGTAGTTGTTAATCCAACAATATGGCCGCCGTGTAAAATTCATCGATTAGATGCACGTAGATCTCGTTTTCTATGGCCATTTTACGGAACAAACAAGTAGGTCAATCATAAAATCCTTAAAGTCCGTAAATTCTGTAAAAAAAAGTCTCAGATCGATCGAGATTTATCATATCTTTCCATAAATACAATAGTCATCCGCCATTTTTCTCAGAGTTCGTTAATTTTTTAACAAAGAGCTACAGCGCCGCGAGTGGCGTGGTTCGTATTTCTAAACACCGTTGGCGACTCGGTTCCGGTTTTGATAGCGCGACGCTTTAGCCCCTTTCCCTTTTTATAATTCTACACCCCCGCGGAAGAAAAAAATTTATAAAATTCAGTTTATATATATTTTATTTGATATTAGGAGAATATAAAATCATCTATATCAGTTTTTCGGAAATTTTTTCACAACCAAAGGAATATAAAATTCATATCAGTGAAGTGTTTTATAAATCTTTTCTCGCTCACAGGAATATAAAATTATCTATCAGTGAAAGTGTTTTTTTTTAAATCTTTCACACACGCCCACAGGAATATAAAAAATTCACATCAGTGAAAGTGTTTTACTAAATTTTTCAGGTCCACGGGAATATAATATTCACATCCAGTGTTAATGTATTGAAATTATTTTTTCTCCCACAGGAATATAAAATCATCTAAATCAGTGTTTTGTAAATTTTTTCTACGCCCACAGGAATATAAAATTCATATCAGTGAAGTGTTTTTAAAATCTTTTATAAAATTCATATCAGTGAAAGTGTTTTGGCAAAAAAAAAAAATCAATAAAAAAATTTCTCTCACAGGAATATAAAATCTATAGCAATGAAAGTGTTTTTTAAAATCTTTTACACATGCCCACAGGAATATAAAAAATTCATATCAGTGAAAGTGTTTTACTAAATTTTTCAGGTCCACAGGAATATAATATTCGCATCCAGTGTTAGTGTATTAAAATTATTTTCTCTCCCACAGGAATTTAAAATCTATATCAGTGTTTTATAAATTTCTAACACCCACATGAATATAATATCTACATCCAGTGTTAGTGTTTAAAAAAATTTTTTTTCTCCCCCACAGGAATATAAAATTATCTATATAAAATTTATATCAGTGAAATGTTTTAAAAAAAAGTGTTTTATTGTACAGTATTATTTTGTTATTAAGTTCGGTTTTTATATCGTGTGCGCGTTCAGTATATTTAAATTATTTTTTTTTTTTATTATTACAAAAATAAAATGAACAAGTTTATTTTCTGTATAATTTTTCACCGACAATATGCATCAAGGATTTCAAAAAATTGAATCAAAACAAATGAGAGCAAATAACAGCAAGAGAATTCTACATAATTATAATGGTAAGTGTGTTGTTGTTGTTGTATACGAATTTTAAATTTCTTTTGATTGATTGTGAAATCTGATTGAATGAATTTCAATATCCTTGAGTATATTTTGAATTGCCTGATAAAATCCCACACGTGACACAAATGCCGTTTATTTTTATACTACGAAATGAAACTTTACGATAAACAATTTATACGTTATAAAAAAAATAATAAAATTGCTTATAAAGAAAAAGAAAACACATGAAAAATTTTTTTAAATTGTTTTTTTCAAGAAAATAAATCAGTCACTATTTATACCCAGCTCAATATATATATTTCTATAATACATATATACCTATGTATTCTCTGGGAATCCCCTGGTTTGAAATAAAACGAGCGCTCTTTGCCGCCTTACGGATTATCTCTGAACCTTTTTCAACATCTCTAGATTCCTCCTCTCTGTACCGATAAATACAGTATCCAAACTGTTCGTCGGTAAAACCGATGGTGAAACATATCGCGTCTCTGAATTACCGATGAAATAATAAGAAGAGTATTATCTAATACTAGATTAACCACAGTCAATAACACATCTCTCCTGTTTACATAAAAGGTTTTTATCCGTTGGTAACTGGAAGGATATCCTAAATGTTGAATCCCTTTATCGGTAGATGTCCGTTAAGAGGATTGTTTTTTTTATTTTAGTTTTATTTTTATTTTTATTTTATTTTTTTTTCTCTTCACGTTTTTAACGCGTCGCGTTGCGTCGCGTCGACCGTGCAGGTCCTCGCGGTTATTAAGGCGCAATTCTTTAAATATTGATTGAACTGGAAAGAGACGAGGTATAGCGTGGTTGGTCGTACCGTAAAGGGGAAGGAGGTCGAGAAGGGTATTCGGGGGGGGGTTGGGAGAAAACGCAAGATGAGAAGGTGGCTAAGAAGGAAAGAGGCGAGCTAGAATCAACCACCAGGGGAAAAAAGAAACCAGCGTGTATTATATATGATGGGTGCGGCCGCCGCCACCACCGCCTTCATCCAACAACGTCTCGCTCGCGCCCGTTTCTCTATAGAATTTTTTTTTTCAGTTTTTATTTTTATTTATTCACATTATAAATTCAACGGTTTTTTTTTATGCTTTTTTATTTTGTTTCTTCGATTTTCACGTCAATTTTTAATTACCCTAAAATCACCCTCCCTCTACCATCATACTGTATTCTTTTTTTCTCATTTTTTATAATATATAAGGAAACTGAAACGAATATAAAAATTTCACCCTTCTCTCTCTCTCTCTCTCTTTCTCTCATTTTTATTTAATTATTTACTATTTATTTTCACTGATCGAAACTTATTCAGACATTATTGTAATTATTTGATGTGTCCTGCAGTGGTCATGAAAATTCTAGAATCAGGAATTCTCATGGAATTTTGATACTTTCTGAAAATAACCTGAAAATCTCAGCCTCAGGAAATTTCATGATGTATCTGGAATCTATCTATTTTATTTTTTCTAAAAGTTTCGCAGTATGGCTCTCGTCGTTCCACGCCGTTTTTCGAGTAAAAAGACCGTATATATATTACCGTGCATATACAGTCCGTCCGTTCTTATATACGATGGATAGAAAATAAAGAGAAAGAGGAAGTTGAATAAGAATAAAAAATAAAAAAAATAAAATAAACAGAAGAAAATGAAGAAGAAGAAGAAGAAGAAGAAAACCCTTATGGATTTTTTTTATCCCTGCAAAACTACGCCGCGGCACCCCTCATAGGCATGGAATCGTATATAGAACCATGCCAGGTCGACAGCTTAAAAAATCCTACCCACCACCACCATCACCACCACCATCTGATCCTCCCTTATTCTCCTCAACTTCGCGCTCACCCTAGTTATGCCCTTCGCCACTGCCATTGCCATTACCACTGAAAATCCCCCTCCCAACAATTTGTTAGTCGCGGCTGCTGTTTAATTGCGATATCAAGTTTATTTATTTATTTTTTGTTTCCATTTTTTTTTTTTTTTTTTTAATCAAAACACTAATTTCGAAGGTATATCACAGTCTGCGGGTGTTCTATTCTTTTTTTGCGTGTTTCTATTGTTAGGTATTTTTATTTTTTTTATTTTTTTTTACTTCGGTGTTGTTGTCGGTGCAGTTTTTTCGGACACTTTTTTTTTTTGTTCTTACCAGCCACAACCCTTTTTTCAACTTTTTTTTTCTCATCGTTTTTTTATTTTTTGTCTTCGTATATACGGCTTATATATTATATACTTTATATAACTTATATACCTTTATACCCCGCGTGTGCGATTACCCACCGCGCCATGGGTTGTTGGTAATTATGTGGGCGCGCCGGACCAAACAACAACTAGGGGAGCTGCAGCAGCAGCAGCAGCAGCACCACCAGCAGTAGCAACAGCGGCAAGAAAGAAAAGAGAAGAGTCGAGTCCTATAAGAAAAAAAAAGATCAGGAAGTAAAAAAAAAAAAGAAAGAAAAACTAATTCTAAAAAATTACTTAGCATATTTAAATCTGCTTTATATATACTATAGCCACATGCTTCGCTGTGCGATATAACAAAAGGGTTATAAACCAGGGTTCCGTATTATTATAGTCTACGTGGTACTTTTTTTTTTTTTTTTTTTCTGTTTTACTTACTCAATCTCAATGGACGGATAATAGCGAAATACCTTTATGTATATGTATGGGATGCTGCGAGGACAATGAGATAAAGAGAGAGAAAGAGAGAATTAGTAAAGAAGTAAAGAGTAATACATATATGTATGTATAAAAAAGGGCGCGTGCTGTTACACGCTCATGGGCTCATGGCATGGTTGCCTTCCGCGCTAGGCAGATTATACAACATACTGTGATGTGCGGTGTGTTTGCACAACGTAGGTAATTGGCCCCTACTGAAGACCGGAGTAGAAGATGAAGCAAAAAAACTGAATAAAAAACGTGGGTAAAAAATTAAAAAAATATAAACGTGCGATTGTAGGTAGCATCAGGAAATAAGAGAGAGAGAGATAGAGAGCAAAAAAAAATTCTCTTACCCCTAATTTTATAATTGTAGGCAACTAAACCGCGTTGCTGATTTATAATGATAGGGGTGCGGCAGAGAACCTGATTAACAACCTGCTCTAAACAACCGAGGAGATGTAAATCAGCAATTTTTTAATACGTTTCAGAATTTTTTTTTTTTTTTATTTCTCATCTCGAACTAATTGTACTTATTACATAATTGTATAAACAATCATTTAAAAAAGATTGTTTTTTTTTTTTTTTCAAAAATGTGCAAAGAAGCGAAAAAATTTTATTAATTTTTTTCTTTTTTAGTTTTCTTACTAATTCCTATATTTTGGTTCATTTTTAAAAAAAATTTTTTATCACACTTTCTATACATTTTTTGTTTTCAAAGTTCGTATTATTATAAAAAACGTATAAAGAATTAATTTTTAATTAATTAATTAATTAATTAAAAATCGATATACATATATACTTGACTGGAAAAAAGAAATAAAATCACAACGAATTATGTATATATGTACAATAGTATATATACAATCGCATTAATTTCTTCTTTAAATATAATTCTGCGTATATTGAGTTTATAAAACAGTTATCGTCACCGATTTAATACCTACATCGCGGCATCAAGAGAGTAGTTCGTTCGTCCCGAGATCCTATGTACCAATATATGGGTATACACCTATAGGTATATGTGTTAGGGGGGTATCAGATGGCAAGATTAATCAGGATCTGGCCCTTACCTATAGATAGGTATATATATATATATATATATATATATATATATATATATATATATATATATATATATATATATATATATATATATATATATATATAACTTTACGTCCAACAGCGTCCCGCGCATATATCCCTCTTCTATATTCCCAATATAACCCATACCTACTCCATATTATAAACGTAATAAATTAGAATTTCGAAAATGAGCGTAAAAATAATACCTATATATTCTTCCCGTATACGATACATGTACATGTGTCGTGTGTGTGTGCGTATCAAGGGGAAACGCGGAACTAATAGTTTTTCTTCTCTTTCTATGTCGATTTTTATTTTTATTATTATTATTATTATTATTGAAAATTCGTTCGACTGCGTACGGGCATGATCGAAACCTCATCGACGAGTTCGGTTCGCATTCACTCGGTAGCGTCGCGGCGGCAGATGTTTTAGTTTTTTTTTTTTTCCCCCGTTCTTTCTTTTTACGTATAAGTGTATACATATAGACGGTATATATTCCTAACGCCGTACCGAACCAAACCAAAAGCGATGTCGTATACCAACGTTACGTCGCCGTTATTTGGACAAAAAATGTGAATAATGAACGAAAAAAAATCAAAAAAAAAAAAAAAAAAAAAAATCAGAAAATGTTATACCTAAAGTATCACTTCTTTTTTTTCTTATATATGTATATGCCGGTTAACGTATCTACTCTAGATTTGTCACAGATTTTTAAACTTACCAAATCGATATGGAAAAAAAAAAAAATAAATAAATAAGTCAAATTGAAAGTTTTATGATTTTTCTGCTGTTCCCTTATAATTGATTCTTCTATTTATTTTTTGTTTCTTTCTATTTGATGTAAAAATGGAGAGGAGCAGAAGAAATCAAAAAAAAATATACATTTCACGGTTAGAATAAGAAAACAATTCATAAGTATTTTTGTTTTTTTTTTTGAATCCGCGATACCACGTTGGTTAAAAAAGTAAACGAAAAAAAGGAAAAAACAGAAAAGATGTTTATACCTGAAGAGTAAAATTAAAACAAAAAAATTGAAAAAAGAAACAGAAAGAAAAAATGAAAACGGTATATATAACTTTGGCTAAATCGCAAGCGATTATCCGGTTTTCAACACAATTATATTCTCTTCGGTAATATATAATATGATGTATACATATAAGTATAATGTAGGTATATAAAGTAAATCTAAAACGATCACGCGCGGTATACATCGCTTTACCTAGATATATATATATATATATACACATACATACCTACCTACCGCAGTTAGCCTAGCCAGGACCGCCCGCAAAGTGGACAAAGGCCGGTCTTCTCTGCAGTCATATTCTTTCGGTCGGTATAATCACTTCTGTAACACGGATGAGCATAGTAAGTTTCACATAAACGACTATGTAATCCTCTTCTAGATTATACCAGATGTATTACCCTCCCCGACAGCTTATGTACACGTATAATATAACCTATTTTTCCAAATTTTTATATCCCCCCCCCCCCCCCCCCCCCCCCCACACACACACACACACACACATACATATGTATGTATTATACATATACCTGATTTTTTCTATTTTTTTTTTTTTGTATAGTTTTTTATTTATTTTTTATCCGATTTTTCCCCACGTTCTACTACTGCAACCGTTCTGACGGTAACAAGAGTTTGACGATCATCGTCGCGGTCCTCTCTTTAGCTTCTGTACAGCCAGCCACACGCAGATCGTCGATGTATAATATATAGATATATATATATAGGTATACATACACGAGAGGTTACTATAGAGAAAACCCCGCCGAGAGACAGACAGACAGACATACATCGGCTTATACCGTATACCCACTTTTCCTACCTTTTCTTTTCTTTTCTTTTTTTTTTTTATATATACATTCTATTTTTTTTACCTACCCTATGCACCCTGCCCCTTACTACCCCCTGTGTGAGAAAAAAAAACAGGCTTTGGGGCACGCGTTCGTCGGTCGTGGGGTAGGTATAGGTTGGTTTTGTAGGAACTGCAGAACGTAGGTAGAGGTACCGTTACCCCACATAAACCGGAAGAAGCGAAGGGTAGGAAACCCATCCGAAAAATTTCTCGCTTGTTCCGATATACGTTATATATTAATGTACATAGAAAATAGAAGCCTCGATTTATTTATTTATTTATTTTTTTATCTTATTGATTTCGGATTTTTTAGAGAGAAAAAAAAATATATATATATATATATAAAACAATAAATAATTTTCAATTTTTGAGAAATTTATTTACTCGAGAGAGATGAAGAAACAAAAGAAGTTTTTTATTTTTTTTTCCAAAGTCGAAGTTTGTTTCGATATTTCACTATAGTCGAGCCACAGTGACCCCCTTTGGGTTTTTTGTTTTTTTATACAAGGGTGTTTTTTCTCTTTTGAGTTCGGCTTTTTTTTTTTTTCTTTGCTTTTTTAACCGAGGGGATTTTTTTATAACGGGGGTCTCACTCAGGGGGGGTGGTGGGTAAGGTTTTCTTTTTTCTATTTTCTTTTTTTTTTCACTGAGGGTAGGCAACAGCATCTGTACCCTTCGGGTTGATCGCGGTGAACGCGAATTTTTATATTTTTAGTCAGTCAGTCACTCACCTGGCCCAGATCGAGGCGGTAAGTCCCCTGCGTAAAACAACTAAAAATCGTATAGTTTTTCTGGTATCTGTTTTTTTTTTTAATTTTTTTTTTTTGTTATATATTTAATTTTTACAAGACGAATGAAAAAATAAAAAAAAAAAAAAAAAAGAAAACAGTAAGAAAAATTCTAAGAAAATTAATCGCGAATCTAAAAATGGATAAATTGAAGAAATAATAAAATAGTAAAAAATTGTGATGATAAAAGTGAAATAGAAAGAAAGAAAAAAAAAAAATAAAAAAAAAGAAACATGAAAGAATTTTACGGATATTTTTTAAATAATTTAATTCAAAAATTTTATAAGCTATTTTAATTTTTTTTTTTTTTATCAAATTGCGAATTTTATAAAAATTTTCATACACTTTTTAAGTGGTTTGAATCAAGAGTAGGTATAAAATGAATAATTAGATCGTGACGTTATATTATTATCTTCATTTATAATTTTTTTATTTTTTTATTTTTTTATTTTGCGTTCCTCGTGATTAATTGAAGTGATAATACGTTGTATAATTATTAAATCTACCTACCCAGCAGCAGGGGGTAGAAAAAAAAAACAAGGAAAAAGAAAAAGAAACTCTTGGCTAAATTCATAACATCACGACCATCATCGCGAAGTATACAACAGCAAGCAGTAGGAGCACAGCCAAGAATGGCAAGAGCAATCTAGAAAGGGAGAGAGAGAGAGAGAGAGAGATGATGATGATGGTGGTTGGTGGTGGCAGTGGTGGTATGGTTTACGGAGTGTGATGGTTGTTGTGTCAAGAAGCAACAAGACCGCGAGAAACGTCGCGAGGCTAATTTCGTGTAATTTCTCAAAACTCGGGTCTTCTCCCCTCTTCGTCATTTCAGACTTACTAGCTACGTAGCTGCGACTGACTCGCTTCCGGCTGTTGAACAGAGATAAATAAACATCCGACCGTCCGCGTGGAGAAAAACGCAAAACAGAAAAAATAAATAAATAAATAAATAAATAAAGTAAAGTAAAGTGAAAAACGAAAGACAAAAAAAAAAAATAAAAATTAGGATATTGAGACATTTTACATAAAAAAAAAAGGAAAAAATTCTCAACAAAATGACGAAAATAATAATTAATGTAGGTACACATCGATACAAGAAAATTGTGAAAATTTTTATTAATGAAAATGTTTTTTTTTTTTTCGTTTTTCTATACACAATAAGCGTTAAAATCTCTATCTATTCGAAAAATAACGATGAATAACAGATACGCCGCGGTGAATTATGATTATACATATATATACGTAGGTACGATTTGAAAAAAGTGATAAAGTTGAGGTCTTCGTGGTGGTCTAAAAAAAAAAAAAAAAAAATTATTTTTTTCTTTGAATAAAAAAACAAGAAGTGAAGAATAAATAAAAAACAAAAGTTCTGGGTTCAGGTATATATGTATGTATATACTATGTAAGGTATAGGGGGGAGGTTCCGCGGTTCGTTGACGACCTCATCCTCATCCTCTTACTCCTACACCGCGTCCCATCGCCGCGCCACCACCATCAGTAGTAGGAGTAGCAGCAGCGACTAACGAACCTAAGGCGTGCGGTACGGGGGTGGTAATGAAACGAGTCATTAGAGTCTTTCGGGTGCTTGGCCACGGGATTAACTTTCCAGAAAATATTAATAATTATGTTAATATCGTTAGACGACGTCGACTGCCTCACCGCGTTTCGTTTCCTTCCCTTATTATACTTCCCACATTCTTTATCTTTTTCTTTCTTTCTCGTTTCGGGATTTATCTTACTGCAGATTCTCCTCCACCTCCTATTCTTCTTCTTCTTCTTCTTCTTCTTCTTCTTCTGCTTCTTATTATTATTATCATTATTATTATCCTTATTATTATTCTCGCGAAACGTTAGCCCGCAAGGGGTTCGCGGGGTTTTGAGAAACGTGGGTATGGGGGTGGGTAGCACGTAGGGTGGATATCAGGGGAAAGGCAAAGGCAAAGGCGCGTAGTATTTTTATCAATATCTCCCCGAGCTGCGCAGACGCGGTCCAGAAAGCACGAGAGACCCCCTGCAGCAGCAGCAGCAGCAGCATCCCTCTTTTCTCCTCTCCTCTTCTCTATACGCGCGTCGCGACGTCGGGTGGTATGGGGGCGGACGAGGACGAGGACGAGGATGAGGAGGTGGGAGTAGGAGTAAGAGTAGGAGAAGAGCAAAAGGGAGAAAGGGGGCCGAAAAGCTCGAATATGTGTGTTCCGCTATCCGCATGTATGTATGTACATACATACGTGTAGTAATATGTGTACATATACATACCTATACTCCATACCGCCCAGCTCCCCTTAATCAGTGTGTGCGCGTAAAGCGTGGGTGGTCTGGGGTGGGTTGTAGTCGTGCAGGACTCAGCCCCCCCCCACAACCCCCAACCTTCTCGTTCCCACTTTTAGCTTCCCTCTCTCCCTTATAACCCCCCCAACCCCAACCCCAACCCCAATCCAACTAGGGACAAAATGGAGCCGGCTTATACCGTACTATATATACATATATGTATATCTCTCTTTATATATGTATATACATACACACCCTGTATACAACCCACGCTGCTGTAAAGTGTCTATACATGTATAGGCAGATGAGGTTTTAAACATAGCTTTTTTTTTATATAATTATATATTTACATATTTAATTTAGATTTTAACTTTTTTGTTTCAATATTTTTTTGACTAATTTTTTTCATTTTCCCTTTTTTTTTTTCGATTTTTTTTTCTTATGGTATTCTCACTCGATTTTATATACGTATTGAGACAATGTCTTTAGCGTCTTGACTAAATTGAATTAACATTCCCTTCTCTGTTTTTTTTTTACGTTCTTTTTCTTTTTCTTTTATTATATGTATTTAGGTATATATATATATATATATATATATATATATATATATATATATATATATATATATATATATATATATATATACTAAGTTGCTCTTAGGTATGTAATTAATTAATCACTCGGCGGTAAGCAGGGTATAATTATCAAGGGGATTCGTTTGCGTTGATTAATACAAAATGAGAGATCATGGTGAAGTAAAATAAAAGTAAAAAAAAAAAATAAAAAATAAAAGAAAGAAAAAAAAGTAAGTGGTACGGTTTAAACATCACACCGCGCTCCCTGCTGCACTTGCGGGATTTTTGTATATATTTGAATAAAATTATAAAACCCTCTTTTCAGTTAGGTACAAAAAAAAAACTGAAAAAAAAAAAAACGATTATTTAAGCCACGTTGTACACTTGATGAACATTTTTCTATTTTTTATTTTTTTATTTGCTATTCTCTTATTATATTCAATTTTGTTTAATTAAAATAAGAAAAAACAAAAAACAAAGAAAGATAATTCAAACGACTAATCTCAAACTTTTTGGTATATAGACCGGATTAGGTATATTAATTATGACGTCAATATTTTGTTTGTCTTATCTCTTTTATGAAAAAAAAAATAAATAAATAAAAAAACCCAAAAAAACGATGAATTATAGAAACTGTGGTTTAAATTTCGGATTTTAATTTTTTTTTTTTATTTTATCATATTATTATTTTTCTTCCATACGTTTGAAGACTGCAGTGTATATACACTGTACGTATATACATATACGTCTATGTTATTATATAGGCTGATACTAGTAGCGCGCGGTGAAGAAAGCCTGTATTAAATTTATCGATCATAATGAACTTGAGTCGCGTGTCAAGGAGGGCATAGCATAGGCCGCTGCTTACGGTATATATATACACACCTATATTATACATATATACATATACATACCTATACGGGGATGAAGAGAAAAGAGAAGAGAAGAGAAGAGAAATGAAGTAAAGAGGGGAAAAAAAAGGAAAGAAGGTTTTCTCAATCAAAGGAAGGGCGTTTCCCCGCGCGCACGGTCACGCTTTAAAAAAATATATATATATACATATACGTACGTACATAAGTATATATATTTATATAAGCAGATATAAGAAAAAAAACGAAACGAAGATAAAAAAGAAAAAGATCGACTATTGTATATAAAGAAAGAACATAATAAATACCTATAGTTCTCTCTCTCTCTCTCTTTTCTTTTTCCTTTTCGTCTCTTTATTTCGATGTAAAATTTCAAAAGCGGAAACAATCGTCTGACCCATTCGTCCGTTACTGTGAATTGTGAGCTGGGTTAGGGTATATAAGGTAGTAAGCAGTAAGCAGGGGTACGTATACCCAGCTCTCTCTCTCTCTCTCTCTCTCTCTCTTTCTCTCTCTCTCTCTCTCTCTCTCTTTGGAGTTTGCAATTAAAACGTTCTGGTTCAAGTGTTCGGTTCTTTGACGATCAACGTGCTATTGCTGCTGCTGCTGTTGCTCTCATCCATCCATAAGCCACGAGCCACGAAGGCCGGGGAACCGGGATCCCGGGATCCCAAATTCTCGTCCTTTTACTCCACCTCCAATTCCTCATTCCATTCGCGAATTATACGCGGGACGATCAAAGGAGATTATTTCATTAAGCCAACTAATCATCTATATAGATATATATATATATATAGCCACTGCCGCCGCTGCCCTTTCCGCAAACCCTCGATCATCCGGCTCGCTTCTATCTCGTTATAAATCTCTTCCTTGTAGGTTTTATTTTGTATATAAAATAGATAAAATGTAGAAGAAACGAAAAAAAAAAAACAAAAAAAGAAAAGCAAAAACCTTTTCGTTGTTTTTAATTTTTCATTTTACTCTTAATCCTGAATAATTTTTATTTCTTTTCTTCTTCTCTCTCTCTCTCTCTCTTTTTTTTGTCGATCGAAAATATTAATGGAAATATATTTTGAGAAAATTTAACCATTTTTTTTTTTTTTATCGAGAAAATTAATGCTACTATTTTTTTTTTTTTTTTGGATTCTATGGTATCCGAAGAAATAGATACAAAAGAAAATTTTAAATTTACAGAATTTTACATATCCTAATCAATGAATGTGAAAAAAAATTTCCATATTCTCTCTAAATTTGAATAGTTTCCTTTGATAAAAAAACCAATAATAATAATAATTAAAAATCGGATTTTGATACGTTGTACAATTTTCTGTAATTACATGATTTTTTTAATCTTTTACGAATGATTAAAAATACCTTTCAAAATAAAACTCTCCTCCATTTACGTCTATATATTTTTTTAAAATATATAATTTCTTAATATTTCTATTATATTATTTTTTGCTACTCGGACACGCGTCGAGTCTCACATCCCGGGGGTATTTAAAGACTTTCTTCTTCCTAGGGGTGCGAGTGAACGGGTCGGTGGGGTTGGGGGGGGGTAGTGAGGAAGGTTGGGGGGAGGGAGGGAGGAGGTTTAGAAGGAGGTTTCGGGGGTTCTCCTAAGGCAGTAATCCTCGTAGCTCGCACACCGTCCAAAGTTAGGGATCCATCCTGCAGCAGCAGTAGACGGAGACAAATACTCACCGACGCACTCAGACGGTCTCGCCGTATTCGGCTAGAAGAGACCGCGATCAAGTGGGATTACACCGTAGCAATATGCTCCTTCTTTCTATCTCTTTCTCTGTTCTTTTTTTTTTCCCTTGCTCTTTCTCTTTTCATTTTCTTTATTTTTTATTTTTTTTTATTTTTTTTTTACATCTTTCTTTCTTTCTTTATTTCTCGCGGTCTCTTATACTCTCCCCTCATTCGACTCGCTCGCTTTTGCACAGGGATGTTCATTCTCCATCTCATTCTCCTTTTCCCTATCTAACGTTTCTTTTTTTCTCTCTCTCTCTCTCTCTTTCTCTCTTTCTCTCTCTTTCGGTTCTTCACCGTTGGCAATGGCCGTTATCTCGAAAACCACCCCCCAAAATGAGAACTTGCTGTGTGTATTCGACCGTTCGACCGTCGAATGGTGGTTGGTTGTGTCGGGTGTTACACGCTGCAGGATGTGACTAAACGCTGACCAACGGCATTAGTTATCTCTACGTCTAGATCTTGCCACTACTACCACTACAACTATTGTTCAAGGCACGATTCGCATCCTTCTAACTCCAATCTCTTAATATTTTTATACATATATATTTTATGGTCGAGAATAATTGGTTTTTCAGATTTTTAAAAGCTAAGATAATAAAATTTTGAAATACGTTAATTAACACAAAAAGAACCCCCGATCGGTTCAAAGACCGTTAACCGGTGTTTCCGATCGTCTGAAAATATTTAAACAAAGCATTTTGCTTGACCATTGGCGATTTTGGTCTCGTTCGCGAATCGTCCCACCTTCCGGTCGCTTTTAAATCACTTTAAATGACTCTCTCGTACGAATTGTAGATACTCTTAACTAATTCTGACTGATTCCAAAACTCTAACACCTTTTCGGAAATATAATTGTCTTAGATTTTTTGATGGGGGATGATTTTTTTTTTCTTCTCTCTCTCTCTCTCTATCACTTTTTCTTTTATGTTCAATTATTATAATAAAAAAAAAAAAGGAAACGAATTCAAGAAATGAAGAAATAACGTATACATATAAGAACGAAAGTAGTAAAAAAGTAATTGTCGAAAAAATTAGGCGTGGAATTGAGACTCGGGTATTTCGTTTCGTTTCGTTTTCGTTCTTATTTTCTTCTCCCTTTCTTATTTTCTCATTCTCCATTCACCAGCTCGAATTCACGTAGGTAATAATTTTGGCGTTTGAGTATAGTCGGTTGAATAAAAAATAAAAAAAAATAATAATAATAATAAAAATAAAAAGTTAACCGATTTAGAGAAGTTTTCTTCCTTTTTATTTTTTTTCTTCAAGTTATGTATATTCTCTAAATTCACATATTCTATACGAAAATTATTATTTCCAAAGAATTTTTTTTGTATTTTCATTTTATTATTATTATTATTATTATTATTATTATTATTTTTTTTTTTTTTTCAATTTTAGATCAAAATCTGTGATAAGAAATAAAAAAAATTTATGGAAAGAGGAGATTCATATACCCAAATTTTAATCTATGAAATTAGCGACGCCTAAATCTCTGTTGCATTCTGCATAAATTTATTATATAAATTAAATACATAGGATATACATAATATATGTATATACCGTACATATATAGATAATATTCTCGAGGCGTTCAAAGTAAAGTATAAAAGTATAAAGTATAAAGTACAAAGTAAAGTAAAATAGAGTAAAGTAAAGTCTCGAGCGGACGAGAACGAAGACGAAGACGAAGACGAAGACGAAGATGAGAACGTGGACGAGGTATGAGGTAGGAGGGTAAGGCAGGAGGTTAGGTAGGTTGAGGAGGTTAGGAGGAGTTTTACCAGTTTTCGGGGTGGGGGTAAAAGTCCGCGAGCCATTTTTCCCCATATAATTATAAGAGAGCGGCCGGGCGTTGCCATGGTGACCCACACCACCTACATATTCCACCCCCTGCTGCCTACCTCTCATCTCCCCCCTAACTCACCCCCTTACTTATATGCCGGAGGACTCGCGAACACACATGTACACATATAGCTACTATACATATACATATACATATATCTACACACTACACGTATATACATATATACACACATTATACATATGCATCCGTTTATATGTATATATGTTACACCCCCTCCTCCCTCCCCTTCTTCTTGCCTCTGCACCCCCACACATACACACACGTATATGTATTTACATACATATACATAGCTAGCCAGGGGATGGAAAAGCTCGTGTCCATGTGTGGAATAGGGTGGATGAGGATGAAGAGGAGGATGAGGAAGAGGAAGGGGGGAGGGGGGGGTGAAATTAATGTATTTGTTCTGCGGCCACCCTTATACGTGCGGCCCTCGGACCGCGGCTTCGAAGGAAGACGAAGAAGAAGCGCAGAAATGGGACTCGGGGTTTGGGTTTGGGTTTGGGTTTGGGTTTGGCGAGAGAGTATAGGATAAGAGAGGTGAGGAGAGAAGAGAAAAAGAAAAGCGAGACAACGCAAAAGACCATGGGTGGTGGAGCGCGGGATACTATATCTACGTATCTACCTATCTACCTATATACCCACCTAACATATAGAATATCTACAACCATTATTGCTTTTGTGAGCAAAAGATGTCGCCATTATTCTGCTGCTGCTGCTGCTGCTGCTACTGCTGCTACTGCTACTGCTACACCGTCATGCCGATAACAAGTCTCGCGCTTTTCTACGCTAACGTTAGCTAGCTAGAGTGCTATACTGTTGCTACTGCAACGTTCGAGATTCATCTCGATGTATAGTATGTGTATAGGTATAATACATTGATCAAGTATTGGTATGTAAAAAGAGAGTGAAAGAGAGATAGAAAGAGATTTTTGTGAATTTATAATACGATATTGAAGGATCCGGGGAAGAAGTCGAGGTCGTAGGTCCCGATGGGTGTGCCTTGACCTCTCATATATTTTTACATATAATACCTACACGTACTTATATGTGTAGGTACTCCATGTACTCGTAATTTTTATTTCTGCATTTTTTTTCTCTTATTTTTATTTTCATCATATTTTGAATAATATAGATTTGAAAAATAACTGTGAATTATAAATCGTGAAGTGAAAAAATTCTGAGACAATTAAATCGTGAGTCTTGGTCAATCAGTATTTTGAAAATATAATAAATTCATAACTCATGGATTGTTTTTCGGTGCAGATTGAAAAATAGATAACCAAAAAAAAAAAAAAATGAAAATAAAAAATTTAAAAATTTTTTGATCAAAACTAGGTATGTGTATTGTATATTATGAAAAAAGAACGACGTCGACGTATACATATAGGGGTTAAAAATCTTCTGCAGGATAACGGGGAGAGAGAGAGAGGAAGTGAAGAGGGAAACTCTATAGCGACGTTTTAGGTTTTAGGGGTGAGAAATACGAAACGAAAGGGCGACGGGGGAGGCTTTAGCCTCCTGGTGCAGCAGCAGTAAGCGGGGAGAAAAGAAAGCCGTTTAAATAGGCGCGCTTCTCCCGTTCTCATTCCCATTCCCACTCCCATTCCGAATCCCGTTCCCGTTCTCGGTCTTGTGCCTATCCCTCTTTCTCATCCCTCGCGAACCTGCAGGCACCCTCCTCGCTCGCCGTAGCCCCGCTTTTCGAAACGTTCTCTTCTATGACTCTATCGCAGCTTTGACCCCCGCGGTCCCTGAGCTCAGGCCACCCACCCTACACACACGGATTGCTATAAGCGCTGCCTAACTGCAGGCGGAAATGTAAGAAAATTTATACGAGAATTGGTATGGGTATAAGTATATATGTACATGTATGTGTGTCGACGTATGTATGTACATACGTACACGCGTGTAGTAGAATACGCGGGGGTGTAACTGATCGTGAGTAATCGAAATGGAAAAGAAAATAATAGAATAGTAGAGAATAGAAAACAACTAAATTTATCACGATGGCATGAATTACAATGAAATCATCACGATAAGTATATACCTATGTATATAGGTATGGTCGAAGTAGAATATTAGTGGATTCTTCTTATTCCGAATAGATTTTTTTCTTTTTTTTTTTTTTTTTACTTATTTGCCTTCATAAAACGATTGAAACGTGTACTTTGGGGGTTTTTGTATTTTCTTTTTTTTTTTTTTTTTTTTTTTTTTTTATTTCCTTTTCTGATTTCCCTCTCTTCTTTTATTTTTTTTTTTTTTTTTCTTCTTGTCGGATTACAGAAAGCAGGGTCTCTGTCAAAGTCGTTGACCTTTGAAACGCGATCGAGTTTCGGTGCTTCGCGGAAAGTACCGCTTTCCTAGTAAACCTACAACACACGTATTATATAATCTATATCTAGACTATCTTTTATGCGGAGATATTCTTCAGATTCATTTCTTTTACCACGTGACAATGATTTAGGTTATGTAAATAACTGTTAGATAATATATCAGAGTAAATAGAAAATATAAAAAATAAAAAAACTTCATAAACTGACTCACGATCGATTCAAAAAACGTCGTTTAACGGTGTTTACTGCAATAGCCTTTCCAAAATCTTGTTACTCATATACCAACGCGAGATAATTGTCTCAATTGTTATAGAGTTTGCGGTGTAAGGGATATAGATAATCGGTTAATTAATTATCGATAAATTTTTAATAACTCAATAACTTGATGAGTATAAAAATTTATATAGGGAAAGGTGAGAGATTTTTCTTCGAAAGAAACAAAAAAAAAAATATTACCCAAACGAACCCCCTTCTAACCATTTCAGACTAGTTATAATTATTTTTGTTCCCCCAAAGTTAGGTAAAATCTAAAACCGCATGATATCGCGAGTACAATGAACGCGTGGATCCCATTAAAATTGAGGGGTTGTTTTTAAACTGTAAAACAAGATCGGAAACTGAATCGTCGGGTTATACGTGAGAAAGCGTCGAGAATAGTCTGAGAAAAGAGAGAGATATAAAGATAGAGAGAGTGAGAGATTCTTTGCGTGAATAATTGAGCCGAGTAATTTATCGCGTGGAATGCAGGTTCTCGTTCTTCGTTCGTGGGACCCCTTCCCCTTCCCCTTCCCCGTCACCTATCCACGGTTTTTCTTCGTTGGTGCGAAGGGATGTGGATGTGGGTACACGAGGAAAAGAAAGAATAAGGAACTGGAAATCGAAGGGAAAGGAAAAGGAGAAGAGAGAAAAAAAGAGAGAGAGAGAGAAAGAGAATGAGAGGGGTTGGGGGTGGAAATTGAATTTCGATCGAACAGTCCGTAGCGGAGGCATGGGGCGGTTTGGGAAGTAAGGAGAGGCTGGATAGAGGAAAAACGGGGGGAAGGGGGGAGGGGGTCTGGGTAGTAGACGGTGTAGGACATTACAGGACACATCCCTCCCTTCCTCTTGCAACGACGTCGCGCTTATACTATACTATACTGTACTATACTATAGTATAGTATACTATACCCCCTACTATAGAGGAGGTATAGAAGAGAGGACATCCGAGTAGACGACGACGACGACAACGACGACGACGACGAGTCCTTATACTCGCGCGTCTCCTTCGTCCCTTCGACGAACAAATGAGCAATCCCCCCCATACCGACCTACTCACCCCCTTGCTCTTTCCATTTCAGATCCCTAGCTCGCGGTACCTCTAGATGATGTCCTGCACGTAGACCAGACCGTCCAACCAGCTCAGGTATATACCCACGCATGTACATACATACATAAATACATACATACATAGATACATGTATATATATATATATATATACATACATACATACGGTATATGCATGTATGTATATGGATATATACGTAGAAGCCCGTCGAGGTGAGGAAGCGGGGGGGTGCAGGGTACCGCGCCGCGCGACGCCCCGAGATGATCTTAGTTTAAAATTCCTCTCGCGGTGTGCGACTCCTCGAGTGGTGCTGCTATAGGGCGAATACGGGGCCGGGGGGGTCCGTTGGTGAACGAACGGAAGCGTAGGTTGGGGGTTGAAGGGGGGAGGGGGGGAGGGGGTGACACGTCGATATTTTGCCCCGGGGGCGATCAGCGCGGGACGAAGGGAAAGGCACCAATTTATCCGATATATATATATATATATATATATATATATACATATATATGTATATGTGTGACATATACCCATATTATGGAATATTGTAGATATATGGTTACGTGTATACTATATACCGCGATATATTTTTTTTTAATATATATTCCGTAAATTATTATTATTATTATTATTTTAGGGAGATAAGAACGTTTTCAATTTTCTATTTCTTACTTATCTGCGTTTCACTTTTTTTTTTTTTTTTATCATGAAACTTATGTAGGTTTATGTAAATCGTGTCTTTTTCAGTTGATAAAAAAAAAATAAATAAATAAAAATATCAATAAATAATAATAATGTATGTATATGTATATACTATATTTAATTTCTTATCAAACGAAAGAATGTTCATAGTATATTTTAGGTATATAGTATAGAATAGGGTATACAGTCGCCGCCTGCAGCAGCAGTAGCAGCAGCATCAATAGGAGTAACCATATCGAGAGCCACGTGGACGTTTAGTATCACGTGGCTAAGAAACGTGACTTTGCGGTCTATGTACGTTCTATAGTACATACATCCTAAAAGGTGTATATGTATATATATATATATATATATATATATATATATATATATATATATATATAGATATATACCTGTAAACATACTCTGCATGTATATACATCCCATTCTTATATAATATACGTAATATTTTTTTTATCAGATTTTCATAATCGTTTTATTATAGCAATTTTTACTTATAACATGTTATATAGATGCTAAAAAATGAAATATAGATCCTGGAAATAATCAAAAATTTTATAATTGCATGTGATTTGTGAAATCAACGGAGCCTTTTAATTAATTCTAGTTCTTTTACATATAATCTTATACTCGTTTATATTATACACAACATTTTTCTAAGTATTATATATAAAATAAATTGACTTTTAATTAATCGTCATTAGTATATCGGGTCAAGTTTAGTACATACTCGAAACTATTGTGAGAATCGTTATTTTTGTTTGAAAATTATATATTTTTTTTATTTTAACACATGTCCGGCATAATATCTTTGTATTATATTTTGAGATATTAGAAATTTGTCAGATGTTGCAATAAGTGACCTTGTTTTTTTTTTTTTTTTTTTTTTTTTTTGTAGAATTTCAATTAAAAATGCTAAAACTTGTTCTCCATGTATAATATTATAATTAATTGATTAATATTCTTTGATCTATACGTAAAGATATTGACCGATCGATCTCAGAGCCAATCCCCCAACAAAAAATTTTTACAAAATACTCAAAAGTTGAGAGATGATTAATAAATTAATTAATTAATTAATTAATGCATAATAAATTATTTTATTTTATTTTTTTCATTATATTCTGGGAGATTAGGAAATAATTTCGCGTATTTGAAAATCACAAAAAAAACGAACCGAATATTTTTTATTTCACTTCAAAAGTTGGAAAACTAGAAAAAAAAAAAAAAAAAATAAAAAAAATAAAAACTGTGGATATAAAATGGCCGCCGTGTACCAACGGCGACGGCGGTAGCAGCAGCAGCAGCCATAGCCATTAATTAATAATATCTAGGAATTGAGTAGGTAGAGTCCGGGTTTAGCGGCCGTTACCGAACATGGCGCGACGGGAGGCGTCGGTTCCCTAGCCCGTGGTGGTGATGGTGGTGGTGGTGTTGGCCGGAGGGGGGAGGGGGTGTGTGTGTGGGAATGAAGGGGGGTTGGTTAGAAATGGGGTAAAGGAGAGTGGCTGCTAGCCGTCGGGGTGGAGGGTGGAGGATGGTGGATGGTGGATGGGGAAATCTGAGGGGGTGAGGTGAGGTGGGGTGGTTGGAATGGGTTTTATGCCCACAGCGAGATATACGAGATATATGGCGGCGGCTACGCCCGGGCAAAAATAATATTAATATCGGAAAGGAAAGGAAAAGAAAGAGAAAGAGAAGGAGAGGTAAGAGAGGAAAGGAACGAAAAGGAAAGGATAGGATAGGAAAGGAAAGGAAAAGAACGAAACGAAACGAAACGAAACGAAACGAAAAGAAAAGAGGGAGGGAAAAAGTTTCGCAGCCTGGCGTCCAGGCCAGCCAGGCATAATGATAATAATAACACAGAGTAGGGCGCCATTGCCATTGCCAGCTATCCACCTACTATGTATATCCTTATATGTATGTATACATACATC
The DNA here is from genome assembly GCA_963924015.1 of Macrophya annulata. Taxonomy (NCBI): domain Eukaryota; kingdom Metazoa; phylum Arthropoda; class Insecta; order Hymenoptera; family Tenthredinidae; genus Macrophya; species Macrophya annulata. The sequence continues at coordinate 15,457,563 of OZ001257.1, read as the reverse complement.
TATTTATTTCTAACGTATATACGTCATCAGCATTTACACATTTCGGACATTACGTATATATCGTACCTATAGATGATACACCGTCCATCCATCCATCGATCCCTATCATACAAGGATCATGAGTATAATATCATGAATCTCGCGGTATAATTGCGCCATGCAATTCTATATATTCTAAAGAATATCGATAAGGGGATACGAACAATTTTCTACTATTGAAATTATAGATTTTTGATTTTTTTTCTAATTGTAGATATGCTACCTGTAGTACCTATAATGCTTATAGCTATACTTTTTCTTTTCTTTATTTTTTTTCCCGTCATTCTAGACTGACCAGTACGATTCGAACTCGAACCTAAACGGATAACGGACTACCTATTATTTTTTTTTTTCTTCGATCTGAAATTTTTTCGATTTAAATTCATGACTATAAATCGCGGTCAAAATTTAGAATCTAAAAAAAGGAGGTGTGATTCTGATATTTTTCATATGATAATAAAAAAAAAGAAAAAAAAAAAAAAAAAAAAAAAAAAACGATAAACAGAAATAAAAAATTCGTATGTTGGATTATTAATTCTGGGAACAAAGAATAATAAAAAAAAAAAAAAATACGTACCTAGTTTAAAAAATTCTAGTAGAATATATTTTTCATATGCCTACCATACCTTATACCTGAAAATCTACTTACCTAAAATCTCGTATACCAACTCAATTCAACTCGACCAGAAAAAAAAAAAAAAAAAAAAAAAAAATGAAAAAAGAAAATTTGGTATAACCGTGGTCCTATACAGAGAAGAAATTGTTCCACGACGGGATTATACGCGTCCTCTCGAAATGGAGGCTTTTGTCTATTGGCGTCCGCGTAAGTGTGGACTTAGTTTTATCCTCTCTTTTTTATCTCTTTTTCTCTTTCTCTCCCTTTCCCTCTCTTTCTCTTTCTCTCGCCCATCAGTATATCCGGGTGATGGAGGGGGTGGGGGGTACCTAAAGTCTAGCTGTCGTCTCTCTCGCCACGGTTGACCACCCTCGAAGTCATCCCCTGTATTTTCATCTTGGCTTTTTTTTTCTGTATTTTTTCGTTTTTTTTTTTTTTTTCTTTCTATTTTCGTTTTTCTGTTTTTTGCACTTGTTTTGGGGGAAAGTTAGTGCCCACTATTCGTATACTTATGTATACCTCGCTATATACATGTATGTAGGAATATCTATGCAGGGTGTTGGGCCATTGTATAAACCCACACAATCTCACACTCCTCTCTCTCTCTCTCTCTTTTTTCTCTCTTCTCTCTTTCTGTATTTCATTTCATTATCATACCATTATTATTTCTCTCTTTTTTTTTTTTCATTCTTTCTTCCTTCCTTCCTCATAAATTGGGTTTTTTCCCTTGGTTTATGCTTTATTCGTCCCACTTCTACCATTAATATCGGCGATACCTTACTTCCCCTCTTTTATTTCTTACTCTCCTTCTCTCTCTCTTTCTCTCTCTTTCTCTTATTCTACGCTATTCTGTATATCCATCTATATATAGGTATACAGGGAGTCCGAAATATATATATATATATTTTTTTTGGGGGGGGATTTTTTTTCCTATCGTACGAAAAAAATATACACTGCGGTATATGTAGAGGCCGTTCCTCCTCCTGTACGTGTATGTGTCCCGTTGGGACAGTTATTAATGAACAAAACGATGATTCCCTGTTTTTTTTTTTTTTTTTTTGTTCTTGTTTTAGCTGCGAGAGCAGAGAGTAGAGCTATTTACCAAAAATGAACAAAAAAGAAAAAGGGTCTTCTTCAGTTGACCCCCTGCAGTCAGTCGCTTTTCCTAATATAAATTGATGAACGTATATATACATGTATATATAAAAATTGGCAATTTATTTTTCTTCTTATATATATATATATGTATAATATATACCTGATATAGCAGATATTAATTAATTATTCTATATACCTATATACGATAATTTTATCCAAAATAAAATAAAAAGAACAGAAAGGAAAGAGAAAAGAAGAAAAAAAGAATTGCGATACTATAGATATATACCAAAGATAATATTAGCTGCGACGACTCGACGGCGCCCGGCGTCCCGGCGCACTTGGTATGATTAAAGTCGACTGTGAATTAAGAAGAATAAGATAAAAATGTAAGAAACATCGCGGTGGATATAAAGAAGTGAAAAGGGAAACTGAGAGAGATAGAAATGAAAAAAACAAAAAAAAAAAAAAACAAGAAAAATAAAATAAAAAAAGAAAGCAAAGGAGGAATAGGTATAGCTGTTATATGGTGGTGATGGTGATGGTGGTGGTGGTGGTGGTAGCAATCAGCGAAATGGCGGCTAAAATAAATGAATGGAAATGGAGTCTGTCTCGTGAACGCGGCAGTGGCAACAGCCAAAAACCTAACCGAACCAAACCAAACCCGAAAATACTAAGGCGACCCGATCGCCGTTCCTACTGCTGTTGCTATTCCCGCCTGACTGGCTCCTGGCAGTTAAGGAATGGATTGCTAAGCGAACGCCACATTTGTGATTATAAGGAGCCTAGAGAGACCCGGGTCTTGTGTATTCCCGTTCTCTCCTTCTCCATATTCCATCGCCACTCGCTCATGAAACAGAAAAATAAAACCAAAAATAAAAAAAGCTTTTTTTTTTTTTAATTTTTTTCAGCGTTATTTGTTCATCAACTTAATTGACTGTTCACTAGTTCGTATTAACTTTCGCTCCCAACTACTCCTCTCTCGAAACAGAGAGAGAGAGAGAAATTTCGCATTCGTCACGATGACGAGATTATCATCATCGATCACGCTAATCAATCAAAAAAACAATATATATTTTCTGTTTTTCTATTCATTATTTCCTTTTCTTCTTTCTCTCTTTAATTCCTTATATTTTTTTCTATTATATATATAGATATTACTATACCTCATACCAGCCGAAACTAAACTAAACTAAACGAAACGAAACGCATCCCAGAATACTGGCAGGGTGGTTTAATGCTTCGGAAAAAAAAATACAATAATTTTTATGGGATAATTTTTTTTTTGTCCACTATATTTTAGTAATTCTATTCCATGGGGTAAGTTTGCGAGATATGAACGACCTCTTTCTCTCTCTCTCTCTCTCTCTCTTTCTCTCATTATTATAGAATATAACGTACATACCTATTTATCCGGTTATTTAGTTTCGAAAATTTGAAATGACGAAAAAATGGATCTTTCAATTCTTTAAAGTAATAAAAATTAATGGACAACGTATCAGTTTATTTTATACTTGTATTATGGAATATCACTTTCTCTCATAGATAATCGCCAAATCCTTGAAACAAAACAAAACAAAAAAAAAAAAAAATATATATTAAAATTGATATAAAAATCTTCCAAATCTTGAAAAATATATAATCTGAACTACAGGACCAATATAAGGATCACTGAAAATTTATCTTATCCAGTGAATACGCATAAATTTAATTATTTATTTATTTTTTTTTTTCAAATTCAACAGAATTTTTTCTCAAATATTATTAATTAACGATTAATTAATTAATTAATTAATCAATTAATAAATAATTTTCTTAATTACCGAATTAGATGATTCTATTTTTTTTTTTTTTATTATTTTTCTTTTTAAACATTCCTGTATATCATCTCGTTTCCTGATTCCCTCGCGTTACCCCAACCTACCTCCTAAAAGAGAAAAAGACTAAAACGAAAAAAAAAAAAAAAAAAATAGAATTTTGCAAGTATTACCTAGCGAGATTGTTCGTCGTGGTGGTGGCGGCGTCGGCGTTGGCGGGCGTGGACGTACTCTCCACGTATGTAATCCACATACATCCAGGATCCATACATGTATACATAATGGTATATATATATTCGTATATCCTGTCCCCTCACTCCCTCATCCACATGTGTTTTTTTTTCCCCCCCCCCCGGGGCAAAGGCGGGGGCGAAATTCAAAGGTGGGGCGGTTAAAACCGCCATGTTGGTACCGCCCCTGATACGCGCAGACTCAAAGGACCTGGTCCGAAATATTCCCTTCTCTCTTCATCCATATATCCATCTTTATTCCCGAAGGTCCCTCTCCAGTCTAATGGTGGGGAGGGAGTCGAAGAAGTGTAAGGTCATGACTAACACACAGCTAACAATATATCGTATGGTATATTTATATATATAATGTGTACCTCCTCGTCGTAGTAGGGGAATATACGCGCGCGCAACACGAGGTTAAGGAACGTAAAGGGGGATAGGGGTTACGGTGAGAAGAGGGGAAACCGGAATACGAACCGTTCGCGGGAGGTAAAAGAGGGAAAAACGAGGGAACACCCCTCTCCTATCCCTCCTATACCACCAGGTCCAGGATTATTTCAGAGTCCGACACATATACCAGCTAAAGAGGAAGAGGAGGAGTAGGTGTCGCTACAGGACTTCATCTGCAATCTTACCCCCCTGTAGGAAAGAAAAAAAAAAAAGAAAAATTTCTAAAAATTTTTTTAACGATTTTTTTCCGAATACCTACTCTAACGTTCCTTTATTCGTCTATTTATCCACGCTAACTTTACTCATTTTTTTATTTTTTATTTCTACTCCTCTCCCCTCCTCCACCTTTCTTATATATACCTAAGCGCGTATATCGATGGATTCTTATATTTCTTGAACCCCCTTATACCACTTGCTTGCAGAGTTAAGGCTATATGAGGACTCAGGGGGGTATCGGGAACGAGCGGGGCGGCCATTAGGGACACCTAAGTGCTTTTTGCCAGAAAAATTATACGACAGGCTGGAGAAGTAGAAGAAGAAGAAGAAGAAGGAAAAGGAAGTAGGAAATAGAAAGTAAGGAAAACGTGTTTATATACTGTACATATAGAATCTGAACACTCAGATCATTCCCGCGTAAAGATATATCTCAAGACAGTTCATACTTGTAATTCTTTTCTAATTTGCTAATTTATTTATTTTTTGTTATTCGTTTTGTCGGTTTTTTTTTTATTTTTTATTTTTGGTATAGCTATTCAGCATTCAGTCGTACCTATATAGATACGTTATACAGGGGTACGTAGGGGGTGGTTTTATTATGCAACCCTAGTGTTAAGGTTAGGGTCGCCTGATGAGTTGACTCGGAGGTCCTCCTCTGGGAAATACTCATCCGTGATCTCTCCTGCAGACCCAGACCCTCAACCCTCAACCCTGAATCCACCCACTATTACCCTTCCTTCGAGTTCCTACGTTTTTTTTTTTTTCCTTCTTTCTTCGTCCTTTAGTATATGGAAGTTCATATAGGTATATACATTTTGAAGATGTGTTTCACGATTCAGACATAGATGCGAACAAGTACGACATATCAATCCTGCGCAATGTTTCGAACATATCGAAAGGGTTTATATTATCATCCTTCTAAAAAGAAAAAGAAAATAGACAAAAAAAAAAAAATATATGTGATAAAAGATAATTTTTTTCTACGTAGTAGTAGTAGACAAGTTACTCAGTGTCACCTAGCTATCTACCTATCTACCGTAACAGCGTAAGAATGAAATAGGAGGAGTAAAAAAAAAAGGGGGGAGAAAAACAAAAAAATAAATAAATAAAAAAAATACAGTAAGGGAAGAAATACTAAGAACGTTCGTTCGTTGATGTAGAGATGACTGAGAGAAAGAGCTCGAACAGCTAGGGGAGGGTTTATGAAAGCAAAACGAAGTTTGTACGTGCTCTGCCTATACCGAGATGAAGTAAAGTAAAGTAAAGTAAGGTAAGGTAAGGTGAGGTGAGGTGAGGTAAGGTATAAGGTAGGAGAAATAGGTTCTGCACTGCAGAAAAATGTGTCCAAGAGGAAGGGGAGAGGAGAGGACCGGTAACGTCGAAAGTAATCTTCTGATTCTGAAGGATGCTGATGAGATGAATAAAAAAATTAAAAAAATTTAGATGATATGAGTAACAGTGTAGATTTAATTTATAGTTTATATCAAGTAATGTAATAGTTTCATTGGAAGTTTCCTTAGTCTTTGACAATACGAACCCCCCTCTCGATAAAAAAAAATAAAAAAATTCTCACACCGCGAACTTCCCGGTCTGGAATGAACCCCTCGATAGATGGATAAACGAACCGTCTATACGTATATAATAAATTTGATTTCTAAATGGGTATAGCTTAGGTATTGATTTTTTCCCTTAATGCTCATATAGTTATATATATACAGGCTTATATGATGCAGTCCGCACTCGATCCCCTTACCCCCCCCCCCTTGCAATTGTACCATGCCGAAAAAACGCTTTTTCCCAATCTTGACAATTCCTTTTTTTTCTGTCTCTTTTTTTTTCTACTTTCGATATATTTTCACACATTATATGAATGTGTTTGCACCGATACGTGAACACCATAAATACTATAAATGGCTTTTCTAAGCTTCCCTGCAGCAATTCCCATACGCGTCATGATCACGTACATAAGCATTTTTTTTTTCTATCCTTTTTTTTTTTTTTTTTAAACTAGATGTGTTGTCGAGTAGCGAGGCAGGTGGGACTCTGCTGTATTTCTCCCTCCATAATATTGTTACTACAGTGTTATATGGAAAAGATAGTAATTAATCTGGATCGTAGGGGTCAAACGTAACAATTCTACTGACCAGTTTAGTCCACTCAGGCAGACACCGATCACTCAATGTCCGGCGTGTTTTAACTCTGGATTAAGATAAACCAGACTAACTGCGATGTTGGACAATGGGATTAAAGCCGAGTGTAAATACACGTGTGTGTGTGTGTGTGTATTACGTATGACAACTATCCGTATCGGTATAATAAGAGAAAGAATAATAAAATCGTAGTTTCGGATCTCGTCAATGTACAACTGGTTGCCTTTTTCCAGGCTCAATTATTATTATTATTATTCAAAATTTATTATCTATACCTAATTTTAAATTTTAAATACGACCAGGTCGTATTTAAATAAAATCGATGAAAATTATTAAATAAAATTTCTTTTCTGGACAGTGTCAGCAAATCATTTTTCTTTTTTATTTTTTTTAAATGTTCTGCTCGTTGCGCTCAGTCGAGATGAGGGTCCAGCTCTAGCTATACCGGCGCGCGTGATCTTAAGGGTTTTTCTCGCGAAGTGAAGAACGGGGGTGAAAATTGGAAATTGGGAGTTGGGGATGGCAGGGGGGTAGAAAGCACCGGCGAAACAACTGAAGGCGGCGGCGTCCTGCGTCCTACGAAGCTGTGAGGGGAGGTGGGTAAGGTTGGTGTAAAATATGGATTTCCCTCTCTCCTGTGCAGCAGCTCGGGTAGCGTTTTCTCTCTCCTCATCTCGACGTCGTCGTTCTCCTCCTCGTCTTCGTCTTCGTCTTCGTCTTCGTCTTCGTCGTCCAGGCTGCAGGCCTCCGCTCTCTTCCTTCCTCTCCATTTACACACACACACACACACACAAAAGTATGTATAACGATCTATATATGTGTGTGTGTGTGTTTCTTACTTTAGATACCTACGTGTGACGTCACACATGCCATCCCCATTACGTCGGGGGTGTCGAGACTCGTTTGTTAGACAGTTTTGCTGTTGCTTTTGCTACTTCTGCTCTGTTCAACGATGGTGTTACGTATACGTAGAGTAAACGTATAAGTAAAGGAAAAATTGTAGTGAATTTCACACCAGGTCCAAGAGAGAAGGTCCTGCAGGTAGAGGCTGCAAGAACGCCGCTAGATATAGGCAAAATAAAAACAAGAGAAGGGGTTCAGGGGTTCGGAACGTTTCGTTAGTCTTTTTATTACCATTTCCCCGGGAATTTCTACACACATAGGTATATGTATATATGTATACTATACCTACCCATTTAACTGATATTTCACACATTATATTTACCTGCTGTTACGCTATGGGTTATTATAACCTGCGTAAATTTTCAACTGCGGTAGAAGCTAGGTTAGATTTTATCGATTCATCGATTCGAATAACGGTGAAACTTTTTTACAAAAGGTCTGATAAATAGAACTAGAATATCAGAAGGTAAAGGAGGGAGGGATAGAGAAAGGGAAATACTGACTACCTATATACCTTAACGGGTAATTCTGATTACATTAAAGCCTTGTCAACTGGTCTGGAAGACATTACTTCCTATTACGCGTTATAGCTGTACAGAATTACACTTATATAAAATATATATATATACATATATCGACGTTGCTGCTGCTGCAGCAGTGACGTCGAGAGGAAAGGAATAAGGCGCCATTAAAAGATTTCACCCGGGTCGCGCGTAACCTGGGATGAAAGAGAGAAATAGTAAAAGAGAAAATGAGATAGAAGAGAGTAGTGTAGTATAGTATAAGGGTGAGTAATCCACGAGATACCCCTTCTTCTTCGTCTTATACTTCTTTTACTTATCTTCTTAGTCTCATTCTCATTCCATGAGACAAGAGAGAGAAAAAGAGAGAGAGAGAGATAATGATGATGAAAGTAAAGGACAAAGTCTTTCTTTAAAGAAATTCGTGCGTGGTGATATGCATACGTGAATTGCAATCTATGCAGAGAAAACACACATGTTTGAAGAGTAAAAAGAGAGTAAGAGAGAATGAAGTTAGAAACGCGGGAATTGGCGCGCACGCGAACAGAGATTACACATGACGACGGTATATAAGAGAACACACATCGTCCGAGGCGGTGGTTTTGCAGCTCGGAGAGGCTAGGATTGGCAACCCCCTGATCAATATTCGATTTTTGAAATATCTCCCCACCATTCACAATCCCTAAACCCCTCTCCTCCACCTTTTCCTCTTTTCCATCCTCACACCCTTACCTACCCATCTGCAGGTTCCAAGCTCCTTATCCTAGTTCCACGCGCCGCACCCCCTGTTTATACATATAGATAGGTATATGTATGTATATATGTACGATATATTTATACATATATACTCTATTTTTATTTTTAAACTGGAATACGTCTACGACTTTTCGGTCACCCTACCCCCCACCCCCAGTTTCCCCTTTTTTAACCTAAAAATTCACCATTCTGTATCCATCCATATGTATGTAGATAATCTGGAACGGAATTTTAATGAAATAGATATCGATGGCTTTGACCCTGAACATAAAGCCATGAATGTGTAGAATCAGTAAAAACAAAAAAAGTAAAAAAAAAAAAAAAAAAAAAACTGTCAAAATGTGTTTCTCTCGGGGAATCGTGGAAACCGTTTAAAAGTTTATATACGGTGATACGGTGATGTATAGCTACATGTAACGAAAGGAGGATACCCGGGTTGCCGCTCATTAGGAGACGTTGATTGGCCAGTGGATGTTGGAGTCAGTTGTTTCTAGGCTCCCTTGGGCCACGCCTACCCTCGCCTTGTTTCTCAACCCACCCCGCCGTCTATACGCCAGAACATCGGCGGCTTGGGCGCCGCGACGCTTTCAAAGGCGGGAACTACGGGGACTAATTACGACGCCCACCGACAAATGAAACAAGAGATTAAAGAACGTCGCGTTCTATATTGGTACAAAAATCTCTCTAATCTCTCTGCCTCTTTTTCTCTCTCTTTTTTTTCAGTAAAAAAAAAAAAAAAAAAAAAAAAAATAAAAAAAAATAGAAAAAAAATTAATTTTTTTGGTTCTATGCGATTCATGGATTAATTAATTAATTAATCAATTAATCAATGCATCGATTATACCTCGTCTCAATTTGGAACGGGACAGATTGAAATAAAAAAAATGAAGGAAAAAAAAAAAACCCTCTCCGTCTCTTATTCATTTTTGGGTGCAAGAACTAAGATAGCAAAAAAAAAAAAAAAAAAAAAAAAACTAGAGAAAAGTAAATTAACTCACCGTGACATCACTCTCAAATGTCATTTGTCCGACGTTTATACGGTTTTCTTATACATATCTATACCTATATATATATATACATATACGAAAGTACTACTATATGGTATGTTTTATACTGTCCCCCTTCCCCACTGCCCGTATATATCTCTTCAGTTAGTGATTCTTTAACGTTCTTTTTTTTCCATCTTCTTCTTCTTCCTCTTCTACGTTGCGATCGTCGCTCAAATGTTTTTCCTCCTTCTTTACACATATATCTACGAAAAAGGAAGAAAGAAGAAAAAAAAAAAAAAAAACTTCTAAGTATGTACATATATATATATATATATATATATATATATATATATATATATATATATATATATATATATAGGTATGTATACATATATACCTATGACTATATAACATAGCTGTTGACAAAATACGTCGTCTATACTATATATATGTATATATAAAAATACGTCAAGAATTAATCTAGCTATAGTGTTATACGTTAGAAATGGACGCTATATATTTACCGTAGATGTATATATATGTATGTATGTATATATGTATTATTATTATTATTACACCTATATATGTGTTTTTGTCGCCAAGTTTTAGCCGCCACTATGTACCACGCCGTCGCGAAATCATCCCTCTCCCCCTTTCGTTTCCCCAATCGCAATCCCAATCCCGATCCCCGTCCCTCTCCGCAACCCCGTATATATATATATATACATACCTAGAGGTATCCTCGCTTTCTGCGAAGATCCTGGAGCTCCGCATGGCCGAGAGGCGCGGAAAGGGAAACGTTCGAAATATGAAATATGAAGGCTGGGCTAGCTAGCTAGCTAGCTAGCTAGCTGTCGCGACGTTGTTTTGTTTCAGGGGTGGGTGACGTCAACACGCTCGTTTGTCACTGTTCCTTCTCTGTTCCAACCCAAACCCAACCCCTGACTTATACCCGAACCATCCACCCGACGATCTAACCCGGCTAACCTATACGCGGGGCTCGTACCCCGTACCCCGATCTTACCAGCCTTTTTTTTTTTTCTTTTTGTTACGTGTATACGTGTGTGTGTGTAAAGTAAAGTAAAGTAAAGTAAAGTAAAGAAGAGAATAGACCATATATGAGGATATTTTGTAGGGATAAAGTTTCAAAATTTTTGACAATGATCAGAGAGATAAAAAATTTCCGAAAGGGTTTGTTAGTGGTGCGCGTGGTTGATAATTAAAAAATCTATATACAAAGTTGTGTATGTGTTTCGTGTGTTCAATGGAATATGAATATAGACGTAGAGTATTTAATTAAGTATAAAATTAAACCCTGGGGAGTTCGTAATTGCGTGATTAGCGGTATATAGGTAGATAGATAACTGCAATGGATGTATATGTATATACGTTCGTATATAATCGAGCTGCTGTACTCGACGGCTGCTGCAGCATAACGTACAACGTAGAGCGCGAAAGGTCCCGGGAATCCAATCAGCGGATTCCCTAAGTGGCCAATCAAATACTCTTGAACCCACAACTAGCCAATTTGCATCGAATCTAAATCCCCCCAAAGTTCGGAAACTCTGCGGGATCTATATGTATATGTACATATATAGATATAGATATATATGTATTATACATTATACATGTTGTATTGTACGCCTAACTAACTAACGCAGGCAATTATATATATATATATATATATACCTATGTACCAATTCAAAAATGAATTATACTCTGAAGATGTATATAAGTACATAAAATGACTAATTAACTTCATGTATAGATATTTAATTAAAAAAAAAGAAATCCTTCGTGATATACAAGATCAGTTTTTTTTTTTTTTTTTTTGCTTTGCAGAATTATAACGATTTTGGTAGATACAGGATAATGTTTATATCCGTAAAAATTTGACTTATATACGTAATTATAATTATGATTTATTTGAAAAAAAAAAAAATAAAAAAAAAAAATTTAAGGGGATTTGATGTAATAAATATCGTATCTAAGTCCGTGAAAGTTAATTTCGTGTCCCTGTTGCTGCTGCTGCTGCTGTTGCTGCTGTTTTCCCTAGTACTAATTTATTTAAGCGAAATAGCGGTGCGGGGTATAGGCTATAGATATAACTTGCCGGGTTTAAGGTATATAGGGAAGACACGAGAAGACGGAGAATAAGGTAATTTTGTTTAATTTATCAAAACTGCCTCGAGTAGCTTTATACCTACAGCTATATACGTAGGTATATAACATAAAGAGAACGCCGGCCGGTGCGGTACTGCTGGCTTGCCTCTTATACCTTAAATACATAAATACGTATATTAGGTATAATAAATAAACTTTGAAAGCCTAATTTTATACTTGATTAATTAAAAAGTATGAACTTTGATTAAAAAAAAATAATAATAATAATAATAATAATTTTTTGATTTCATTATTCGTCCATATATGTATGTATATATATATATACATATATGTGTCTATGCAATTATTTATGTATATGTGTATGTATTTGGGGTTTATATGTATAGGGATGATCATGGGGCCCCCGCAATTTTAGATTCAAATTTTGGCAATCTAATTAAATGAACAAAAGAGCAACGAGCGTTTGATCCGAATCGGGTAGGTGGTTCAACGGGGGTTTTCGTATATACATATTGTTCTCCGCAAAGTGGCGCGCGAGCGAGGCACCCGGTTTATATATATATATATAGGTATATATGGTTATAGCTATAGGGCAAGTAAAATTATGAATAATTCCGAATTCAAATTCGGTTAATTTCACGAGCTGGTTTTGTTACGCTCTAAAATATATATATACATACAGTATCTCTATACGTGTAATATATATATACTGGAGCCATTTTATAATTAATCCACGTATATAACAGATGCGTACTGTAGTTTCATATACAACGTATATTATAAATAGAAATTTAAATTTATTATAAGAAAGATGAGAAATAAAAAAATAATAAAAGTACCTAAGCAAAAGAAGAGAAGACGAAGAGAAGAGGAAGAGAAGGCACCTGCTACCCGAAGTATACCGATGGCTCTGGAAACTGTAGTCTAGCACTTCTTTTCCGCCCTATAATATCTGCAGTAACTCCTCTCTTTCCATGGAATAAACAATTTTTTTTTTCTCTCTCTCTTTATTTTTTCTTGGGTTTTTTTTTTTTTATATATATGTATATATTCTTATACCTGCCGCTGCTGTTTTCGCCACGTCACATCTTCAAAGTCGTCGTCGTTGATTCTTGGCACCCCCCTCCCTCCCTCTCTCCCCCCCGTTTCTCGTAAAAACTTTGAGAGCTATTTGGCTAATCAAATTTTAACTCGATTAGTTCTTCGTGTATATACATATAGTTGTACATATATATGTATACATAGATCGTATATAATTCATTATTAGTACAGAAGGAAAGAGATAGGGCAGGATGTGTGTATATACATATAATTATAATTAAGAGAAACAATAAAAACATAAAGAAAAAAACAAAAAATAAACAAGGAAATCTCTGCTGCAATGGGGATAGTCTAAAATAAGTTTATTTTCTTCGACTTCACTGTCTGACTCCAACAACTTGAGCCAACCATTTCATATGCCATTGCGTTGCTGCTGCTGGCTGCTGCTGCTCCACTGTTCAGGAATGCAACATACACGTCGATTGTAAGGAGAGGAGCTGCGAGCTGAAGGAGAAGAAGAAGAAGAAGAAGAAGAAGGAGCAAATATAGTAAGAAAAATAACAAGAATGAGACTGGGAAGCGACTACTGTGCATATGCTGGTCGTAGTTGTTTTTTTTTTTTTTTTTTCTCCCTTTTTACTTCAATTTTATTTTATTCTTGTTTTTTTTTTTTTATTCTTTTTACCTTCTTGCTCCTTGCGAGAGCTGATTGACTCGCGTCAGTCTCCTCAAGTCTCCCAGTTACTCGATATATATATATGTATATATAGGATTCATGATATCTCCTTCGCATATATGCAATACTTTACGTATAATAGAACCGTATATATATATATATGATCCGTGATTCTTCACTGTGATAAATGAACGCGTTATATTTGTTAGACTTACTTACCTCGGTACACAGTACCACTATTTATAGCTAATAAAAATATATCAAATTGTTCGATATTGTCATCTCCGGCAAAAAAAAAGAAAAACAAAAAAAAAATGGTATAAATCCAAAATCCTCGAAAGTCTGAGCGAATTTCCGAGAAACATGTGCAGTTATCGGAGTCTCGGAATTAGTCAGGTGTATCTGGAATTCGTATGGGAATTATTTAAAGCGATTTAAGAGTTACCGGAAAATTCTGTCCGCGAATCTGTCACCTGATACAAAAGAAAAAAATGAAAAATTGTCAAATGATGAAAGTTAACCGAAATCTGTGCTTGTCGATAACGTTGTTTAAACATTTTCAAAGGATGACACGTTTTAGACAGTCGGAAACACCGTTTAACGGTCTTTGAACCGATCGTAGGTCAGTTTTTCGTTTTATTTTTTTTTTTTTTAATTAGTCAATTTTCAACGGCATAATTCATTTAAGATCTGTGTACAATCGATTCTGTATCGATTAGATATTATTTTTTTTTTTTTTTCCTCACCATGTATAAGCTATGGGATTGTATATAAAAGAAAAAAACTTCGTTTTGCACTATAATGAATTTATTTATATGGTATCAAAAATACATAATACTTTAGTGTATATACATATATATATATATATATATATATATATATATATATATATATATATATATATATATATATATATATATATATATATATGACGAAAGATATACGTCGACGCGCGGAGAGGCGTGGAGAGTAAAGGAGGATAGTCGCGGCATGAGACGATCACCAAGTCAAATGGTCTCGCAACGCGCCAGCGAATAATCTTAAATTCAAATTAAGAGCGAGTCTACAAATTTAAACAATAAACGATCAGATTCTCAGCGATTCAAATTTAAACACGGCGAACAATGGGCCCCACCGCCGCCGCCGCCGCTGCCGCGATAGTATTTGCCTTGGCTATAACACAACCGGGAACAGCAACGGCAACGGCAGCTATACCTTATACCTTTATACCTATATGTATACCTTAGGCTACGCCAAGCTACTGGAACCTCCTTAATTCTTCCCCGCTGCCCTCTATCCGATCCTGTGCCGATGGAATAATACGACAGACGACCAAATAATCTGAAAGATCTTCGCGCGCCGAGTTTATACGGAGAGGGGTTTTATAAACAAGCATTACCTATATATATAATAAATTTATTGACCAAATTTCTTTGTATATAATATACTTAATATTGCGTATATAAAAGATGTAACTCTTTCATAAATTATTTTCTTGAAGAATTAATAATGAAATAATTAAAATTAGATAAATGAATTAAAAAAAAAACTTGTTTGAATGTTTTTTTTTTCTTTTTTTTTTTGTTGAATCAAGTCATAGCTCTATATGTTTTGTATGTGAAAGAAGGCAAAGGGCCAGGGGGGTAGACGGTCGTGGAGGATATAAATAAAAAACAGTAAAAAGAAGAAAAAAAAAAAAAAACAGAAAAAAAATCGAATTCTCGATGAAGCCAGCCAAACCGCCTACAGCAGGAGTCTCTCGACGTTTCTTTGTGAATTCGAAGCTGAGACTGAGGAATGATAGAGTGAAAGAGAGAGAAAGAGAGAGTGAGGGAGGGTGGGTGACTAGGTGGGGTCTTTTGAAAAATTAAGAAGCTCCTAATTCCGGGCAATGGCGAGAGAGATAGATAGAGAGACAGAGAGAGAGAGAGAGAGACTGCAGGTAACGTAACGAAATTCGATCTAAAAAATGAGAAACGAGTGGAAATAGGTATATAGGTATATACACAAGAGGGGAGGAGTGTGGTATAAGCGTTGAAAAAAAAAGGTTATGTAGCTTATAGCTTGACTGCAGCTGAATAAGTAAAAAAAAAAAAATCGAAGAAAAAAAAAATAACATATGAACAGAGTGAGAGAGCGAAAAACGATCGGCAAACTATACACATTGGACGAATTGAATCTCGTTGTTTATTTAATTTTTTTAGTTTTTTTTTTTTTTTTTTAGGGGGGTGGGGGGTTAGAAAATGATCAAAAATCGATCTTATTTTACGGGCTCGGTTTATATATTCTAAAAAGAGGAATTAGATGGGTATATACTATAGTATATATAGTTATGTATCATAGCGAGAAGAACAGTTGCGCATCGCGTATATATAATAATCTACTTAAACAACACATTAGTATGCGAGTGAAAAGTGAAATAAGAGATGATAAAAATTTGAAAGTTGGAGGAGTGAGGGATGAGGGATGAATAAAAAATAAAAAATAAAAAAATAGTCAAAAAAGTAGAAGAAGAGGAACGTGAGTATCATCAGGCTGTTGAAATGATGAGAAAATAAAGAAAAAATAAAAATAAATAAATAAAAAAAGAACCTAAGAGAGAAATCGGATCCCTCCTTCTCCTATGCTCCTTCATCTTTCCAGAGTAGAAAAAAACAAAAAAAGAAAAAGGAAAAACAGAATATGAATTTAAATTGAAAATAAAGGAGAAGCCGGTGCAGAAAATAACAAAAAAAAAGAAAAAAAAAAAACTGATTTCTTTGTGTGCTAAGTAGCGCAGCTTCTTTCTCCCTTATATATATATACTGCTTTTCAGAATCTTCTTTATAATATACATATATGTACTATACATAGTTATCCACGTTAAAGCGATCATATACAATAAATATGTATATTATACCTATGTACACTTTTAGATTTATTTATTTAGTTTTTGTTAGTTTCTTTTCATCTTGTTACCAGAACCGAAATTCGTTCAGTAATAAATTTCGTAATTGTAGTCGAATCAGTGCGAAAAAATATGCGAAATTTTATTCGATATTTTTATTTTTATTTCATTCTATTAAAATAGGTATATGAATATAGGTATAATACATACCTATGTACTTAAATGTATATATCCTGTAATTAAATAGACTAGACTTTATTTTATAATTAACATAATTACATCTTGTCGTGAATTTTTGTCATGATATTATATATTCATGGTATATTGTATATATTTACATAATTTAAAGAATATAAGTATACGTATATATATACCTATACATGGTATAATTGATTCATCTTTCTTTATATCGGATATCAATCTTACCAGCTATCGTTTATAACCTACCTTTACGCCTGACGTCACGCAGCCCAACTGACGCTAAGCGCCGCCGCTGGAAAAACGTCAGGGGCTATAATTTTCCTGTTCACCTAGATACTTTATATTTGTTTTCCCAGAATCAAAAATAAAAATGAAGAAAAAAATTAGAAAAATTGTTCGATAATAAACATCGATGCAAAATCTACGATCTGAAAGACATATAAAAAAAAATAAAAATTTTATTTTGCTTCTCTCTTTCGTTATTTTTATTCCATCCAAATTTAAGTATTTTTAAAAATTGTTCGAATTAAAAAAGTGGAGGGGGAAATTTCTTGGTTAGAACTTGGAAGATGCGTGGATTAGGATTGCATCGAGTTTCCGGTCATCGTCATCATCGTCGTCGTCGTCGTCAAGTTAAGAAAATCGGGTATATGTAGTAGGCGGTAAAGTTCTTCGAAGAGAAGAGAAGAGGAGAGAAGAGAAAAGCAAAGGCAGAAAGCGAAAAGGATGAGGATAGGCGGAATCAGAGAGCCCCGCAGTAGAGGTGTAGGACGTGATCGAGATCTCGTAGCTAGACAAACAACTGGTGTTCTTCGGGCTTGTGCACCGGTTCAAAAATTTGTACATTTAAATTCAACCGGCGTTTCCGGAGTCAGCCAGTTAGCTCTACCCGCCCGCTCGCCTTGTGTTATTCTCATATTCTTATTCCATATACACATCTGTATGTATGTATGTATGTACGTACATAAGTACATAGATACATACATATATATATACATACTTACTATATATTTATATTATATATACATATACATATACATAGCCATCTACAAAGTACCTACCCGAAAGTTCGCACGGTATTAATATAATAGTTTCCAAAAATTTGATTTTTTTTTTTTATTCTCGTTTGCTTGGTTTTCTGTTTTGTTCCAAATTTTTTTTTTTTCTTTCAAATTTGTAGTTTTTTTTTTTTAGTTTAATTTACAACTGAAAAATAAAAAAAAAAAAATTGAGATATATGTAAAGTAAAACGTGCTGCAGGTATATAGTACAGCTATATGTAAAGTATATATCTTCTTCATACCGCTGATAGGATCAAACTGTAATTATTATTTGTTTCTTTTTGTTTTTTTTTTTGTAATTTTTTATTTCATTTTTCGTGTATCTACAAGTGTTCACAAAATTACGTAGATACGCATATAAATTGACAAAAAAAAAAAAAAAAAAAGAGGGGGAAATAAAATCCAGAGAATAAAAAAAAAAACCTAAAATAACAAAAAAGTTGAAAAATAGAAATAAAAATAAAAATTAAGGCCGAAAGCTCGAGAGCATCGTGTATAGGTACGATTTACTGTACATACAATACATGTATGATAAGTATGTGTTAGTATTTGTAAGAGATCGCTTGATGAATTTAAATATTTGAATTAAGTATACGCTCAAGATGGTTTGCGGGGGGAATAGTTTTTTCTTTTTTTTTCTTTTTTATTTTTTTCTTTCTTTTTTTCGGTCCCATTCATGCGCAACTTGTGCGTTGTTAGAGAGATATTACGTCAAGACAGATATATATATATACGGGAATAGACGCGTAGGTATACCCGCCGCCGCGTAATCTTTACGTTATGATCTGAGAGAACAAGAAAAGACGAGAAGAGGAGTAGCTGCTGCAGGTCCCCGTAAAGACAGAGTTAAAAAAAATAAAGATCATGTGTAGGTACATACATACATAGAGATGAGAAGGAAATTAACGGAATAAAAATAATAACAATAATAATAATAATAATAATAAGACAGAGAGAGAGAGAGAGAGAAGGGGGCACGTTTTGGGCCGGAACACAATCCGTCATCTCCAGATTTAGTATATGAACCTGAATATTTTTTTATACTTTTGGTTTTAGAACAGAGGGAGAAAGAGAGGAACCGTAAAAATAAAAAAAAAAAAAGTTAAAAAGCAAACAGAGTTGAAGGAAAGAAATTAAGATGATATAATTGATAAAATAGAGCGGCGTCCGTGTTTTTGTCGTAAAAAGTAACGTTACTACCTACATACAACGACCATGCTACTACTTCTTGGGTCTGAGTGTATAAGTACCTGTTTAAATTTTAACATTTTATGGTATGTATGAATGTACATACTAGTATGTACACTACCAACATATATATATGTATATATATACGTATATTAAGGTATAACAGTTTTCATTCAGAGAATACCTGGAATAGAACCGGAGCTGAAGAATAAATATCGTGTTCTTCCTCTTATTTTTATACTTCTTCTTCTTCTTTTTCTTCATCGTCATGTATGTACCTACCTACCTACCTACCTACCTACACTCTTTGAATAAGAAATGAAACTCGTGTTTTTTTTTTTTTTAATGTCTTTATTATATTGTTACTCACAAGGGGTTGAAATATTTACGGATGAAAAAATTCAATTTTTATTTTAATTTTTTTGTTTTCTCTTTAAACAGACGTTTTATCAAATTTTTAGGACACTGTTCACAGTATGGGATTATACATACGATTATAAATCGATAGAAAATTTAAAAGATTGAAAAAAAAAAAAAAACATTTTGTTTTTATATTCTATTTTTTTTTTTTCTTTTTCAAAATGTAGTGGGAGGTTCTTGGACAGTATTGGCTGGTCAGAAATCGAAATAAAACTAAACTAAACCAAATGATAAACTAAAATGAAATGAAAAAGCGTTTATATACCGATTCTAATCAGTCTAATTTGAATCAAGAACAATGGCCGTTGTCGAGTTTTTTTTTTTTTTTTTTTTCTTTTTTTTTTATAGCTATAATAGTTTGATTCGTTTGTAGCGTTACGTTTTTCTGTCTGTCTGTCTGTCTGTCTCTGCTACCTATATGTGTATATGTATATCGTATACACACACACACACACACACACACACATACACAGATAATTCATTGTGTATACATACATTATTATGTATACATACATATATACATACATTTAAAAGCTAGAACCAAGGATTGAAATTCTGGCCTTTGGACTGATCGTGCTGCTGCACCATAACCATCGACATCGACATCGACATCACCACCAGCAGCAGTCAGTGCAGGCATTAGCGTAGCAGTATGGCCATAAGGAGCGGGCAGTCAGTCGCGTCTAGAGAGATTAATGACACTAAAATTCAAAAATCGAACGCGGTGGGGAGCCCCAACACCTTTTTTTTTTCTTTCTTGGTTATTTTTATTTTTTATTTATTTTATTTTTTTTTTATCATCTTATCCCTTTTCTACAATACCTACACATTGACGATTAACCAAACGAACCTTAAACTAAAACCTCAACCTGCTGCAGTGACGATGACCATTCCCTATGCTAACAATCCTTACCTTTCTTTTATTTTTATTTTTTTTTTTCTCTCTTTTTCTTTTCCTTTTCTTTCTTCGGCTGCATATAATATTCGAATTGATCGATCGTGTTTTGTTTAACAGAAATTAATTTTCAATCTTTAAACACTGATGACTGAATGATTCCGAATTTATTTTAATAGACGATTTCGAATTTTTGAAAAAAACTTTGAGATCTAATGTATATAAATTTCTTTAAAAATAATGATCAAACGTCTCCTCGTCCCTACATCTACTTTAATCTGGGTGGTGTTTAATAGGCAAATTAATATAATTGCTAAAAAACTGCAACCCCTATCCAGAACGAATTAATGAAATACTGATAACAAGATGAGTAAAAGAAAGAAGAAGAAAAGAGAGATAGAGAGAAAAAAACAGATTTACAGGGCGGTTCACCCGTTACACGTATAGTCAAAAAGCTCGTAACTTTATAATTCGAAACGCCGCGGGGTTTGGTATACATATAGCTATGTATAAGTATACGAGTATGCGAGGTCGAGGATGAGGAGAGCGCATTCCTTTTGAATTCCAAACTCAGGCGGCGGCCCTCCTCCCTCTCGCATTACAACAGTCGAGCAGCATCTGCATTCGGTATTCTTTTCCTTTACTTTACTTTACTTTACTTTCCTTTCCTTTCCTTACTTCCTCGTACATACATATATACATACGCATACATGAATTATATCCACATACCGATATCGTCATGCGTATGTTGGTAACAGTTAGGGAACGGTGAAAGATCGAGCGTTGAATAGGGAGCGCAAAACATGTGCGAACCGGAAGTAGCGAGTTTGTATCGCTTAATGAGTTGACAGAGTTGATAATTGATAACACTTCCGAACCCTTGTTTCGGAATTATAGAGATCCGGGGTCTAGATAAAACTCACCGCTCGCTACACACTCATGTAACCAGCACCGGCAGCACCGGAGACCCCATAAGCACAGCACAGCACAGCATAGCATAGCCTCGGGGAAACTTTACGCGCGCGCGCCGCGACTCTCCGCTCCGCTCCGCACCGCACCGCATCGCATCGCCCGGGTCTCCGGACTGCGTGACGCGTTCGTTCAGATACCATCAGTCTTTGTTTCCGTTTTACAAAACCCTCGCCCTGCAGCCCCAGACCCAGCTATATCGTTATGTATATATACATGGTTAGGTTGTATGGTGGATGGCTATATGGAGTTAACACACGTCGGCCAGCTTACGCGAGCCGAAACGAGCTGCAGGTATTCCTGCTGCACGGACAGATATGCTAATCGAGTTCTAGCCACGATTAAGGTTACCTTTAATCGTTTATGCCACCACCGATGCGATGCGGCTCAAGCGGCTGGAACGCTAATTTCAATTTATGATGTTAGGCGTATGGGTACAGGTATGCGTGTAGGAAGCTTTTTGGGGGGGATTATTTTACATCTGAGTTTATAAAGAGCGTTTTTTTTTTTTTCACACGGTTTACTGAATCCTGGTTTTAAACAATTTTTTTTTTTTTGTTTCTTCTGGTTTCTATCGATCGACAAAAGTATAATTACAAAAAATGAAATGGTAGATGTATAAATTTTCGTTAGTTCGTAATATCTCGAACTTTAACGTTCCCTAAAATTCAAAATCGTCTGAAATTAATTTGCAATTTTGAACGTTCAGAATTTGAAAATACAAAAAAGAATTTGAATCCAGCCCATCTGACTTTTTGTATTTTTATCTAAGGGAAGATCCTACTGAAATTTTAACCACTACATGAAAAAAAAAAAAAAAAAAAAAAAACATATTTCATAGCTCGGAATTGATTTCCAATGGCCGAAATAAATGGAAGAAGGTGAAAAACTCCCCCTATCCTTAACTCTATATTTTTCTTATAAACAAAAAAAAAAAAAAAATTGAGTATCCTTAACTGAATTTGTCTTGTTGTTCTTATAATGTTAGAGCTTTCTCGGAAAAAAAATGATAATTTGTAATTATGATCTTCTCTTAAATGGAAATTATTTTCACAAATTAAGAACCGTTTTAAATTCCTGCATTTCTACATGTATATAGAATAAAATTGAACTAATTCCACCCCCATATACACTGTACATAGTTTTATATATCTAAATACCAAATTTAGTTCCACTTGGATAATATTTAGTCGCCAACATTTATTTAATTGCTTGGTAATCGTTACAGGTACCTATACCTACCATTATAGGTGCAGGTAGTAGGTAAATTATACACGTCTGTTTCCGGGATCTATGGTGGGAGTGCATGCGGTATAATAATATATGGGTATATATGTATATATTTTTTTTGTTGTTTTTCTTAGTTTTACAAATTTATTCATTACCCTGAATAGCGAAGCCCAAACCAACGACGCTACGCGACCGCGACGACGCAGGTTGAAGATATACGCGACATTTGGGCAGCGCACGGTAGATACCTTCTTCTTCTTTTCTTATTATTTTTTTTTTTTTCTATTTTTGTTGTTTTTTTTTTTTTCTTTCCTTCTTCTTATTTTCTATTCTTACCTTATTATTCACATGCGATCCTTGAGACATGGAGAACAACTTTTGTTTATGGTTTCAAGCTGCAGTGTGGGTATAATATTGTCCGTATAACTATACGTATACATATACATATACAGCCATAATGCACCCTTAACTTGTACTATACGGGAGAAAGATGTCTGCATGCTTACATCTCCGGTATATTTTCTCCACGTTCAGGGTTTATGCTAGGAAAATGTTATTGTGAAAAGCTGTTTCATTTTTTTTTTCGTTTTTTTTTTTATGTAAAATAGTTATAATAATATATCTACGTAGCAAATTATTGGCACCTTATATTATATGTACACGGGTATATATAATTTATATACTGTATTGGCGTCGTGTGGATATTATTCATGCCATCCTGTGATGTACATACATAACGTTTGTATATTTTATATATATAGTGTTTTATACTTTCTGTACCACTTCAAACCTCTACACATACATACATACATATATCAACCTGTCCAAAGTATATGTATATGTATATATAGGTATCTAATCGTGACACGAATTGCGACGCGTCGGGACGACTGCACCAAATACCAGACAACGATTCGTCAAATGATGCGATCGAGAAATAGCGAGTGATTGAGCGAGTGAGAGAGAGGATAGAGAGACGTCGGGTTTTACATGTAGCAAAGCCTTAGAATTTAGAATTGCACTGAAATCATGTGGTTTTTTTTTTATTTTTTTGTCCCAGACTCAAATTTCCCCCCACTTTTATTTTATTTATATTTTTTACTTTCGTGTATGTGTGGGAATTTTTTATTTTCATTTTTTTTTTAAGTTTATTTCTCTCGCTTCATCTTCGCATCTCATCTCATATAGTCGACTACCTTACCTACTGTTGCAGACACACTACTGTTCGAGATTAGATCTGCGTACTCAACGTTTCTTCAACTTTTGCAACTTTTGTTGCTGTTGCTGTTGCTGTTATGTACCTTTTCCTGATGCTGATGCCGCCGCTGTTGCTGCTGCTGCTGCTGTTGTATACTCTGCAGTGTAGTCTCATGTTACAACTAAAGGTAAGGTTTTTATATTCTTCTACCTTATTATATTATATCCCTGAAAAATAAAGAAGATAAAGAAAAAAAAAATAAAAATAAAGAAATAATGAAAAATTTATAAAATATAAAATAAAAACCAAGAAAACTATTCTGCAATTCTATATACGCTATATATACAAGTATATGTATAGTAATGATGCACTCACTGACTATGAGATACATACATTCAAATTTTGCAATGCAAAATTATTTCGAAACTGGGATAATAAAAAATACCATATACTTATATAAGAAGTTCACTACAATAAGCGTATATTGAAATTTTTCGATTTTTTAGATTTTATAATATGAGGGGAAGGGGGATACCCCATTTTGTCCGCAAAATATAGAAAAGAAAAAAAAATTCATTTTCACGATAATTAAAAATTTGTTCCTTATTTTTCAAATCTCAAACGTAAAAAAAAAAAAGAGTGAAAGAATATGGAAAAAAAAACAAAATGGAATAAAAAAAAACCAAATAAAATATCGTACTTTATACATATTTAAATAATATTTTAGTATATATATGTATATACCGTATAAATAAATACAGGTAATAATTATTTTAATTTATTTTCGTAAATATCAATCGATAAAATTCTATACCTACTATACTAACACAAAATAAATATGAAGAAAAATAAAAATCTTCTTTGAAATAATAATTATAATGAGACATTGAATTTTATCTCGTCAAGATCATCTCTTCTAAACCGATTATAAAATTTGAATCTATATAAAATACGTGCGAAATAGGGTATATATATATATATATATATATATATATATATATATATATATATATATATATATATATATATATATATATATATATATATATATATATATATACCTATACCTACATACGTAGATATAAAGATACCCTAATTCATGGAATGATGTATTTTGCGATTCTTTAGCTATACACAGTATTTCGCTTTAAACGTTCGTCGTGTTAGTATATACATATATATATATATATATATCTCGTTCATTTATTCCTTCTTTCGTTCGTTGGTTGGGTATCCGAGGGATTCTTATCGCGCGTCGGGATCTTATATAGCGGTCGCGCAGTCGGTGGCTATGCGCGCAAGCGAGCGAACGAATAAGCGAGTAGATATATATATATATATATATATATATATATATATATATATATATATATATATATATATATATATATATATATAATCTATAGGAGCTGTTGATGCTGCATGATGCTGCCTAGCGAAAGAACGAACTCTAACAACGAGCGAACGTTTTCTACGAACTCAAGAACACGTCGTCGTCGATCCTTCTTCGACTGTTCTTCTAATAGACGATTTGAATTTTTGAATACGTTATATATGTATACCCTTATATACCCTAACCGATCGCTAGACCCCAAACCCTAAACCCTAACTCGCTAACTTAACCGTTTCACAGATCGCGGGGATATTCGCCGCTTATTATATACCCCCCCCCCCCCCCCCCCCCCCCCGCTCTTCCCCCTCTTATATACACGTATATCTATTCATCTATCTTTCTATATAGATCCATACATAGGTATGTAATACCTATACACCTATGTGACGGAGAGAGAAAATCGAGTAGCAAAGCATCCGTATGAGAGCGATCGCGATCGCTTTGTCTTTTCGCGGTGAGGCGGCTAACTCTTCTGCCTATATATCTGTTTTCTCTTTTTGTGCATGTCTCTCTCTCTTTCTTTTTCTCTTTTATTCGGTTTTTTGTATTTTATTATTTTTTTTCAGTCTTATTTTTGATATTTTTTTTTTTTTGTTTTGTTTTTTTTAGTTATTCTTATTCTTGTTTTTGCCTATATAGACTTACGGACGGGGACGAGGGAATGATTTTGAAATATTTGTCGCCGGGCATAAATTTTCGAAGCGGCGTGGACGCGGACGCGGACGCGGACGTAGACTTGCGCATACTTAAATATGGACCGAACTCGTTCTCATCTCTCTCTCGCCTTTCGTTCTTCTCGCTATTCTCTTTCACTTCTTCTTCTTCTTCTTCTTCTTGGCTCTTATTTATTTATTTATTTATTTTTGTATTTTGTTTTTTATATATACCTACTCCTTCTTATTTTCGGGTCGAGACCCCGCGTCGTCGGGTCGGCCATTGTCTCTTCTTCGCTAATAAACTATACCCCGATCGCGCTCGCGCTCGCGCGCTAGTCCCTGGATTACCGCGGTATATATTATTATTATTATTATTGTTATTATTATTATTATTATTATTATCATCTCTTGACAATGAGAAATGTCCAAAGATTTTCTCGATATATATATATACCTATACCTATAACTACCTTGCCAGCTAACAGCGTTATGGAATTTATCCACCACCATACCGATACCCCTTTGAACGACTTGCATATATTATATATACTATACACACTGCAAATAATATATAACTATATATGTAGGCTTACATGATTTTTTAAGTCAATCCTTATTTTACAACAACGGATAGGCGTTACGGTTCTCGTAAGCGTTAAATCGGACAAGAGAATTGAAGAAGATAGGCCTTATACGTTCGCATATGTACCTAACCTACCTTACCTTAAATCTTGAGACTTACGTCTTACACTTTTTTGTTTTTTTTTTTGTTTTTTTTTTACTTTCGTTTTGATTACTTTATCGAAAATTTTTTATTGTTTTTTTTACCTGTTTAATTTTTTGATACGGATTTTTTTTTCTGCTCTAATATTTTTTTTTATGGGAATCGAGATATCCCTAGGTCTTGATAAAATATATATCTTTTACCCGATTCCTCATTCTGTAGGATTCTCGTATATATCTATATTAGCAAAGGAGAAGATTGAATTTACCTATTTCAATTTCTGCGACCAAATAATCCAGCGTTTATCAGGCTTCTATTTCTTATTTTTCGTTTTCACACCGAACCTCTTGTGCAGAGACGATCCTTTCTTTGGTCAACGAATTATATATAAAAATTGAAAAAAAAAAAAAAAAAAAACGGACACTGTCCGACTTATACAGTCAATACCACGTAGGTATAGAAAATTCTTAATATCACATACGATCAATAGTGAATGTTTTTGCAATTTCCTTTTTTTTGTACAATTCTACGATAATCTTTGATTCTTGATAACGAAAATCGCGGATTATATCAAAAGCAATAAATAAATAAATGAATAAGTTGATTCGTAGAATCACGTACCTTCCTACACGGGGTTAAAAAATGTTAATTACAATTATTCCAAACGTATGAATGAATGAGCTGGTAAATTGGCTCGACTTGAATCGAATGGTGGGACCCTCGTAGTTATAGTTGACTAAACGTATAAGAGATAATACGCATGAAACGCCGCGGGCTTAGAACAATCAAGATCATCATAGGTTTATAGAGTGTGAATATTATAGCTTTGCCGATGATTGGGAGAACCCCTTTTAACGACAATATTCATACATATGCATATATACATAGTATAGTGAAGAGATGTGATCCGACTTTGAAATGAAATGGCATGACATGTATTAGCATTGTTAACAAACCGTTGACGCGTTAGTTACAAAGCCCAGTAGCATAGTTCAAGTTGTTGTTCATATTTCCCCCCCCCGATTCTTGATCCCCTTTTTCATTTTCATTTTCCTACTTCTCCTCCTCTTCTTCTTCTTCTTCTTCTTATTCTTCTTCTACTACTACTAATTCGTATTCCTCCTCGTCTGCATTGACCCCGCTTGACTGACTACTCTGCCGTGAATTGCCTTCAGTATATATAGTCCGGCCCCGCGGGCATTTTGTATTAACCAAAAGGGTTGGAGTGTAACTTCGAAGGCACGAATATGTAAGGGATAAATTAGGGGTGGGATTTTAATTGACGTGGAAATACCGATTCTCTTTTGCGATATGGATCCCCATCCCATCCCTCCAGCTATCGTTTCATTTGTTCGTTCTGTGTGACCCGAGAAAGAGGGGTTCGGTTCCACCGGACGCAATAAGGAAAAGGGTTAGTTAGTTAGTTAGTTAGTTAGTTAGTTATATTGTACTTTATACTTCGTACTTTTCATGCTGATCTCGCATAACCGTCTCTCTCTCTCTCTCTCATATTTATTCCCATCGATCTTCCCAACTGCGTTAATAAACCTCGTCTAACGATGTATAAATCAAGAATCAAGAATCTAGAATCTAGATTGAAGCAGGGGGTTTTGGAAAATTCTTCGTGGGTGAATCTTAATTCGAAAACTTTACCAAAATAATAATAATAATAATAACAACAAGAACAATTTTCATCATCAACCCTTAAGTCCAGCAAAAGGGATTAAACAGCATATCTAAAATTCTTCAACGATACCAACGAGCTATACAGGTGAAAAGGTTAAGACGATAGGTGGGCATAGTTTTTAGACAAAGGAGTAAAACGTGAGTTACAAGGGTGGAACCTAAAGAGTGAAAGAAAGAGTAAAAAAAAAAAATAAAGGTTAGCTTTCTCTTCTGGCTACGGGTTGTCGTTGCTGGTCGGGGTTTAGGAGTGGTAGATGTTAGGGGGTTGGAGGGTACAGGGGTAGGATGACGAGTCTCGGGTTGACGTTTCATTCCGGGCTACTCCCGCGCCATGCATACTAACTAGCTTCCATACTTCGAATCCTGCAGAAGCACACGTTAGTATTACACATATATATATAGATTTATTCACGTGTATATATATATATATATATATATATATATGTATATATCCACAATATAAGTATATATGAGTGTGACATATACACATACATAGTACATAGAGGTACCTACACGCAATACCTTCTTCTCTCTGGGGGTAGGGAAAAGGGGCGCTACGGATAGCAGAAGCTTACAGAGTAAGGGTACCAGTCACCCATCCAAGGACCACCACCCGCCACCCTCTGGAGAACAAGAAATGAGGAAAAAAGGAGTAAAAAATAAAATAAATATAAAAAAAAAAATTAGGGAGAAATTCAACCTGCTGGGAATCGCAAAACATCATCCCCATGCCCAATCCAAACTCCGAAAACCAACGACACACGTATTACAATGCCTGATATAGGTTGGGACGCTAATTATAACACTCGAGTGAACTTTAGAACACAATATTCTTTTTTTTTTTTTTTTTTTCTCTTTCGCTTCCTGATTTTTATTTTTATCTAGCTTTGTCCTGTAGATTTAGTCGGAATTTTGGAACTGTATATATATAAGGGTTTTGTATCCGGGAATAGAAATTTTTTTTATCATTGATATGAAATATAGAAAGATAGAAAAAAAAAAAAAAAAAACTAGATCTGAAATCAAGAGAAGCTCGATTCTGGGGATAAGGAAAATCACCTTTTTCGTTTAATAGCTTATCGTGTGCTGTACATGTATACATACATCCATATGATAAAGTTTAACGTTCGTGCACGTCGTCTTTGTCCTATCCTTTGAATGGATGTCAGGTAAATCTATGACAGTGGTTTTTCGGTAGGGGTAGGAAAGGTACATGTACATGTACATGTAACCATCTTGTAGAATAAGAAGGAGAGAACAGCTACATATTACGATGTATAAGAATAATGTATGTATGTATATGTACATACGTATGTGTGTAGATAGAGTATCTGTCTATGACCCCCCTCCCGTCTTCTCTTCTCTTATATACATACCCACCCACCTAACTTCCTATCTACCTACCTAACTACCTCCTTACCTTATTTCTTGCTACGAACAGGAAGGTTCGCGTGGTTTAGAGACATTCGCCGAGTGGATGTTCCTCAGCGTCGACATGGCGCTTGAGGAGGGTTACAGACTCGAACTATGCTTTTCGGGTTACGAAACTACCGCGGCTGAGGCTAGGGGGTCGAGGAGGATCGAGGGTTGAGAGTCGGGGATCGGGTGGGCCTTGGTTCCTCTTGCGGTGGTGGCGATAGTGGTGACTGGCCCCAGCAATTACACGGAAATAAAATGGAATAAAACCAAACCTGAACCAACCTCACCTTACCGCTTTATACCTTCAGTTTAGGGATAAAAAAAAAAATAAAATAAAAAAAAATAAAAAAAAAAAAACATAAGGTAGATAGAACGAGGAGGGCTAGACTAAGGCGGTGATATCTATCGAGGGTAGATGTATCTAGATACTGTGTCTACTATATAATAGGAAAACGTTTAAAAATAGAACACCACCACCACCAACCACCTAGAATATAAACGTTTACATTATACCGCGTGTACCTGGATAATACCGACTATCCCGGACTCCTGTCATGTCGTGACGACCCTCGACGCCTCATCCTCAATACACGATATATACTTTTTTTTTTTTTTTTTTTTTTTTTTTTTTTTTTTCTTCTTTGCTTATATATAATCGGTTAGGTACTTTACTTCGATTTATTTTATATACTATTATACATAAAATATGTTAAACAGCAGTTCGTTTTAATCCCAAAAATGATTCTTTTTTTTTATGTTTCGTTTTTGTAATAAATCTAACAAATTTTCTCACGGTTTCGAAAAAATTTTCTATAGTTTCCGAAGAAGTAGATAGATCGTGAATCCCCCCCCCCCAAATAAAAAATGAACTTGAAATTTACAAGACTTCAAATTCGGATAATGGGGACAAAAAAAAAAAAAAAAATGTTTCGTTGGATTCGAACATTCAAATAACACCGAAACAAAAAACGAAATTCTGTTTACGTCTCGTTTTTAATTTTCCGATCGAAACCAAAAATTTTTTCCTCTTGATGGGGTTTAAATCTTTTGATTCTGAATATTCTCTCTGGAAAAAAAAAAAAAAAACAACTGAAACAATAATGATATTAATAATAATGATGATAATAATAATAATAAACGGTAACGGCGCTGCTGCTGCTGCTGCTGGTGATGATGACGATGATGATAATAATAATCCGGCAACACCAACGAATGATGACAATAATCTGTGTGGAGCCAATTTGAATATGAATCCGAGTGCGAACAATGCGATCGGCGGTCTATTAGCTTCTCCGCGTGCCGTATCACCCCTCGATCGCTAGGCGAACTGCTGCTGGCTGCTGCTGCTACTACTGCTGCTGCTGCTGCCTCTTTCAGTTCTCCGTTCTCTGTTCTCTCATCTCGCGGGGTTCTGCATTTGCGTACGTGCTTCACTACTACGTACCCTACCTATCTACTAGAAAGACAGAGAGAAAGAGAGAGAGAGAGAGAGAGAACGACAAAGTAGATTAGGTATACTCCGTTCGTTCGTTCTGGTCCAGGATTCGTGCTCCGGTATCGCGTACCGTATTACTCCGCGATGTTGGTGGCGTGAATGTGGCGCCCAACTCCCACCTTCCTTCTCTCTCTCTCTTTCTCTTTCTCTTTCCCTCTACATGTATGATGGGTATGAATCTTAGCTGCAACAGCATCAGCAGCAATAGCAATAGATGTAGAAGAAGGAAGAAGACAGGAGAAGATATTCGTCGTTTTAGTATCGTACGTCCGGGGTCTCTAGTCTCTGGTATCTGTCTTTTATGTAGCTGTTATAGGTGTCTCACTCTCTCCGCGCGAGAACGGCCGTTAGTTAGTTAACTAGCCGAGCGAGTGGTAGTCACGTACCTAACGTTTCAATGCGGAACTCTCATCAGAATCAACGCTCGGTACGTTTAACTCGATAATTAAAGCTCCATCCCTCGACCCATGGAGAGAGTCGGAGAGAGAGAGAGAGAGAGAGAGAGAGAGAGAGAAGGGAATCGGTATTATACCGCGAAGGGAAAGAGAAAGAGAGAGAGAGAGAGAGTGAGAAATAGATAGCAGAAATGTAGCCGTTAACTCGCGAACACCGTCGGACTAACGGAAGCGAGGGATGTCACGCCGCCGCGGACCAACCCCAACCTCCACTTTCTACCCCCGAATATATATGTATATATATATATCTATGTATATGTACAGCAAAATTTGCATTCACAGATTTCACGTCGATTTACATCTGCTGTGTTGCGATATACGTAGGTATATATACTAGTTGGTTATAGGTACAGGGGATATATAGGGATTGTCATGAAACGCGGACTTCGGGGACCGGAAATTTCAACCTCGTATTATAGTATGTGTAATGTGGATGCGAGAAGAGAGAGAGAGAGAGAGAGAGAGAGAAAGATAGATAGAAAAGTAGAAAAATGGGGAAAACAGCGTTAAAACAAAGCCCAAAAATAAATAGAAAAAAAAAAATTAGAAAAAAATTTGGTAGGTAATTGCAAAAATGTACGAAAATTTTTGAAAACTTTTTTCGTCCTGTTTTTCTTCCAGTTTTTTATTTTTTCACTGCCACAGCTTATATAAGGGATAGCTTTTTTGATTATTGATGTAAATATAAAATTTTTCAATTTGATTATAATGAGTGATTAAAAATCGTTAAATAAATCGAAAAAGAAAAATCGTATATAAGAGTGAGAAGCGTGAAGTTGAAAACGATAATCGTATCTGCTCGTAATCGTCGTTTTTTAAAACGTTGTGGAATATATAAGTTTTAGGGTAGGTAGATAGATAGGTATATATATTTATATACATTTATAAGGAAGAGAATTGTGCTGCTGCAAGATTTGACGCTATACCTACTCCTTGGGGTGTATCTTTCGCGTTTATAGAAGTTAGGCTGATGTTGCTTGCAAATTGTACAGAGAATATTAGTGAGAAAGAAGAGGAAAGATGATGGGGAGGGGGAGGGGGATGGGGATGGAATTAATGTAGCGAAAATCGTTCCAATTAAAAATCCAATTAAAGAAAAGCGAAGGGGAATGGGGGATGGGGATGGGGATGAGGATGAGGATGAGGATGGTGGTCTTGGATCTGCGTATAGTACGTAAAAACCTAGTGTAGGTATAGCGAGGAATACTACTACTGCTGCTACTACGACGACGACGACGACGACGACGATGCCTAAGATTTAAATAAGAACTCATCAAATCGAAATCACTTCCGCCCGATAAAGCTCTCGCGTTCATTTGTTAACTGCTATCGCCCAACTCTCTTCTCGTTCCACGTGCCACTCTTCTCTCTCTTTTTTTATTTTTTTTATTTTTTTATTTTTATTTTTTCTTTTTCTCTCATTTCTTCAACAGTCATTAATTCCCCCCTCCCTCTTTCTCCATCCATCCAGGAAAGAGAAGAGTGTTAGTTTTATCGCTCGTCATTTTTTTAAGTGCAAATGAGTTCCTTCTGTAACCCCCACCTCCATCTCCACCCCCGCCCGCGCACGTTCCTCTACCGTTGCCCAATTCCTTCGAATTTCCACATTAACTCGCGTCGAATAAAAATCAAGCTGTGAAAATTGTCCATTTCTTTTATATTTTCTTGAGATTAAGAAAGAGAAAAGAAAAACGAAAAAAAAAAAAAAAAAAATTAAAAATTAAAATAATATGCTTAAAGACAGAAATAAAAAATAAAATTCGTTTTATAAATCCCGCTAAGATTTGTTTCCGAAAATTATTGAAAAAATTTTTATGTTTATTTGAAAAAATAAAATAAAAATTTTTTTTTCTATTTTTTTTTTCTTTTATTACCAAGAATATGTAAAGAATAAGGAAAAGGGCGGGGAGTGAGTGTAAAATAGTGTCTATATACTATATATACATATATAATATAGGAAACACAAGGCGTCGTGACGACGGACGGTGGTGTCCATCCGTCCGTTCCGCGAGGCCGTGAGTCCGTTGGTCTGTCCGATCATTAAACAATATAATTGCCTGCATCCTGGACGCCGTTCCTTCCCCTCAATTCCTCTTTTACCTCTCTTTCTCTCTATCTCTCTATCTCTCTCTTCTGCTCTCCCACCACCCTGAAATTTTCTATCGTATTCTTGTGGTGTGAGAATCATACAAAAAAAAAAAAAATAAAAAAAAATAAATAAATAAATAAAACCAAAAGAAAAAAAGCAAAACCCAAACACGGTCTATCTCGATATTCTTATATACCCTAACTACAGATATTATTATTGTTGATCATCCAATAATGCGACCGCGGTACTAAATTGTACCTGAAACATGAAGAAAATTCTTTATTATAATAATGATAATAATAATAATAATAATAATAATTGCTACCGCAGTTTGTTCTTCTTTGTGGATAACTAAAAATAGAAAAATTTATATTGTATAGTAACGAATAGTCAAATAATATCGGTATATAACCTAACCTATATACATAGATTCATGGCTAAATAAATGAATTAACTAATTAATTTCATTAAAACTAGAAAAATAGATAAAAACAAATGAAGTAAAATTTTTCAAAATAAAAAAAAAAAATTATTTTTTAATTTTAGTTGCCTAATTTCTGATTAGTATCGTTTAGTGGTCAGTGGAAAGAGGGGGAGGAGGGGGGAGGGGGGGGAGATCGATAATATATCTAGTTTGCAAAAGAATCTGTGGCTCGATTGCAGAAGGACGAACGAACGAACGAACGAACGGAAGGGTGTAAGCTGTAAGCTAGCAGCTATCAGCTAGGTGGGTTCCTTTATTAGACATTCCTCTCTTGCGCTGACCGGACCCCGGGTTACGCGTATATACCTCCTCCGGCACCCTCAACGTTTTCCGATTCTGGACGCTGCCTAATCGGGTGTGAACTTTCCTTTGTAGCCAAAGAGAAGAGGGGTGAATAAGGGTATGGTGTGTATCCCTGATCGTCGATATTGGAGAACAGAACAGAACAGAACAGAACACAGTGTCCGTTGTTTAATTTAATTTCGAGATCGCTTAAAACCGATATCTACTACCGCTATGTAATACGCCTACGTAACAATTCGGTTATCTAACCCTTATATAGCATAATCGATATGCTTCTACAGATCCTCCTCATTCTTCTTGATCGTTAATTTATCGCGGGACCCCTTTGCGTTTTTGTATCGAATATAGGTTTGTGTTTTAATTAATATTAAAAAAAATGGACAAGAAGTAAATGAAAAGGATGTAAAA
The DNA here is from genome assembly GCA_963924015.1 of Macrophya annulata. Taxonomy (NCBI): domain Eukaryota; kingdom Metazoa; phylum Arthropoda; class Insecta; order Hymenoptera; family Tenthredinidae; genus Macrophya; species Macrophya annulata. Next base: position 15,422,776 of record OZ001257.1, on the reverse strand, counting down.
ATGAAGAAAAGATTAATTTTTGACAATAATTTAAACCGTCATGTACATCTGAAAGTTCGATTATTCTATGATTTCAAATAATCACAGCCGTAAACTATATATATAAGAAATGGAAGAATAGAAAAAAAAATTAAAAAATTGGATACAATAAATACGGAAAAAGACAATATAGAAGTCAAGCGCGGGAGCTGTGCGCAGAGAGAGAGAGAGAGAGAGAGAGAGAGAGAGAGAGAGAGAGAGAAAAAGAGAGAGAGAAAGAGAGCGAGATGTATTATCCGCGCGGTGCCCGGTTTCTATAACAAAAAAGCGTCGCTAATGAGGCGAGACGCCTCATTTTCTCGCGACGACGCGACGCTACGCGTCTTTGCAGTAACACGAAGCAACCAAGAGAGAGAGAGAGAGTCTTGAAGGCAGGTAGCTCCGCGGTAGTCCTGTAAAATTCCTCATTCTTCTTCTTCTTATTATTATTATTATTATTATTATTATTATTATTGTTATTATTAATCTTCTTATTTTTCCCTTTAATTTTTCTTTTAGCCGCAACAGCTAAGTTCATCATCTCTCCCGGGCGACTCTCAATGATTTTGTTATACCTATAACTTCCCTACATACCATACCATAACTATATCTCTGTACGCAGGTATTAAACCCCATCATAAGTGCAGCACCAGTCTGTGCTAGCTGCTGTGTGAGCTTAACGGCAATAAAATGTTTCTATAGCCTCTTCTTCTTCTTCTGCTTCTTCTTCTTCTTCTTCTTCTTCTTCTTCTTCTTCTTCTTTTGCTTTTGCTTTTGCGTTCATATTCGCGGTGACGGAGGCCGAGTAGTAAATCTCTGTATATATCATGTACTGTGATAGTTCGATATCTAAATCTGCAGTCTATTTATACATATATATCTATGTAAATACTTATATATATATATATATATATATATATATATATATATATACAAATTTTATATGTATCGCAGAGAATTTTCAACTAATATTCATATTGTTATTGATAATGACGATAGTAATAATAATAATAATAATAATAATGATAAAAATAAGAACAAGATTAAGAACCAGATATATATATATATATATATATATATATATATATATATATATATATATATATATATATATATATATATATATATATATATATATATATATATATATATATATATATATATATATATATATATATATATATATATATATATACGTATATGTATATATGTATATATGGTTTATGATATTACAGAGAGGAAGCGAGGCATTACAACGACGTAATGCAATCCCAGTATTTGAATACCTAATGGGTTTCAATGCATATATTAAGTCCTAAATGCTTATTATTTATAGTCTCCCTTGTAGACGTGAGTGAGGTAGGTAGGTTATAGGGATACACACACACATATATATATATATATATATATATATATATATATATATATGTGTGTGTGTGTGTGTGTACCTACGTATAGGAGGAGGATGTAGGTAGCTCACCTTACCTTCCCCCATTTATTGTCTCATTTAATCGAACCGTATACATATACGCGGTTTATATTGTGGCTAAACTCGAGAGTTGGAACAGTTGAAACAAAAATAGAAAAAAAAAAAAATCAAAAATAATATAACCTAAAGCCTAGAATTAATTAAATTTTGAAAGTAATAGAATAAAGAAGAAAATAAAAAAAACGATTATGATTTCGAAGTGTGAAATCATTTGTTCATTAGTATAACCTATCTCTCCTATACCAAAGTCTATAATACCCTTCTAATCGTATCGTTACGTAGTAGAGCAATATCAAGAGCTTAATCCTTAATAACGAGAATTTCAAGTGGACGAATATATAGACGAAGACGTTTAGAAGGATGATGATGTGTTTTGATATTAAGAAATAGAATATTGGTATAGGTATAATGTAATATTGACTTTTTGGATATATATATATTTTATATTAAATATATGGTATAGGTACATACAGGATTTTGTCACGAAAAGATTTATGGAAGTATTTATTAGATCGCGATTTAATGCGGCTTATACCTATGTATCAGTTTTTTTTTTTCTTTCTTACAACTACTTTGATTTACGTATATGTATAATAATCGATCTGCAGTGTTTCTTTCTCATTTACTTCCAAATGAAATAACAAAGAAACAAAAAAATTATTCATTACGTTTTTGAATTACCTAAACCAACGATTTTCCAATTTCATTTCACAACTCTTTATACATATATTTATATATAATACGTATACATATATGGATATACAGAATCGATTAAGCAGGTTTATTATCATGGTACAGGTAGATACATACGTATGCATATATACACATTGATTTAAAATACATAATACAACTTAGAGTATGGCTTGTCTAGGTATACAATCTTAAACATATATATACATATATAGGCAAACGCGTGAAATCGAGTAATTAAATCGTTTCGGTCTATGAAACAATACGTGTAAATAAATTTACTATTGCCTTTCTGTTATTATACCAAAGATTTTAATTTTGAAATATTACGCGTTTTTGCCCGAGCTACGATATTTCTAAGTTTCATTAATAATCCAAGAGATGGCGCACGATGACCGATAGCCACTCGGCTGACCAACCTATATGCGAAATATTAACCCGATACTTTATTATTTCTTCAAATATTAATCCAACAAATAATTGATTCTTAATTGATACGATAATTTTTTTTAATTACTCTGATTTAGTTTTTGATGAAAAAAAAAAAAATTTAAGATAAATTTTTATTCTGTATCTTGACTTGATATATACGAGGGTTTTAGATGACGTGATACACCAAATGATTGCTCCTTCATTGCTCTTAATTGATTTTACTTTGAATAAAAATTATTCAATCGCAGTTTTTTATTATTATTATTTTTTTTTTTTTTGTTTTTTTTTTTTTTGGTTTTTATAAAAATGCTTAAATTAAACTGTTTACTTAGAATCGAGCGATGGATAGTGGTGGGCAATTTCATAGTTGGGATTCTTGTTGACAACTCTAGATAATTGTTGATTAAAAAAATATCAATTATAAATAGAATTGCATCTACAGTTCAAAAAAAAAAAAAAAAAAAAAAAAAAATTAGTCATATTTTATCGATACTGCATACAATCCAAAATCCCCAGATAATCAATTTCTTCGTTATTTTTCACATTCGTTATTCTGCATCTCCTGATTTCAGAATCCAATAAACGGGATGTGAAACAACGTGAGGTAATTAAAATTAAGTGTGAATATAAATGTCCAGCTACTTCATAAAAATTGAGGTTCAATTTTTTACTTCATCGACTCGATTTGGTAATTTCGAAATTTAGGATTTGTCTATATAAGCTTGACGATGTGCATAAAGTCACGTGTGCAGAAGTCCATGCCTGTTCACTGTTGCTTTCTCCCGCCAAAAATCTTAGCACACTTACTCGGGTCAGTATTATTATTTTTATTTTTTTTTCAATTTTTTCGAAAATTAGATTGTTCGGTATATAAATAATTGAAAAATCAAAAAGTGGGGAGCTAACTTGACATATAGATGCTAGCTGACCACAACCATAGCCAACGTCTGTTTTCACTATTCTTTCTCTTATTCAAAACCTCGGAAAATCTTTCATCCCGATCAGTGAAATTAATTTTTTATTTTTGTTTTTCGATTGTTTTTTTTTCTTTCTATTTTTTTTACACGCAATTTTTCGAACAGACTTTGCAATCGATGATCAGATAGTAGCTTCTATGTATTTGATTAAGATTGTCAAATATTTTCTTTGGTTTTTTTTTTGTACCTTTGTTTTTTTTTGTTTTTTTTTTTCTTGAATATGAGGTAAACTTGCCGCGTCGTGTATTACATGGATCAGGAGAAACTGGTTTGAATATGGGCAGTGAAAAAGAAGAGAACTCGCGCGTTGATCTCGAATATCTCCTATCCTATATCCTCCACCTCGGGGTTTTATTGTATGCGAGGCTCCTGCGAGCGCGCGCGCGATCTTTACTATCTGGGGTCACATCGGCAATCTTCTTCTACTTCTACTCCTTCTACTTCTTTTTATTCTTCTTATTTTCTGCCTCTTCTTCCGATCTCGTTTATACCACAAGTTCCTTGCCCTCTTTAGTTTCTAGACTTTAAAGAAAAAATAAAAATAATATACAAAATATTTTTCCTCTTTTAGGTAATCAAATAAATATGTACATACGTATATATGTCTGTATTATAGAGAAATATTGAGAAAATAATCTATAAAACAAGATAAAAAGGATGAAAAATTACTGGAAAAAATTCACATGAATTATTAATAACGAATTTATCCTTCTGTTCATTTTATTTATTTTTTTTTATTTATTTTTTTTTTATTTATTTTTTGTCCCCTAGCACTTGCGATCTACGTTAGTACATATACCCGCTACCCTATCTCTATGTACATACCGTAGCCCATACTTACTTACTTACCTACCTACCAACCTACCTACTGGCGACGTAATTCGTGGTTAAAATATTCATTGCAGCTCGCAATTTCACGTTTGAAATACAGTGTAAATACTTTTATAGATGAACCGAGTGAGTATATAGATACATGTATATGTATATATGTATATGTATATATATATATATACATATACATATACAGTGGCTATTTATACTACTTTGCGATAAAATATAACATATATAACCTAACCATATCCATATCTATACCCAAAGGCCAACATCATATCGATATAGGTATACGTAATCAGGGATTTATTATTAAACCGAACCATTATAGTTGATCGCACAGTAACTAGACGACTCGCTATAAGGATCACGAATAAAAAAAAAAGGAAAACAAAAAATAGTATAGTGTCTCATGTGATTCGGATAATATATGAAAACTTTCCAACTAACATGGAAATATTTTATAGAAACAAAAAAAAATCTATCAAAGTGACCAACGATTCTTTATTACTGGCGGGAGAGGGGGGGGTCAATTAGTTGATTTAAAAGTAATTAAAATATTAGGGAAATTGAAATGATACGATCCCGATTGTGTCTCGGTCCGTCTATTAATCCAAACTCGACTTATGGCAAAGAAGAAGAAGAAAAAAAAAAAGAAATATCTATCACGAGTTTATACCTACAACAAATTAGAGAGAATCTTTCAACCCCTAAAAGTGTGAGTAGAGAGGGGTTAGCCAGTTTGGTCATCAGCGAGCAAACGAACCCCGAAACGATATATATACGTGTCTGAAAAAAAGTCACGTAAGCACGATTAACCGGACAAATTTATCCGCGAGTGGTGGTGAGGTCAATATTTGAAGGTAAAGGGTGGGATGTAGGCAGTTATATCAGAAGTCGAGGGAACACGGATGGTCATTTCCCCTATTCTAATTCTTAATATTTTGATAAAAATTTGGGAATTATTATTTATTTATTTTTTATTTTTTGACGATGTGGATCGACCGTGTCGACAAAACCGATCGTGGGACAGTGTAAAGGATCGGAGTTGGATATAATATAATATAATATATATATATACAGATGGTATACTGGTAATGGTACGTAATATGCACGGACGCTTGTGACTTTATTGGTCATAATTCATTGAAGGTTGAAAATAATTACAATTAATTTAAGAGGTACGTTAAATCTAGGCAAGTGGGCTCTAAAGAAGATACCTAACTGGCTCTGATTAATCTTAATGTGTTAATTAGACTAGATTGCTGGCTGCCCTCTCCTTAACGTTTGCCATCCCGGTACACATGTACGTCCGACAAACTGACTCGCCATCGCCATCGCCATTGCCATCGCCATCGCCATCGCCATCGCCATCGTCACCGTCACGCCGTAGATCGCGGCACATCGTTGCTTAAAGAATCAAATTGCCAGTAGATGCGGTGTATATATACATATATATGTATGTATGTATGTATGTATGTATGTACATAATATGCTAGTCGTACCGGGCTCGGTTAGTTCGTTTCTTCGTTCGTACGTTGGTTAGGCTCTCTTGGATCACCGTTTGCTATCATATTTTACCACCAACATAACCCGGGCCCGGGCCAAAACCATTAATCATTATTATCTCGAGGTAATTTTTCTTCGATATAATTTCGCCTGTTTACCCTCTACGACGTACATATATGTAGTATAAGGTACCTAATACCTATCCATCGATAGCCCAGTTTCAAACGGCCTCAACTACCACTCTTATTTTTATTTTTTTTTATATACTTACTTGTATACATATATATATGTATAATGGGTACACACATAATTGGCACGTAATAATTTATTATTCTAATCATCGATACCGATCAAAAAATAATTTTTATTAATTAATATCTATCGCGGATATTAGGAAATCTTTAATTCAATTGATAGAAAAAATTAAAAAAAAAAAAAAAAATTATAATAATCACAAATCTGTGAAGATGAGATGAATGATTCAATTGGTATGTGATTATCAATCAAGTATATTACTACTACCTACCTACCTATCTACCTGTACAGTTATACATGGGGGTCACTCAAGTCAGCCACCACACAGTACGTTAAAAGTTGTTGATTGGAAATCTTTACTTGATTAAGATTTATTTATATTATTTGATATATGGTACAGTCATATATATATATATATATATATATATATATATATATATATATATATATATATATATATATATATATATATATATATATATACTTATATATGTATATAATTTATTTATTATCAAGTACTTTTCGATCTGAGTGTTTAGATATTAACAAACAGACAAACAGTGACAAAAGTAGAGCATTAAATCCTAAACCAAAAAATAGTTCAAAGCCCCGTGTATTTGCTTGGCTATAATGGGATATGTATGTCCGAGTGACTCCTTAGTTCGAGTAAAAAATATAAATAAAAAAAAGTATGTATAAAATTTGCTGAATAATTAATTTCGTATACATTAGTTTATAGGTCGGTATACGTACATACTTGAATATTTTAATCTATAGACTATACTAATATATATTTTATACATATATTTTATGGAATGTGTTCATCTTGAGATAGTATAAGAGAAAAGAGAAGAGGCTCGTCTAGAGGTAGAGGTAGGTATATGAGGGAGACTGGCAATGGGATGACACTTCTTCGAGGGTGATTTATACCCGTTGTTGAAGCGATCGCATCATCTCCCTGTTAGAGATCTACAGGATATTTGAGTCGGTTGGTTTGCTGCTGCTAGGGGCAGGGTCTGTCTCTCCTTCTTCTTCTTCTTCTTCTTCATTTCATTATTATTATTCTCATTCTTATTCTTATTCTTCGGTCCTTAGATCTACCTATGAACCTAAACCTACTCTTTTAAAACTCTTTCGATTCTTTCAGACTTGTCAAAAACTTTTGCGAAGGATTCGATGATCCTGATGCGTCTCTCTGTACGTGTTATAATAATTAAACATAGTTAATAGCAGTTCTCGGTATGTGATATGAGAATTATCAGTGTGGAGAGAAGGAGGAAAAGACAGGACAGAGTACTCGGACAGGACAGTACCCCTCTCTCTCTCTCTCTCTCTCTTTCGTCCTTTTTTTTTTTACAGTATTTTTATTTTTTATTATTTTCTTTTTTATCCTCTGTCTCTTTCTCGCTCTGGGGCCCCCGGGAAGGAACCGAAGACCTAATGATTAATCATTTTCGTTATTCAATATCTCACGCGGCTAATATCCAGGGATTTGCTACGTCTACAACACGCTACTCTTCCGTGTGTATATATATGTATATGTATATGTATACGTATACGTATGTAGGTATGCACCTATAGGCATATGATATTATAACGAGACGAGAGATGCTGGTATGTATATATATATATATATATATGTATACCTTACCTTCTTTCTTTCTTTCTTTTTTATTTACTAAGATCACGGTTATTGATTAACAACTATTGACTTATACCTATACCTATACCTGTATACCTCGTCAGGGTGAAAGCTTTTCAAAATAATTTAACCTATTCTTAGAAATCTTTATGTACACATATATACATAGTTTTTTTCGTAATCATTTATTGTCAATTCCATATATTTAATTATATTATTATTATTTTTTTTTTTTTTACGAAATCGATCAAAATCTTTAAAATATCGTTCGAAATCGTTTCTGGATCATCAAAGAGAAAAACAAACAAAAAAATCTGATCGTTATAATTCGTCGATATAATTATTATAGTTTCTTTCTTTTTTATTATAAAATTCTCTATATCGATTTGAAGAATTTTTTTTTTTTTTTTTTAATTAAAAATCTAATGATATGTATGTACGTATAGATTCTTCCTTAACCTATCTATCTATCTATCTATCTATCTATCGATTATACATATATCTATTTTTTAACACCATTGAATAAATAAATAAATAATTATATCCAATCGTGGTGTTTATTATTCGATCGGTATATATAATGCGATAGCTCGAAACAATAATCGTGTGGGTTCTGATGAAAAATCGTTTTGGTATGAGATAAAGAAGGAGAAAAAACGAAAAAATAGTAGTTAAAGAAATAAGAAAAAGGATTGATCGCTTGGTGGGTGACCCTGGAGAAATACATAGAAGGGGTATCGGAGGGGCGAGAGTCTGAGGAGTCTAACTGTAAAGTCACGCTGCAGTGACCGGTAAAATCTTTGCTAATTATCATCATTTATAATTGCCCCCGTCACCCCGACCCGCTTCACTCCACTCCACTCCACTCCACTCCACTCCCTTCTCTTCTCTTTCTCATTTTCTCTTTTCTCGTTTTATCTTTCTCTTTCTATCGCGTTATACCACTCGGCGCGGTTTAATATTTCAAATAAATGCGTGCATTAGCGCTATCTCTCGGCTATCCCGTGTCGACTATTAACAACGAAGAGCAGCAACAGTAACAGCAACATAAACTTAACTTAAAGTAACGTAACGTAACGTAACGTAACGTAACGCAACGCAACTCAAGTTAAAACTTTAGAACTTAAATTTGACCCAACCACGCGGCACTGTTATGACTTATCTCTAAACCTCTCGTTTCGTTTCTATTTCATAGACTTAGAAATACTCGAAACAGAAACAAAAAGACACATTTTTTCATACAAAAGAAAAAAAAAAAAAAAAAAATGGTAAAAAAGTCAATTTCAAAAATTAATTAAAATCGAAAGAATTAATCGATCACAAATATCGTCGATCTTGAGCATTCACTGTCTTCTTTTTACTCGTCTTTTTCGTCCCCTCGAATCTTATCGAGTCCTGTTTCCCTCCTCTTCCTTCTCATCCTCGACTCAGAAGCTTCGTATATAATTATTCCCGGCTCATTAAACAGGAACATTTTACTAGACACCCGGTAGCGTGTTAATGACTGATGGTATAGTTGTTTGATGGGTGATGGGTGACGGGTATTGGGTGTAGGGTCTGGTCTGGTCCTCGGGGTGACGAAGAAACTGAACCCACTACGATGAAGAAGAGGAGGAAGGGCTACCTGAAAATGTATTCACTCTTTTTCTATTTTTTTTTTTTTTATATTTTTTATTTTTTTCATTTTTTGGTATCTTTTTCTTTTTCTTTTCTATACTCGAACGGATCTTATCGGCGGCTGTCGCCTCTTATTAATGAGCCACAGATAAATTTTTAGACGGACACGTAGCCCACCTCGAGGTGGTTTGCCTTACCTTGCCTTGCCTTGCCTTGCCTTGCCTTGCCTCATTCCAAAAAGATTATTTCTTTCTCACTCTCATCTCAGTGTAACGAAAACTGAAACCGATCCATGACGACGACAACTAAGTAACTAACAAACTAACTCATTGATTTAGTTTCTTTGACGTTCGGGACTTGCATTATTACATATCCTTCGTCATATAACGCGATTGCACCGTATCCATCATTGCGCCATGATAATAACAATCACAGTTATTACGTGCAACAACTTACATGCATAGAGATCTTTGAACTTGTATATTCATATATGAGAATGTGAATGTGTATAGCCGACCTTAACGGACTGGCGGCTAACGAGGAGGAAATTAAGCCGTTTCAAACCCACCTAACCTTTTGACCACCGCTACCAGTCTTACTCTTCTTAAATACGAAGCCCCCCTTTTCATCCTTGTTTTTCTTCTATGGGAGAATTTTTCTTTTTTTTTTCTTTTTCTTTTTTTCTATTTTATCTATGATGAAATTGGTGAAATTTTTTTAGATAATTTTTTTGACATTTTGGACCGCACGTTTAGTACACGCGTGTTGTAGATAAACGTTTAGAGAATTGAGTCCGAAGTTTTTAGACGACGATATTTTCTCGTTCGGTCGTCGCGACTCGATTCGAACGGTCGACCGCACCCTCCTCTGGATTTTTAGGGCCCAGTTTGCTGGTGCCCCGTACCCTTCCCTTACCTCCTCCCTGTTCATTCGTTCGTTCGTTCGTTCGTTCGTTCGTTCTCCCCGTGAAAAAATACCACGACCCCCGCCGTGAGGCCCCTTCTTCTTCATCTTATTCTTATTCTTATTATCCTTCTCTCCTTCTCTCACTCTCTTCTAATATATATTTAATCAGGCCCCACTTCTGGCGCACACACACATACACACAAATATGTGTGTAGTATATGGTAAGATGGGACGGGATGCTGCTGCACGGATACGCGCATACGCACACACATTGGTATAAGAAAACGCGGGCGCAACGGTTAAGCCTCGTACTCCTCCTCCTCTTCTCTTCTCTTCTCTTCTCTTCTCTTCGACACCCACACATATATTCGACTATATACGCGTCTGGTGCAGCGGGACCCGAGTCGAACACCTTTTTTGAATCAGGGGGTCAAGCGACGCGGTCGTAGATCATCTTAATGCCTCCATTGTTGTTTTAGGACTCTACGGCGACTCTGAAACCCGGGTATACGGGGTGTCTCGAAAAAAATCGCTTCGCCTCTTCTAATCATGAACATTCACGTGTATGTGTGTGGATTCTTATTTTATATTCATTTTATTTTCATCAATTTAACAGGAGAATATGAAAAATGAAAATAATTAAGGGGGAGGAAAGGCATCGAATCGATGAACGATCATTTTCTTACCTCTTTCTTCATCTCTCTGATATGCGGGGTGTCGTATAGGCGAGATGCACACGGCAACAGCAGAGCAGATATATATAGATTACTTTTTTTGTGTTTCTTCTTTTATTTCGTTATGTATGTATATTTTCATACATATTATACCCCCGTAGAGAGAAAGGAACGAAGTAAGGATTAAACGGAGATAAGCTATTCGAAATAGATAAAAAATAAAAAAAATAAATAAAAAAGGCTTTAGGGAAGGAAAGAGACTCGCAAGATTCGAAACCTTCGCTCTCTGATCTTCTGATTTTCTGTTGCTGTTGCTGCTGCTGCTGCCTGCTGCCTGCTGCCCTCTCGACCCTAAAGCATTGTTGGAATTGCCGTAGCCACCAATACTCGAAAGTTATTCCAAGAAATCGATCCGATTTATTAGACATACCGAAATAAAATCTCTTTCTCTCTCTCTCTCTTTTACTCTTTCTTTGCTGAAAAAAAGAGAGAGAGAAAAAAAATAGAAAAAAATTCACCACCCTTTTTTACATTCCTTATGTGTCTTTCTGTCTTGTGCGATTTATTAATGATAATAATAATAATAATGATAATAATAAAAGGGTTGAATAAAAATCACGATCTTTGTATACGTAAAGGACCAAAAAAATAAAAATAAAAATGGTATAACCCTAAGCGGGAATCCGGGTGAAGAATCGTTTCGGAGTAGAGTTTGGCGCGGGTTAGGTTGTAGGTATGGACAACAGGGAAGCGCACTCATCGGCGGCTTGTTTACCACAGTTGACCGTAAACTATCGGGGCGTAATTCCATGCCGAGTAAACGAACGAACGAGTTACGGTCGACACGAATCGCGAATTACCAAAGCTGCTGCAACGTGGACAAAGACAGGGGACTGTACTGGGAAACAGGGACAGGGTACGTACGAGTTTGTACTTACTTACATATATGCTTATATGTATACGTGGGGTAAAGGCTATAGGGAATATATCTAACCAACATTGGAAACTACTCCGATTAAGTAAAGAAACGGTAGAAACGAGGCGAGAAACAGGATCGAATATAAGGATTCGAAAGTTTTGTACTCTGAAAAATAAAAAAAGTAATTTGTCTTTGGATTTATAAAAAAACGAAATAGAAAACAAACAAAAAAATTCATATTACGAATATTATTTCTTCACCTGAGTTTAATATATACATATACATATATAAATGAACGTATGGTATATCGAATCGCCTTAGGCAATTGTAAAGTATTTTCATTTTTATTTCATCTCTCATATAGTGTCCGCATTGTTTTATTCTGATCTCGTCGTATAGTTCATGGGCCCTATAAGTAAAGATTGCTCGCTTTCGTTTAATCCATTAGCTTAGCTGGGCCTATACATATACGAGTATATATCGACAGTAGAGGACCGAGATATAGAAAGAGATGAATAAAAAAAAGGGCCCGCTGGAGGCTGGCTCGTGCGGGGTCCCGTAGTGTGTACATACTCATACAAACCTACATATATATATATATATATATATACACATAGATAAGACATACCTGTACAGCGTTCTTATTATTAGTCATATACGAAATAGGCTCCGTTTGTTCGGTGACTCTATACACGTACCTACATTGAACGTATCGTGTGTACGAGGTGGGCGATAATGGAAGTGAAGTGAAATTAAGTTAGATCAAAATTATGTTTATATATTAAATCGGAATCAGAAAAGTATATATAACGATTGAAAAAATCAGGAAACCGGTTGACCTGTGGGCCAACCCGAAAACTTCCCGCTGTGTTAAATATGTTACAATTAATTGATACTATTGTGTTTATAATAAATTGAAGAAGGTTATAAGCATAATTAGTTTTACGTATACAAATCTTTTTTTCTTCAATTTCGATTCTTCGAATAACTTTGAAACTACTCGACCGATCGATTCCAAAATCTAATCAGATCTGAGTCTTGATGAACCCTTTCGATCGCCGCAAGAATCATTCAAATCGGTTAATTCGTTCCAAAGGTATCGTACGACAAAAAGAAAAATTTTTGTCGTGCAATATCTTTTAAACCGATCGTTCGATTTTGATGAATCTTACGGCGATCGAAAGGGCTATCCAAGAGCTAAGTCTGATCAAGTTTTGAGACTAATCGCACGAACAGTTTAGGAGTTATGAGGTAAAAACATGAAAAAAAAATTGTTTTTTAATTTTTATTTCTCAAATAACTTTGAAACTACTCGACCGATCGACTTCAAAATCTAATCAGATCTAAGTCTTGATAAACCCTTTCGATCGTCATAAGAACCATTCCAATCGGTCGATTCATTCTAAAGATATCGTACGACAAAAATTTGTTTACACACACACACATACGGATGTCCATCCAAAAATAGTCAGAATAGCTTTCTAGGACCCCAAAACGTCGAGATCTGATAAAAACTCGATTTTCGAAAATCGGACCTCAACCAATAACTTCCCTTTTTTATGAAAATTTCAAATTTTCATTGCGGGAAGTTAAAAAAAGAAAAAGGCAGGTACTGATAAAACCATCACTAAGAAATCTTCACACTGTGTGTCACGTTCGGTTTTGTTCTATACTATTATGCGCTCTGTTCTTATTCTTCGAATTTCATGATTGGGTTTATGTACTGGTATAACGTATACAGCAACAGATGGTACCTAAAGGGGTGAGATAATCCTCGGTACGATAATCACCGTTCCCCCTCGTGTCACATCTGATCCGTGAACACTAGTACCTAACTACATTCGTATATCTATATGTATATATATATATGTAATACCTTATACCTAGCGTGCAATAAGCGCGGTTATAGAGGCTTTGTACATAAAGGGTAAAGGAAAATTAAATCCCTGACAATTAGTTCTTTAAATTACACTGTTCATCATCATCATCTTCATCTTATTTTTATCTTTCTACCCCCCTAAAAAAATAAATAAAAAGGAATGGATAAACAAAATAAACATTTTTATAATCGACTTATACCCGAGGTGTGATTTCGAACTTGTTTTCTGATCGTCCGACGATCTTCAGGCTGCTGCTGCTGTTGCTGCTACAACTGCAACTACCTAACAGTCGAAGAGAAAGAGTAGGTATATATATCCGCACCTTGTACACGACTATACGACGGGGTGTTATATATGGAGAACAACATAAACTCTGCTCATAACGACGCGCAAGTTTGCTATATAGAGATTTCTTCTTATCCTTCTTCTTCTTCTTCTTCTTCTTCGTCTCTTACCTTTAACCATGGAGTTCGAAGTATATAGGAGAAAGAGAGTATAAAAACGAAGCGAGAAAACCGAACATCGAGTGTTAAACTGCAGAGTTAGTTTTAAAGAGAGATGAAAAATATTGGCGAGTTTTAACGGGGGTCCACCTCCGACACCTTTAGGCCGTTAAAAAAAATAAATAATAAAAAAAATAAAAGAACCCTCTCTCTTCTTTCTTCGCCGGTATTATAGTTTTTTGATTTTTTTTTTTTTTTCTTGTTTTTACTTTAAATTTATTTTCTACCAAGTCCTGCTCCGCCACCACCACCACCAACACCATCGCCATCGCCATTACCACCGCTGTTAATTAGATTTTGATGGCCAACCCGGAGATTTGCATCCTTTATTTGCCATTTCAGAGTTATACCCTTCGTCCATGCGCATATATAAAACCGACCTAGGGACTGAAAACCGTTCTTTGACAGTGAAGATTTGACGATTTAGCACAGCTAAGGCCAGGTGTCAACGAGCTCGGCTCTCGACCATACGTATTTCAAAAACGAATTGCGAGGCGTTAAATTTACCTCCACTTTTCTCTCTCTCTCTCCATTTATGGTTTAAGTCCCTCTCTTCTCTCTTTCTCTCTTTCTCTCTCTCTCTCTCTCTCCATCGTCTAAGCAATAATGCACACATATGCACATACGGGAGAGAGAAAGAAAGATAGGTTGTTGGCAAGAACTTGACTCTTGACTGACTGAAAATTCCGTCGCTCGCACGGCGGGGGCGATCGCGGTGATGGTCGTACTGTTGTTAGCCTGTACACCATCCATCCACCAAGAATAAGACGAAGAATACTAAGAGGAAAGAAGAAGGAGTAATAGCGGGGTAAGACGAGGTGAGGGTCGGTACCTGGGTGAGGGGAGACGTCAAAACACACTTCATCCATATTATACTTGGGCAGGTTGGTGGCCGAGGTCTCGCATAGGCATTCGAAACCACCAGGACTTACGAGATGCCTACAGAGCAGGCAATGACGAGAATGACTTGCACTGGACGTGGACCCGCACGCTCTCTCTTCTCCATAACTATCCGTCCTCTTCCGACTTTATCTTACTCTTTTTTTTTTTTTCTTTTTTTTTTTTTCGTTTCGTTCTTTCTTTTTTTTTTTTATATATGTGTATATATATATATATATATATCTCTCTCTCTTTTTGTCCATCGCCAAAGGAAAGACGAACGAGGAGGAGGGGCAGCAGGCTTAATTTAATTAATTCCATGCGCCATCTTGACAAGTGTGTATATACAATATATATATACATACACATTAATACACGGATAATATACATGTATATATGTATATAGAAACGACCCATGGATATATAAAAATATCAAATTGTTGTCTCTTTGTGAATATTTTTTTGCTTTCCATTGTCAATCTGATGCAGCAATGAGTGAAAAATCGGTATGGGATCGATTGGTATGATTTTTGATAATCGCGGTATATACAAGTTTTGCAGTTAATAAAAGTTGTACATTTAGGTATATAGACCTGGAGCGTGTGTGCAGGATTAAATCGACGTTATATATATACAGGTTATATACCTGGATGTAGGTATATATATATAATATAGGTATGTGAAGAGGAAAGGAATCCACGAAAGATAACGATCTTTATTGGGACGTGTCGTGGCCTCGGGGGGTATTTAGTCCCTAATTTCCGATCAATCAAATTTCAAAAAATAAAATAAAATAAATCACATGTTATACGTTAAGACGGCGGCCGGGGGTTCTTGTGGTGGGCGGGAGTAAGGGAGATGGAGATAGTTGACCAAGCCAACCTAACTTAACTTAACTGAACCGAACCGTACCGAACCGAGGCGCGCTAACTAGGGGCACAATGCTAGCATTAGAGATATACTTCTTCTGATTTTTTACTTTTTTTTTTTATTTTTATTTATTATTATTATTTTTACTATTTTTATTTTTATTTTTTACAAGCATGGTTGGTTCGTCAGTGCGAGACTCTCGCTCAACGCTTAAGAAGAAGAAGAAGAGACGGAGGAATAGGAGGAGGAGAGGGAGAACGGTAGATGAGAGATAACCTCTCTTCTTCTCCATTGGTATATATATATATATATATATATATATATATATATATATATATATATATATATATATATATATATATATATATATATATATATATATATATATATATATATATATATATATATATATATATATATATATATATATATATATATATATATATATATATATATATATATATATGTATGTATATATGTATACGTATGTATATAGAAGAAGAGCAGCGAGTTCGAGAAATAGAAAAAGTATAATAAGAATTGAGCGTCCGCGGGGGGCTGGGGTTGGAGTTGGGGTTGGGGTTGGGGGCAGATCCCACTCGTCGATAACTAACACGGCGTGATCATTGAAAAATGACTGTCAAACATTCTTGTCCTTTTAACTCGCGCGAGGCGAGGGAGTTTAACCTCCCTAACTCCCTACCTACCTAACCTCACTCCCTTTTACCACCCATGCCCATCATGGGACTCCGGTTTGGCCCGTCCGCGTCCACGTCCGCGTCCGACCGTTGAGACTAATGGTCGAGGAACGTGTCAGCCAACTCTTCAAGGGCTGGACTGCTAATTTTAGTGCCCGTAGCTAAGGTTTTGAAATTTTATTCTTTTATCAGATTTACAAAAATCTGATAATCAAAGCTCGATCTTAAATCAGTTCGTAAATTTTTTTGTCGGAAACTCTCGTCATCGTTGAATTTTTTTTTTTTTTTAAACTGCACAACAAAAAACTTGTAATCGTATATCGGTTTTTGTTTTCTTTTAGTATCTTTCTTTTGTGAAGGATCTTTAAATCGCGGCCCTGTTTTTTTCGACGGTCACGAACCGCGGCTCCTCTTGGTTTCAATTGTTTTCCGCTTTTTGGTGTATACCATGCGAACTGAAAATTGGGAATTGGGAACTGCTGCTTTTGGCGAAGTAAAGAATAAAAAAAAAAAAAAGAAAAGTTCACGCACGTATCCACGCGAGCTGAAAATAAAAAAAAAATAAAAAAATAAAGGAAGAAATAAGGAAGGAAATAAAAGGGATGGGGGTTTTTGGGTTGACGGAAAACGCACACCACCCCCCCTCTTCTCAAACCCACCGTCAGTTAAAGTCACCAACAGCCACAGCCAGGATTATGGACGAGGGAACATTAGAGAAGAATTGCCACCGCGAGAGCCTCGCGCGCTCCTTCTGCTTTCGCCATATTTATTTATTTTTCGTTGCCATTATTTTTTTTTCCTCTTTCTTTCTTTACCTCCCTCCTCTTTTCCCCTGTTACTCTTTCTCTTTCTCTCTTTCTTAACGATGGGTATAAATTTTCCTAAAAACACCGCCCCCTATATACCACTATTAGGTACAAACTTCGCGAATAAGTGGTCAATAAACTATTCGAAATATCAGGTCTTTAAGAATCGGAGGAGTCTTAGTCCTGGAATATCTAAAATTCGTTCGGAAATTGACCAACCTCAGAATTTCGATATAGATGTAAAATTATCTGTATCAAAACCAGAATCGATTTTTGTTTAGAAGATTTTTTTTTTTTTTTTTTTTGATTGACAAAGAAAGGAAGAAATAAAAAAAATAAATAAAAGTAGAATAAATTGCGCACAAGGGCGTTTTGCGACGAATCAATTAGCGATCGGTGCTGCCCAAGCGCGGAAGAATGAGCCTTCGGTATCGTATTCGTAGCGTTTCAAAGCGGAACGCGTCGAGCGAGGTTTATAAGAGAGGAGAGCCTTCGAGCTAAGAGAAGCGCGAGTAGGGAGGAAGGGAGGGAGGGAGGGAGGGAGGGAGGGACGCGTGTTGCCCGGGGGTGCCAAGCTCAGGATAATAATTTTATAATTGGGGGAATTACTCCGGCTCGCCGTTCGTACAGTCTTACCCCTTGAGCGTGGGAGGCCATCTTACCGTTGTCTTCCGTTATTATTTCAAGAATCGTTTTCTAACATGAATGTACCTACCTCTCAGGACGCGAGCAAGCCAAGCCAAGCCAAGCCAAGCCAAGCCAACCCAAGCCAAGCCGTGGGTGAGATATGGCCGCATAATCATCGAATCATTATCTCGAATACCTCAACTCTAACCCATACTCGTTCGCCAGACGTCGTATCTCCGTTCCTCAGTTCCCTTCCACCACACCATCGCGCCAACCGCGTCTATATTCAAACCAGTGAGTTTGCTCCGGGTACAAACGCCATTCCGAATTATCAAATTGACTTCAAACTCGTTAGAAGGTCTGGTCGCTAACAGCTTATCAAAAAGGTAACCAAAGAAGAACCAACCAAAAAAAAAAATAGAAAAGAAAAATAATCAGCGAGTTTCGTGATTTCGAATCATCTTCAAATTCCGTTTAAACTCTCGGGGTTTTAGGAACGCGGGAATAGAGATAGAGCCCTTTGGCTTTGGACGGCTGATACCCTCCCTCTTGATTGGTCAGCATTTATAGTTAAAATTGCTGCTGATGCTGTTGCTGCCTCTATTTCGTTTAATACGGTTATACGTTGGATAGATTTTTTTCACGGAACGTAGTATAGAGCTGTGGATATTTTTCCCCCCTCTCTCTCTCTCTCTCTCTCTCTCTCTCTCTCTTTCTTTCTTCTCCAGTCGTTATCCCAAATAATTACACCACTGCAACCTTCGAACCTCGCGCTTGTTCTGTCCATATTCGAACAAAGAGCTTAAGCGACCTCATGCCTACCTGTATCCTGTATTCAACGTAACTTCTTATTTTAAATCACACTTTTCGCATCTAGGATTCAATTTTATACTCTTATGAAAATCAGTTGTCAGTTAGAAATCGAATTTTGTAAAATTAACAAATAGGAAGAAAAATAAGAATAATTTACAAAATTGGATATCGATAAGGGGACAAGTTGGGTACCAAATTCACTTGCAAGTTTTAACGATAAGTACGAATGTTAGGAATTTCTTTACTGTATAAATGTTGAGAATCTGATTTCTCGGATTATAATTCCGTCTTTGATGATTTCCTGGATATGAAAGAGTAAAAAAATAAAAAAAATGAATAAATAAATAAAATAAAATCAAACGAAAATGAAGGGGATATATCTTGTACATGTATATCTCTACCACGGATATTATTCTCTCAATTTTACCACCCCCGCCCCCGCCTCACCGTAAAGTAGAATAACTAATTTCCAATCTGCAGCCATCAAACCGCTGCTGCACTTCTGTTGCAAAGTATTTCAATACATCTTTCTTCGTCTTATTATTATTATACTTCTTCTTCTTCTTCTTCTTAGTTTTATTTTTCTTTTATGCAGAAGTAGTGGATACCTACGTGTCCTCGTTTTTCAATATCTCTCGAACAATATTTCATTTCTACCAAAAAAAATAAAATAAAAAAGAAGGCAAAGAAAATAAAGAAATAGGTATAAATAAGTAAAATCTCTCGCTACCATAATGGCGTCCGATTGAAACCTCCTCTATCTCCCTCTCTCTCTCTCTCTTACAAAGAAGTAAATTGCGGTATGTATAATCGAATGAAATATTCGCACACAGCACCGTGCGAAATTAATTGAATTAACAAAATCCCAGTCGTAAGAATTTCCGACGTGAAACGTGTTGTACATATTCATTTTCTTGATTCATAAATGGTGTATAAAAGTTCGGATATATTCGATCTGAATTTGAAAAGTTACGAGTGATCAAAATTCTGAATTTTAATATTCTAAACTTTATAGTTTTCGAAAATTGAAAATCGTCTAAAATAAATTCATAATTTTGATCGTTTAAAACTTGCGAAAATTTCGAATTTAAACCTAGCCCTTATATCCGATCTCGAGACAAAAAATATACGAATAATAAACTAGTACTAAGGACGATTATCTTTTAACGATATTTTGAGAGTGGAGACCCTGTTGCAGTTGTGCAAGTCGTGTAAGACGGCCTAAGGTCAATGGCTAGGGGGGACCCCGCGTTGAAACGAAACCAAGAAGAAGAAGAAGAAGAAGAAGAGAATAAGAAGAGAAGAGTTCGAGTTCGAGTTCGAGAGGGATCGAGGGGTAGGGCAGAGTCATTGGATCACGTGCTTTTGCGGTCGCAATCATTTCCTATTATTATTGATCACTGCGCGCCTTATCCAATATTATATGACTTACTATAAAGTTATAATACGTTTGAGCTAACTCTCAGATGTGTATATGTACCGAATATTGAAGCTAGTGTACGTATCGTTAACTCGTTCGTTCCTCTCCTTCTTATTCTTCTTCTTCTTCTTCTTTTCTTCTCTTCTCTTCTCTCCGCAAGTCGCTGATTTTGATCTCGATTTAGCGCCAGACTGTAGAACTTATCGTTACTCCATCCTCCTCCTCCTCCTCCTTCTCGCTTCTCGCTTCTCGCTTCTCGTTCCTCGCTTCTCGTTCCTCTACCACCTCCTCCTTTTCTTCGTACAGCAGCGGAAGTTAACAGAACAAAGTTTACCAAGTGCTTTTCTCTCTTCTCTCTTCTCTTAGCAGCCCTCTGTTTTTGGGTTATTAGCAAAGTTCACCCGCAACGTTACACCGGCATCCTCTAATTACAAGTTTCCCATTTCTGTTCTATCCCTTCTTACCTCCTCCCATCACCCTCTCTCTCTCTCTCTCTCTCTCTTTCTCTGTCTTTATCTTTCTCTTTTTTCTTAGAGATTTCGAACTGCTCTCCACACTACAGGCTCCATTAGTCACTCTTCTAATAATCCTGCAGCGAGTTCCATATGGAACTGCTGCTGCACTATCAGGAAGTAGAAAACCTCGAGAAACAAACATAAGAAAAAAATAATAAAATAACCAAAAATAAATGAATCATCTGTCCATTTTTTTTTTTTTTTTTTTTTTTTTTCATTCACGTTCACCGGGAATGAAAAATCTACGGTTATAATTCAACAAACAGCGATTTTATATACACCTTTTTATATACTTATATTATATATCCAGCTAATAAAAACGCTTATATAGTTGGTTGTTTGCGTTAGTAGTTTTTTTTTTTTTTTATTTTTTTCTCTTTCTTGGACGTCCAGAAAACCACCACGTCTCAACATTCTTTGTTATTTCTTTGTATAATTTGGCAATTTACGACAAGAAAAAGAGACAGAGAGAGAGAGATAGAGAAAAAGAAGAAGTTAACTTACGTCAGACTATATCTAGGTATAGAAATCGTTTGTCACCGTAACCGTCGCAAAATTATATATATACAGATATAAAGAGACAAGTAGAATCAGCTGTATTTTCCAATCGATTTTGTGACCTTTACGGAATACATATATTTCAATATGCTATAATGCCAGTACCTCATAAGATACAAGGGATATTATTTTGTAATTCCGTGAAACAAAAAAAAAAAAAAATCGTTTGCGGAAAATCTGTAAGAAACCTTCTTCGCGCGGTACACTTTTTTTTTTTTTTGAATTGTTTCAAATATGGAACAGTGGCAGGGAAAAGGTCAAATACTTTCTTTTTCTTTTTATTTTATATTCATTTTTACTTCTTCTAATTAATTTAAATATTCATGCTGCGATCATGATGATCGGACCCCACAAGCACAGCACAGTACAGTACAGTACAGTACCATAGTCGTGTATCGATTGGCTATTTGAATATACAATTTATAATTTTTTCTTCTTCTTTCCTCATCCTAGACTTTCTTTATTTTTTTTTATTTCTATCTTCTTTTCATAATTCATGAATTTTTCTTTACAAACACACACACACACACGCACGTACATACATACATACATACATACATAAACAGATATATATGCAAGTATATTCGATTAAATCAAATTTACGATTAAATAAATCAACCTATATATTTCAATATTTCGTGACACGTTAACGTTTTTTTCTTCTTCTTTCCCTATTTTTTTTTTTTTTTTTTTTCTCTCGTCTTGGAACTTTCACTGTGAACTGCATTTATCTACCATATTTTAATTTTTTTTTTTTTTTTTTTTTTTTATATACTTCTTTCTTTCTGTCTTTATCTAAATACCCTAATTTATTATGCAAATCGGGATTATCGTCGGTATAAAAAAGATTTTTATTTCGGTACTAGGACAGTAATAGCTGGTACCGATTTACTCGACAGTTGGTCCTGAAAGAAAGAGAAAAAAAAAAAAAAAAAAATCATCCACGATAATCCCTGTAGCGTAATAATTAGCGTAATAAGTAGTTTTTTTTTTTTTTTTTTTTTTCTTTCTCTTCTTTTCTCTTTAGCCTGAGTTTATAGCTGTATGAATGAGTAGGTAGTATAAGGTGGGTACTTAGCTACCTAGAGGCCTTTACCATACCATACCATACCATACCATAGGTAGGTAGAGGTACCGCTCATGAGATGAAAACAAAGTGATAGTTGAAGGCAGCTAATTTCGGGCTTAGCTTGTTGGGTTGCGAGGGGTACAACAAAGAACAAAGAGTAAAGAACAAAGGTGGTATAAAACGCACGCGAGCGAATATACCTATACCCGAACGAGAGAGAAGTAGTGCCACTGCTGTGTTGGATGTATATACATACATACACACATATATACCCCATGTACGCACATTGCCGGTAAAAGTAAAGCAAAACTAAAAGCAAAAAAGTAAACGAAACCAAACGAAACGAAACGAAACGAAACGAAACCAAAGCAAAGCATTGCACCGCACATTGCTCGGCGACTGTGTAGTGTGTACTGCTCCGGGCACATCCTCCCTCATTCAACTCTTTCACCGAAGTAGGCAGGCAGGCAGACATTCAATGCAACCGGGGGCACCCCTTTGGGTTTTAGAGTTTTTTGCCGGCTTTTATACTATTCATCCATGGGCGGCTACCCAACCGCGTACGAGGGAGGTAGGGGGCACCCAAACTACAAAAGGGGCACCCCCGGCCTACCAATACATCGAGCTATTCCGCGCCCGTCTCTGAAACTATTTAATTATGGTATTTAAACGGTAATTAGTACAGGAGGAAGAAAGCCCGCCACGTATTTGGGTATTATACTCGCTGTGCTACGCAGTGGTTTTTTTTTATTTGACTCGTACATTTATTGCAAATTTATTGCAACTGGCACTTCGGTAGAAAAATTTTAATTTAACTTTTTCTACCATTTTTTTTTTTTTTTTTTTTTTTCTTGTACTTTTTTGGGTTCTTCTTATATTCGCGTGCTGCGGTGATCTGCACTTAATCCTGTGACTGCTACTACGCGAGTTTATATATAAATATATATATATATATACATATACACATATCCAAAGCAAACTGTTCGCGTGTCCGTTTTAGTTCCTCGTGACAAAAGGAGGCCCTCATCCCTGCAGTTCTATAGGTACCAAACTTTAGGAAACGATCTCGTGATAATTACGCGATACTTGAGGTTTTGAGTGCGTGTCGACTTTATTTCACTCCTTCTTTCTCCCTCTCTCTCTCTCTCTGATCGTCAGAGTCGATTATAATCTTCTTTCCTTACTTCCTTCCGTCCTTCTTTCCCCGCACATCGATGTATACATACCTACCCTACATGTGCTTAAATATGCAAAATAAATTCGCGGGATCGAACCGTTGTTTCTCATTCGCGTGTATTAAACACAAGTTAAAAAGACACACACACACACACATATTATTATTATTATTATATATATATACATATACACGAATTTGTGCTCTCCTCTCGCTACTATATACCCGAAGGTGCAGATGTAGTCTTTGTAATGCTAATGTATAGTTGCGTATATAGTTCTATCCTCTCTTCTTTTCTCTTCTCTTCTCTCAAGCTGGGAAGAGGGCGTATGTATGTATATGTATATGTATCTGTGTGTGTGTGGGGGGGAAAAATGAATTCCTGGTGTGCTCCGGACTCGAACCCAGATGCTCCGCGGTTTGCCGATCGCCAACGCCGACGCTCGAATTTAAACACAAGCTTTTTTCTTCTTTCGTTTCAATGTTTAAATGCAAAAAAAAATAAAAATAATAAGTTAATCGTTTCAAAGAATTTCATCAAATTGTAGAACATTTTTTTTTACTCTGGTTTAAATATTATCCGCTAAATCGTTTTCCACGATAAATAAAAGAAACACACACGGACAAGTTTTTCCATATTTCGTCACACACACACACACACATATATGTATTTTTTTAAATTTTTTTCTTACGTGTACCGATTTTTGGCGAAAGACTATAAGCAAATGCGTGTAGTTTTACGATATAATCCAGGTATATGTTGGGTAAATCAAACTAGCGATATAAACTCGCTAACGACTTCTGTGCCTCCCTCCCTCCCCTCCTCAAACCGTTGAGCATCTTGGTAGAGAAGGTTGGTAGTCAGGGTTAAGCTCGGGCTTAAATATCAATCAGTGAAGAAGAAGAAGAAGAAGAAGAAGAAGACGAAGAAAGAGGAAAGAACAAGAATAAGAAGAGTGCGGACGGTGAAGTTACGGAGAGTGGCAGAGAGATTGGTAGAATATGGCAGAGAGCGAGAGAGTGGTGCAGGTTTCGCCTGGCGGGTGTTTAATTAGCAGCTCGAGAAAACCGGCGCGGCGCATAGCGGAGCGTTGAACGAGGACGAGAACGAGAACGAGAACGAGAACGAGGACGAGGACGTAGGGTATACGATTGGACCGTCGACCTGCTGCACCAGCAAGCTGCTGCAAGCAAGCAGTAGGTACTACTCAGAACTCAATCAGATCCCTTCATAAGAGTCGCGTACACCGGCATACCTGCTTCACTCCGGGGTTAGGTATGAGATAAAAAATAAATAAAGAAAAATAAATAAATAAATAAATAAATAAATAAAAAGGACCAAAGAATTAAGAGAAAAAGGATAGAGAAGGAGATAGATAGAGAGAGATTCTACCGGGGTATGTCTTTCCTCTCAACGACACGGCCCCCGCAAATCGGGGCCCCGGTAGGGTTGCCGCTACAGCAGCAGCAGCAGCAGCAGCACCGTTATCGCTAGTAAATTGGACCTCCCGCTGTCAGACGCGGTGCAGTGGGTGAGAACGTATGTAAACTGGCTAAAACGATCGCCAACGACGAATTACTCTTTCCTTTTTTCTCATCCTCATACGTATGGGTGTAGCTGGGTTTGCCTCGGTATATACACCACGAGATAGGCAGGTAGGTAGGTATATAGGTGCGGGAGAGAGAAATTTAACTTACAGGTAAGGCGAGGAGAGGTTATTTTCATCAATTAAGTATTCCGAATGCGTGACTCTGTTACTATAGGGATTTCGGAATACCAAATACGAAATACGCCAGGAATAAATATCGACCAATTAGAATCTCCGGTTGTTTAAACGTTTTAAATAAAACTATTCAGGATAAAACTAGCACCGCAATTAATTAGAAAATTAACATTAAGGATATTTTTTTTTTTCCTCGTTGGTTATGGATAAGTTTATAAAAAAAGACGTTTCTAAAATTCTGTTTAAATTTTACCCTAAATTCCTCGCAAAATTTTCATCTCCGTTTAGCTAATTTGCGGTAGCTTACTTTTAGAAATGTCTTGATCCTCTGTGGGTAAAACAAAAGAAAAAATAAAATGTCCAGAAATGATGATGATTGAAGTGAGATAAAATATAAACGAATCATAATGAAAAATTAAATTTGTTTAAAGTGTGGAGTGGTATATAAAAGAGAATATAAGTAACGGTTACGTACACAGAATGGACATAAGATGAAACGTTGATAAGCAGGAAATGCAAAGGTCAATGGGAAACACTTATCAGCGAGCATTAAACAGGGTGTCCAGCTGAATCGGTTATCGAGATCGTTCTCTCTCTCAGAGACGCAATTACCATTTCAAATGCTCACCTCCAGTCCCAGCGACCAACAAACCAGCACCACGGGGACTGGGTCTTCGACTTCAACTTCTCTTCTCTTCTCTCCTCTCTTCTCTTCTCTTCTCTTCTTGGTCCCGTGGCGAATAGCTCAAGGAGTCGTCGAATCCTCTACTCAGACTCTGCATCAGCATCAGCAGTGGGCCCTCGCTTTATTTCGTGCGAGTTCCTCCGGGTGGTCCATAGTAGGTGAACCGTCGTAGTGGTAGGAGGGGTTATTATTTAGTTTGCCCACTTCTATCTCTCATCTCATATATACATACATACTCTCTTCCTTCTCTTTCTCTTTCTCTTTCTCTTTCTCTATCTTCTACTCTCTTTAGTTCTTTCTCGTGGAAGCATTCGGTCTCCTGGATGCATTCACACCCACGCCTATTCTCATTCTAATCAGCTCTCTTCCTCCACCACTACCACTACCACTACCACCACCTCCTCCTCTTCTCTTCGCTTCACGATCCTCCGCCACCTAGTGGTGGTGCTCTTCAGATACAGAAAAAAGAAGAATGAACGAAAAAAATGATATACACTTTGGGACGAAAACCCTGAGCATTATTATTTTAGTACCCTCTCCTGTTGTTGGCGTGCACAGGTTCCCTCATATCCCATGATTACGAAAACCGAAATCGTGGTGGTAGAAAACGTTTGAAATATCAAAAGCAAAAAAAAAATCGTACTGATAATGACAATCGTACAACGTATAGAGGAATAATAATCCAACGAAGAAATCATGTGGTTATACAGTGGCAATGAACTTGTCGTTACACTTTATAAAGACAGTAGCGATATCGCGATTACAGACGATTCAGCCTCATTTCCTGCTTGGTTTACGTACCCCATACCCATCGATTATGGAAGCGACACGAATGGGATATATAAATAATTGATTAAACTAAACGGCTTGTTATTATTCGTGAAGATCGCGATACGTTAACCCGATCATTGCTATATAAATTCACATATACGTGTGTATATGTATAGTATATGCTTTTTGCTGAATTATAGCTTCGACACTAATTCTGTATTTTTTATTTTTTATTTTTTTTTTTATCGTCGTTCAATTGGTATGAAGAGATTTTCGAATCGGAGAACAACCAACGCGGGTTAGGTTACAATTTCTTTCATTCACTTTAAGTGAAACGAGAAAGTTATGTAGATTTTTGGTAAGAAAATAATATGTCGTAAAAATCAATCAAGTAGATACAACTTGATCAAGTTTTTTTTTTTTGTTTTTTCTTCTTCTGCTGTCTTTACGATTTTTATCAAACAAATATGTCCATCTAACTTAAGAATGGTAAAATTCATGACTGCATCTACAAGCCAGAACCGGGTTCAATACCGTCAATATGTTATTCATTCTTGTATCGAGCAAGACCACGATGTGGTATAAGGGGATTAATTAAAATGCCGCCCGCTTCGATCAGATTTGCAGCAATACGGTGCATGATTCGCATCAAAACTTTGTGGATAAGAATAGGAATGAAATTGTTATAGTGAGAAATGAATCGACGAAGAGCCAGTATAGACACCCACGTTCCCCCTGCACCCATAAACGAAAACGGAATAAATAATCCCTTAAGAATGCTGAGATAATATTTAAGTAAAAATTAATTTTGCAAAATTAAAAAAAAAAAAAAAAAGTAACATCTTCGACATTTTTGTTTTTGGTTTGGTATTCTTGTTATTTGGTTGGTTGGTTTGAAGAACGAGGCAAGGTAAAGAAATAATGAGCGAAGAGAAAAGTCTCGACACCGATTAACCTCGGTAGGAACTATTGCCCCTGAGCTCTTTACACCTGACGTGAAAATAAAGAATCTTAAGAAAAGAAGAAAAAAAAAGGGATGAAAAAAAAAGTAGAAAAAAAAAACCAAAAAATACTACAACGAGGTGTACGAAGACGGGGGTAATAAATATGGGCACCGTTTTTTTTTTTTTTTTTTTTTTTTTTTTTTTATGTTTTTTTTTCTTCAAGGTGTGCGTGTATAGCATAGTGTGCCTTCGAGTTAATTACTCGCGTAGTAAATTATCGTTTAATGAGGTGCCGGGTGGTTGGCTCGCGTGGCCCCGGGCATCCCAGGCGTCCTGGTCATCCCTGGGTCTGGGTTGCCTCTCGCACTAGGTACTAATAAATCCGCGAGAGAAGCGAAGAGAAGAGAGAAGATATTGTTAGCTGCAAGGTAAATCATATAATACGTTCGTTCCTCCTCGCGGCTCTCAGCTCCCTGGGACGAACCGTAAAAGCGGGAAGGAAATAGGGAGGAACGATAAAATAGGTAAGAGAGGGAAGAAGGGAATAAGCCTTGGTAGAAAATTCTCTCTAATATAACCCTCGGGTTATACAAACGCCTCGACAACGGTTAAGGTGTTTTGGGCCTGGTTATACGGGTCAGCATACTATATCCTCGCCAGAGAGAAAGAGAGAGAGAGAGAGAGAGAGAGAGAGAGAGAGAGAGAGAGAGGGAGGGGGGAGGAGAGATAACCGGGCAGGATCACCGGGATTTGGACGCGTGGGTCCGTCATTAGAAGGTCCATCTTTTTACCCCCAAGTCCTCTCCCTCGCCCCTCTCTCCCTCTCTTACTCTCTCACAATCTCATTGAGGAGATAGTTTCCTCCTCCTTATTTGGGACTAAAACTTGACTTGCTCCGAGGCAGCTCGTTTGAAAATTTATTAATACACTGCACAACGGCTATAGCTAGAGAGGAAAGATATAGTTGGACGCTTAAAATCGCTCGGTGTAATAACTCATGCCTCTACTTATGTGTGTTAAACCTTCTTCTGCACCATAAGCTTTACGTTAAGGATAAAGAATAAAGTAAGGAAAGAAGGACGGAAGGAAGAAAGAAGGGGAAACTTGAATTACCAAACGTATAGATGTCTGTGACTTATTCCTAAATACTTGTTAGCTCATCGAAATTCATGCGATTTTTGAGGTGAACGTATTTTCGAAAATCTCAAAGCTCTTGTCCTGAATTGATGAAAAAAAAAAGAAGAAAAAAATTGTATAGGGATTCTAAAAAGCTGAGATATCGTCCTTTTTTTTGTTTTTTGTTTTACCAAGGAAGAAGGTTGCTACTCGAAAATCGAAAAACACTAATTTTCGGTTTAATTTGGATCAAATTTTTTGACAAGATTTATTTTTTTCGTCTCGGATACCTAAGCGAGAACATATATACGAGTGTAAGAAAAGAAAAAAAAAAATATAAGAGGGGCTTATTCAGTTTCATCGAGTTATACTTAGTATTGACTAGCGACGACTCTCGACTCTATTTCTTTCTCTCTTTCTACTCGGTACCTATAACAATGCGTATTGTGTTGATATGTGGAGTCGGTGGTGCACAGGCCAGGCGCCTGTGTAGACTTTTAGTATTTACACCGAACCAAACCGAACCGAACTCTGGTGTATTACTGGTATAGGTATAACACACACACACATGCATACGTATAGGTAAATACGTACAGAGAGAAAGAGAAGTACTCCTCGAGACAATGGAATCAAGCGTTGTAATTGTCTCATTGTTGTGTTGTGACAATACGGTAAATAAGAATAAGGCGGTGGTTGCTCTGCTTGCTTGCTTGCTTTGCTTGCTCTACACCCATTATTCCCGATTGCAGTACTCGAGAGAATAATTATTATTTAAAGACAATTATTCAACGACTCTCGATGTAAGCGAAATCAAATTCTATCTCCTTCTTACGCTTTCTCTCTCTCTCTCTTTTTTTTTATTCTTTATATTAGCGTCTTACAGTATTAAGAAAGGGGGAGATATATATACGGAGGTAAAAACCGAATCCTTGACCCAGTTTAAAAATAAAAAAATAAATAAAAATAAAAATAAATAAATAAAAAACGTGCCTTCTCCTCTCTTCGATCTCACGTAATCCTAATTAATCGTGACTTCGAGCCCAGAATTCTTATTCTCATTCTCATTCTCATTCTCATTCCGACTACTATCGGAGTAAGGAATATAAGTTTGAACTGAGCAACGGGAAGAGTAAGCTTGAACGAATTTGTATTCATAGTAGATGACGAGCGAGAGCATGATCAGTGGGTAGGTATAGGTATACGTTATAGAGTAGTGAGCTTGAAAAATGTATTACGAGGGAAAATTCATAGTCGGGGTTTAATAGTTTTGTTTTTTTTTTTTTACTTAGAAAGTTTTAGACAGTGATTCTAAATTTCTATTAATTGTGGGAACAATTATAACAGAATAATTTCATTATATGTATATGTGAAAAAATTTGGAAAAAAAAATTTCTAACCTCAGCGGACCAACTCTATATGTACCTACTCGAGACGTTATAATGATTGCTAAGCTGGCAATTACCCAGGCCTTTGAATAGTGTCGTTTATAATTCAACACGTGTTATTCGCTGCCCGCTGTTCGCCCGCGCTTCATGACTTGAATATAATATCATTTTAGTATAATAAAACTACAAACACCGCGTATATATGTATATATGTTGTACTTATCTACTTATGTATACGTAGGTACTTTCCCGCATCTTTTAAACGTTTCTTTTTATTTTAGTTTTTTTTTTTTTTTTTTTTTTTTTTTTTTGGATTATTTTTGTCTTCTACTATTTTTAAAGCTCCAACAACCGTAACGTATATGTATATCTTGTTTATGGAATTTTATACGTTAATTATTCACAAAAATCAGAAAAAAAAAGAAAAAGAGAAGAGTAAAAAATTTTTCCCATGAAAAATAAAACTTTCTATTTTTGTTTTTTCATCATTCACATTAAACCAACTGCAGCATGATTCTCCTTCTCATCGGTCTTCGTATACACCGCTCTTCACCTCTCTCTCTCTCTTTCTCTTTCTTTCTCATTCTTCTTCGTAGGATAATTGCAGTTGGCTAGTGTACTGTAAGTTCAAGAGTGTAAGACGATCATCGGCTGTTAAACCGCGCGCGGGTTTGCGATAAAATTTTATTTTTTTATTTTTATCTTGTGCGTTTTTTTTTTTTTTATCTTTTTTCTTCTAAAATAAGAAACTTGGATTCCTCCTTGCGAACCCGGGGTCCGGGTTTGCGGGCAATAAGAGGGTTTGCGAGGTCGGGGATAGAGAGAGATGGGTACATAAGGAATAGTATATAGCGAACACGAGCTTTCTTCTCATCCTTATCCTTTTACTTTTACTTTTTCTTTTATTCTTATTCTTATTTTTATTCTTATTTCTCGGCAATATATCCCGATGGTAGGTAGGTACAGCTACAGCTATGTACATCTATACCTAGGCTACTAGTGCGTAGGCAAGGAGCTACCGAGTTCTCGGGGTATTATCCACTTACAGGGGAATTATCCGTGCGGCGTTATTCTAACTGAGGCAGGTAAGATAAAAACAATAAAAAAAAAACCATCAAAAAATCATGAAAAAAAAAATATATAGAGTAAATAAAAAAATATCCGCACCGGAATGGCCGCGGAAATTCTATGTACGGTACAAACGCCGCTATTGCTGCTACTGCTGTTACTGTTGCTGTAGACTCTCAAGATATCGCGCTATTGTCTGTGCTCAAGACTCAACAAAGGGAGTCGAGATTGAACGAGGTAAACGGTCCAGCAGTTCCCTCCTGCACCTTCTCCTCCTCCTCATCTTCATCTTCTTCTTCTTCTTCTTCTTACTCTTCTCTCGTACCTCTAAGTCTGCTTTGGTTTTACGGTCGAAATTTACCTCTCAAACGCGGAATATTATTATCTTTCGTTACGGAATTCTTCACCCAACTTATTTCCCATACCGGGAAAAAGGGGTTATACACATACCTATAGATAACTTTATAGCTATGTACATCTTCACACCTCTCACTTTTACTGTACATCGAGCTACAGGAATTTTCTTTTTTTATTTTGTGGTTTTCTTTTTTTATTTTTGGTTATTTTGATCACGGGGTTAATTGCCGTCAATAATTCTGTACCCATCGACCGATCGAAATTCAAGTAGAAAAAATGTATAAGAAATTTGTAAAATCTGAGAATAAAAATTCTACGAAAAAAAAAAAAAAAAAAAATCGGTACAACAAAAATCGAAGAAGATTTGATCAGAAAATTGTTTAAAACAAAACAAACGATTAAATAAATCTTGGAATATTATATGTCTTTCGAAATTTAAATCGTATCATTAAATCTTTGAAAAGACATTTATCTTGAGATACCAAATTGCGCAAAAAATGATAATAAGAGTAATAAATGACGGTTTAGAACCATTTTGGAAATAAAAGAAATAATTTGATCACATTTTTTTGGGTTACCCCGTTTAGCTTCCCCCTTTCCCCTACATAATATAGTTTTTTATCGCTTTGATAGCTGCAAGTATGTTTTTTGAGTAGGCTTTTCTATTACAGTACAAGTTAGATAGTAGATAGGTGGTTAAGTAGCTGAGGATGGGTTATAGAGGTATATACATATATATGTATATAATAGATTGTATAAAGGTATATATATATATATATATATATACCCCATAGACGGCGTGGGACACGGGTATGCGGTACAAATGACTACACGTACTTCTGTGTAGTCTTTACCTCGGTAGGTCTGGAACTCGGTGGAGCTGGTGCAGTACAGAAGATAGTCGCGCACGTTTCTTGGGGGGTATGGTATATAGTAATCGTATAGTATAGTATAGTATGTATGTACCTACGAAGTACGCGGGGGGTTATAAGTAGCGAGTATTTGTATGTTGGCTTGCTGTATGGTTTTCAGGGTTTGTACACGTTATATCCCACCATAATATGTGTACATATATACATATATATGTATATAAAAATACAAAAATTACCAAGCGTATACAATAAGGAGGATAAAGTTTATAAGTTAAGCAGTTCACGTACCTCGAAGTAATTATGGATGCGTTTAAGCCGTGGCAGTTTGGGAAACTAAATAAAATAACATACGTGCTCGGCCCTCTTTATTACAATATTATATTTTTCGACTCTTTTTATATACCTACCTACCTACCTACCTACTCTTATGTACTTACTTACCTAGCTAGTTGTCTATATCTTATACCTACAAGTAGGTACGACATTATTATTATTTTAATTTCTGTTTTTATCGTTTTTTTTGTTTTTTTTTTTTTTGTTTTTAGCTGGAGATGATCCTGGGACGTCTTGCAGCCCTATCTCCGATCTCATGTATGTATATTTGGAATATCATAACTTTCCATGGAATATTTTAGTCCCTTTTTATTGTTTCATTATTTTTAACCAAATGCAGTTAGAGGCATGGGACCTTTTCGTGTCAAAAGTAACCCCATGGTCTGTAATCCTGATCATTTTGTAAATGGTATTTCATATTTTATTATACCATCACCATAAAAATAAAAAAATAAAAATTATCAATTTTTTGTTAAAATTATTGACATATATATGAAGTATTGAAATCTTATTAGAAAAGGAACAAAAAAATGTGGAATCCTTTATAAAAATGATCCTTTTTTTATCATACAAATTGAGTAAATTTTTGTTGAAAAAATTAAATAAATGGAATTTCGGGAAAGATGAAAAAAAAAATGCTTTGAAAACCAATTTTTCCTATCGATATAAAAAAAAAATATAAAATGGTCATGGTCACACGCCCTATATATATACATATATATACTCTTGAATATAATAGGCATGATCGCGCCACACCACGAAGCGAATTGAAAATGATGATTGGTCGTAGTATTATTAACCAGAAGCAGCATCAGCGTCAGCATCAGTACGGCGAGGTATCGGTTTATAAGTTTATAAAGAAAT
The DNA here is from genome assembly GCA_963924015.1 of Macrophya annulata. NCBI lineage: Eukaryota > Metazoa > Arthropoda > Insecta > Hymenoptera > Tenthredinidae > Macrophya > Macrophya annulata. Next base: position 15,388,886 of record OZ001257.1, on the reverse strand, counting down.
CGAAATAAGACAGAGGAACACGACTTTTGTTTGAAAAAAAAGAAAAAAAAAAAACCTTCTCCATCGACGAGAAGGTAAAGTCTGTGTCCTCAGTACCCATGTGTATGTGTGTGTGTTTATGTCTCTATGTTCGTGTATATACCGTACGCGCGAGTAGTCGTTCGAGAACGCGAATTAAGTCGATCGCAGTGCGTGCAACCACATCCTTCTAAAATCGCCCACCCGCCCCATACACCGCCCGGTGGTGCGGCGCGGTGTGGCGATGCTTCTGCTTCTACTTCTGCTTCTACTTATACTCCCCATGCCGCCAGACTGGTAACCCGACGTTACTACTTATACCTATTCCCCTCGGTGGCGATGATGGTGGTGGTGGTGGTGGTGGTGGTGATGATGCCCGGGCATAAAGTGTACCGCGGCGATACGCGACGATGTACACCATGACCTCTCCCTTCTCCCTTCTCATCGCTCTCTCTCTCTCTCTCTCTCTCTCTCTCTCTTTCTCTCTTTCTCTCCGATAAACGGATCTTTTTCTTTTCATCGGCTTCATCTCAGTTATTCTTCATCTTCATCTTATTATTTCGCCCCTGGTTTCTTTATTATCGACGCCTGGCTCAGCCTTTTTTTTTTTTTTTTTTTTTTTTAATATAATAACCGCGTAGCGAGTATTGCGGTAAGACATCGCCTCCTCTCAACCACCTTCTCGTCTATCCATCTATATATCTTGCAAACTGCAGGTCCCGTTGCTCAAACTCTCTCACAGATATTCAAAACTCTTAATGGCACTTGAAATCAACGTTTTGGCATATTCTTATCCAACTATCAGTACGTGGAGTAACAGGAACAGATCGTCCGAGCGTGTATAACCCATGTCGATACGATGTAAAGAAAAGAAAGAAGCATATTTTGTTTTTGCAACTGGGAAGTCAAAAAAAAAAAAATTTACAATCGATGATAAATTGTTGAGAAAATTTTACCTACGTAAAAAAAAAAAATTTTCTAATTAATTTATGTAAGAGAAACAATTTTCTTTCTTGACCGGCGGATCGGGTTAAGGTGTGTACCTAACTATCTACCTACCTGTACGTATATATGTATAATATGTATATCGTTGTTAAAAGAGAGACAGGTTATATATATTTATGAGCGTCAAGGACAGAGAGGGAAGAAGAGAGAACTACGCGATGATCAGTATGGACGCTTTGGCTGTACGGATCCGGGCTGGGTCGTTCAACCAAAGAACACAACCGACAACCGACAACCGACAACCAACCGGCGACCTAGAACGACCGGAGTTCTCTGCCTGGCATGGCCTGGCCTGTGGGCTCTTAAACACGAACAAAACGGGGAATGTGGGAGTGAGCTCAAGCTTTACGGAGAATATCGCGTATATAGTAGAGAAATCGGCACACATATGTGTCACAAACTTTAATATGTATATATATACCTACGTATGTGTATATATACGTATGTACATGTATAATATGGTGGAGACTGCACTTACAATTCACCTTGCGGTATTATAAAGGCGTGGTGTTGACCGTATATAGTTTCTTCAGATATAAGTAAATTATTCTCTCTCATTTAGATTTTTCTGTTTTTGGGAATTTTTTTTTTTTTTTTGAACAAGTATTTTTCTTTTTTGATATTTTATGTACGAAACAGTTATTTAAACAACCGTAATAAGCGAGATATATATATATATATATATATACATATAACTCTTGAAGGTACTTACTTACGTATACGTTACAACAACGACACGTATAATACCTACCTATCGCCGTTCGCATCATCATTACGTTTAGGTATATGTGTATTATATGTATATCATTATTATATGTATCTTGGAGCATAAAAAGGTCACCAGGAACTCTAACCCACGCCATTATTCTTATTAACAGCCTGCTGCACCACTACGCTCTTCGGCATGAAAAACAACAAATCGATCAGATAAACGGACTGGTAAAACCGGATGTCCCTAATAGAGAGAATCGCGCGTTGGATAGAGATATAAATAAAAAGATGAATGCCCCCCAAAAAATTATGAAAAAAAAAAAAAAAATAATAAAATTTGTCTCAATATATATCGCAAAATTAATAAAATTTTACAACAAACTCGTCACCTCTCATTCGTTTGTTTAAAAATTGAGATGAAAAATTTTTTATTCAATTTCTTTAAAGTCAATCTATAAATCATTTTTTTCTACATTATGTTAATTTGTACATTGTCAGATTTTTTTTTTTTTTTTTTTTCTTAATACGATATATGTATAGTAGTTACAGATCGCATCTCTCTACTCTTCTATAAAATATGTACGCTGTTTGCTTTAGTATTAGATATGATAGTAGGTATAATATAGACAGCTGCGTGAAGTCTCAGTAAGTCACCGTAGTGACTCCAGAGAGTTCATAATAGACAATAATGATCACGATAAGTTTCTCGATCCACTACCCTCTTTACCCCGATAATCTTCTCTCTCTCTTTCTATTTCTTTTTATTCATTTTACTTATTTCTGTTGTTGTTATTTTCAATCTTTACCCCATCTCCTTCTCCCTCTCTCTCTCTCTCTCTCTCTCTGTCTCTCTTTCTGTAAAGATCACGACGTGGAACGAACGAAATCGTGGTCCCTCTCTTCTCTCTTTGTATATTCCCCTTCCTTGATCTCGTCGCCTCGTCGTCTCGCTTCTTCTTGTCTCACTGATTGTATAATTGGGAGGCCAGCACAACGAGCTACGTGCGTCACTCCGATGATTTACCCGTCCCTCTCTCTTTAGGCCCGGGCTTCGGTCAATCACGGCGTAATTACTTTTAATGCTGGACGACTTGACTGACGCGATATATAACCCAGCCTAACCTAACCCTAACCCGTAACCCCGCAATCTCCTCCTCGTACCTCCTCATCCTCATCCTCTCATCATCATCCTCCTTCTACTCCTACTTCGCTATATATACTAATACTTCTCATCGTCGAGCCTATAAAGCATGCCTTGCCTTGCCTTGCCTTGCCTTGCCTTGCCTGGCCTGACTGCCTGCATATTTCGCACGACCGAATTAATTGGTAATAGACCGCGCGAGCTTACGGGGCAAATATTACAATTATTATTGATAGGGGCACTCAACGATGATTACTAGCGCGACGTTTGCCGCTACGATCATATGTATATGTATGTATATGTACATACAGACTCGCGATCTCTATAACGCTTACGCGCACAAACACAGATACATAATACACTCATTTATCTCTTCGTTATATGTATGTACATATATACACACAAGCACACCAATGTCTAGATATATGATATTCGATTGATTGATTTTAACCAAAGATTTGAAAATATAATTTTATTTTTATTTATTTGTTTCTTTTTTTTTTTTTTTTTAATTAGTCGGGAAATTAAATCGTCGTAATTGAACTTATACACCTGTACACGTTCACATATAAATAAACCGTGATATTAGATTCGTAGAAAAGATTTGAAGAATTTGATTAGACTTTTTTAAAATAAATTTTTTTTTTTTTGGTTAATGTGGTTTAAGAATTAAGACCTCGATTTTTCTAAATTTTTTTTTTTTTTTAATTTTATTATTGCATCGCGTTGTGCGGATTGTATGGAAGTTCGCAAGGGAGGTAAGGGGTACTGGCAATCAGTGAGAAGCAAAAAGGATTGGAAAGGTAAGCAAGGAAGGGGGTGGGGTGGGGTGGGGTGGGGTGGGGTATGTACTGTATACTATATACTATATATAGGAGACAGGAAAACGAGATTTGTTTAAATTATTCAAATTAGATACGAAATTGAATGCGTGTCTGCTCGTGTGCAGGTAATGACGCCACTTGCATATAAATGGTAATTATTGTCATTATTGTCCTCGGCTCGTTGGTAGGTATATATATATATATATATATACGATATATATACATATATGCCTATGCCATAGATATATAGGTTTTCCCGTACCCGGGTTTATAATATCTCTTCTCATATGCCTACCTTATATCCTATACATAACCATGTGTGTATATTCATACATATACATATACATACAATGTTCTCAATGTGTAGGTATATGCCCGATTTTTACACACACATATACAGTACTTACACATACTTGAAATCACTGTCGCGGCTCCTCGCTCCTCTAATGTCGTGTGTTCCCATACACTAGTTGAGATAATTATCAAAATTGTTTTATTGTTGGTATAATTGCGGGGGACATGCCATCTCCTCTCTTATACCCCTCCGTTCTCCTCCTCCTCCTCCTCCTCCTCCTCCTCCTTCTCCTCTCTTCAACTATGCGTCAATTCCCGTTCTCGTTGCTGTTCCCGCACTCCTTCGCTCTGTCTCTCTTTATCGCTTATTTCAAACGCAAACTGAAACCAACCTCCAAGCTATAATAGAGAATGGTCAAGTCGAGTCGGTTGGTCAGTTTGCAACGGTGGACTCATTTGCTTAGATTAAAATGCTGAGGTTCATTTTCAAAGTAAAACTTTACGTACGTCCATACTTTATTTACAAAGTAAGAACGCGATGAGAGAAATATCAAATGATGTTGGTTCCGTTTTTTTATTTTTTTATTTTTTTTGTCATTTCATTCGCGATTTTAACAACGACGATTACAAGAATTGAGAGAAAAGAAGGATTTCCGAGAGTTTCTGTCTATCTTATTTATTTATTTATTTATTTATTTTTTGTTAGGTAAAGTTGAACCAGCTAACGCTCGTTAGAATCGTCCTTAACCCCCTCCGACCCCTCTTCTTGCGCCCCTGGTATTTTCCTACTCATTTTATGTATAGAATATGTATATATATATATATATATATCATTGTCTATATATATATGTTATATATATACATTTTTCTCCAATTCCGCGGAGTTATTCTTTCAGAGGTATAGGGAATAAAGACGCTATGGTAGATAATACAAGGTGGCGAGAGGACGAGGCGCACAATGAAAGTAAAGAAAGAAAGAAAGAAAGAAAAGGAAAATAAAAATAAAAATAAAAATAAAAATAAAAAGAGAAAATATGAAAAGAATAAAATGAAGTAGAGAGACATAGAGAAAGAGAGAGAAAGAGAGAGAGAGTGAGGAAATATATAGATATGGGAGAAGTAGGAACGATTTTAATTCGGCGCAAAGCTAATAATTCCCGCATTGTGCGATTCTCTTCTGGTTATTGTTTCCCCTCTTGGTTCTCTTTCACCGCGATCCAAAAGATCGAATGAGCCCATCTCTTTCTTTCTTTCTTTTTTCATCTTTCTCTCTCTCTCTCTTTCTCTTTCTCTTTCTCTTTCTCTTTCTCTTATTCCACGACCTCAACACAATGCCAAATACCCTCTTGGTCTGTTCAACGAGAGAACTCGCCATCTCTCTTCCTCCTCCTTCTTATTCTTATTCTTATTCTTGTTCTTATTATTCGGGCTATATGCCAGCGGTCAGACTGTATTGTCGCTTAATTATTATTGGCTTTATTATGATTTTCTCCAGAACCTCTCTTCAAGGATCACAACTGTAACGCTTTGTATTATACCTCGTGACCCACCGTGACGTACATCCCACACAAACGCGAATGATATATATATATATATATATATATACAGAATGTACAGTTATATAACTGATATTCCCCGATCCATAGAAAAAGAAAAGAAAAGAATGAAAAAAAACTATTAGAAAAAGAAATAGAAATAGAAAACGGAAGTTAGTTTTTTTTTTTTTTTTTATCTATTCCTCATTCGTAAAACTTGATTAATTGTTTAATTAACTAATTAATTAATTAATTTTACTAATTAATTATAGTGTTGAAAGAAAGGAATTATATGACGACTTTGAATAAAATTAATACGCCCTATCGTTTCTCTTCTCGCTTGTAGCAATCGCGCATACCTTATACCTATATACCTGAAGCATGAGCAGCAGCAGCAGCAACAGCATCGGCAGTAGCAGGAGGTAAAAAAAAACTATGAAAAGGCATCGCGTCGAGGCACGCGCGAACTAAAGGCGTCGACGCGTTCCTCAGTCTGTCTCTGACCTCCCTCCCTCCCTCCGTCCCTCCGTCCGTCTGTCTATCCCTCTAACTTCCGAAGTACAAGCTTTGCCAAAAGGGACAAAAACCGCGACCCTTTTTTTTTTTTTAGGGTTCTTGCGGTGTAAAGGGATTTGATCTTGCGAAGAAGTATGCGTGTGTAAAAAATCGTTTGATTCGTTATTATTATTATTTTTGTCTTAATTGTTTCCGCGATTTTTCTTTTTTTTTTTTTTTGCTATTTTTGTTTTTGTCTTCATTTTTGTTGTACTTAATTAAATATATTTTAATTTTTTTCTTTTTTTGTTCTTCTTCTTCTGTTTAACGAGAATTGGGTATAAGATTTGTTCGCGTCTTTTATTTAGAGTGTGAAAAGCGTCCGTCGATCTTTGCGGCTTTACTTCTAAGAGAGAGAGAAAAAGAGAGAGAGAGAGAGAGAGAAAAAAAGGTCGCAAAGATAGAGATAGAGAAGGGTGAACAACAAAAACCGATCATTCGGTCGTCGGACGAGGGCCGCGTCGGGGTGTGACAAGTCCTTTGCACTCACTCGACTCCGCGGTCCTGCAGGGGAAGATGCTGGAGAGTAAGAAGAGATGGAATAGAAGGAGGAGATCGAGAGAGAGAGAAAGGAAATTAAAGTAAGGAGCTATAAGAGAAGGAGGAAAGAAGAAGGAAAAAGGAGAAGGAGGAGACAAAAGGCGATCGCGTATGAGCACGGCAATTAGACCCTCTAATGGCCCGTGAAAGAAAACAAAAGACTACCGCGGCAGTTCCGCCACAATAAAGTCCCGCACCACAACCACCACCACCACCACCACCACGAAGACGACGACGACGAACACCGGCCAACACCACCATTCAACAAGATGTGGAATGGAGAAGAATGGGAAACAATACGCTGTCACCTCGCGCCGTCCCGACGACTACTGGAAGTGTCTCAACTGGCAAATTGAAACACACCTAAAAAATAAAAAAAAAATAAACAACAACAACAAACAAAATAAATAAATAAATAAATAAATAAATAACCGCGTTTGAGATAAGAACAGATTTCGATTTTGTTTTTTCTTCTTATTTTTTTGTTTTTTATTTCTCTAACATCACATCGTCAAACGGTTAAAATAATTAATATATATAAATAAATAAATAAATAATTACAATAACAAGAATATTAAACATATTGATTTCGTTTAGGGTATATCTATAGATATATGTTTGACCAAAGGCGTCAGCTTTTTATTGAACAGGATCTAGATATCTTTTAAGATTTTAATTACGATCAAACAAAAAACTTCGCCTTCTCATCTCATCTTGGCGCGCCTTTTTTTTCCAACTATCTCTCTCTTTCTTTACATTTTTTTATTTATCTCTTTCTCTCTCTCTAGTTCCTTCTCTTTCTCTCTCTTTTTCTAGGCTCGATTTAATTAATGATTAGCTATTAATCGAAGGCGTCGCTTAGACCAGGAACAGCAGCTCAGACCACACCAAGTCACTCACGGCAGTCGATTCGAGAGGCAATATAATATCTATGCAAGAAACTGTTTTTTTTTTTTTTTTATTTTCAATTTTTTTTTTTTTTGTGTTTTCCTTCTCTGTTTTTTTATTTTTTCTATAAAGTAGTTCATTTTATTTCATTTATTTTATTGATGAGAGATCGTCCATTTCCTAGATTTAATTTAATATACGTATAATTCCAACGTTTGACGATTCACACCGATGCTGCTACTGCTGCTACCGACGTCGTCGTCGTCGTCGTCGTCGTCACCTATACTCCTCGACGTCTCGACGCTCTCGACGCTCGTCCCCGTACCGTATACGTTTCTTCTTACCGCGCTCTCATCGTTGCTGCACGTTACGGACGGTCTAAAATAAGAGAAGAGAACCGACTACCGGACCGGGGAAAGAAGAAGCAGCAGCAGTAGCAACAGCAACAGCAGCAGCAGCAAACTAACAGCTGACGCCGTCAAGTTCTTTAATTAAAACTGACCAGCTATAGTTATAAGGATTTTTCTTCCATCTTTTAACCAACAATACAGAAATTTATTTTCACAACTGATTCGATTTTTATTTTTTATGTTTACTCTTGTTTTTGAAAAAACAAAAAAAAAATTTCTTCGTCCACTAAATTTGTTGGTTTTTTACCCATAACGAATAAATCGGAATTTAGTTTGATGTTTTTTTAACTGGATTCTTTTAATTTTCTATTTTTTTTTCGTGTGTTTTTTCATTTTTTAAAAATTTTTAACTTTTTTTTATATTTATAATGTAGCCACGTGGTCACTAAGTGATTATTAAACACTTGAAAAAAAACGGTATTGTACTACCTAAACAATTTTATTTTTTGTTTACTCAATCGTTAAAAAATTGATCGATAAAAAAAGGAATTTTTATTTTTTTATTTTTTTGTTATCAGTAATAATAAAATTTGAAAAGACTAATTAATTATTTGCGGCTATGATATAGTGTCCGATAATTCTTTCCGACGTCAGGGTAAAAGGGGTTAAGAGAAATGACGAAAATGAAAGAAGAGAGAGAGAGAGAGAGAGAAATAGAGAAAAATATGTAATGAAAATAAAATGAAATAAATAAATAATTGAAGAGAGAACAAACCTGTACAAAAATATGTAGAAAATATTGATTAGGGGTTGCGCGTGTTCGGCGGCCATGTTCAACCCCCTGACTGACTAGAGCGTCGCGATGCGGAAAGAGGCTAAACTAAACAACTACTAAGAGACTGACTGATTCTCCTTTCCTCTCTCTCTTTCATTCTTTTCTAGTTTGATTCCAATTTTATACATAAAAAAAATAAAATAAAAATAAGAAAAATAAGCTAAATTCGACGTTACGAGTATCAAGCGAAATCAATTTTCGGTAAAAAAAATTGTCTTAAACGACTCTAAATCCTCCCCCGAAATAATTTTATAAAATTTGAAAAGAAAAAACAGACAAAACAAAAGTTAGAAACTAGTGAAAATTCAATTGTTCAACTTTGAGACAAACTTTCCCAAGTTTTGCAGTTTTTTGGTTTTGCCTGTCTACCAAATTTGAAATTCGAATAAGAATATAAAATTATAAAAAAAAAATATATATATATATATATATATATATATACACGTATTATAATTACATAATGAAAAAAGTGGCAGCGTTATTTTATTTGTTTTTTCATTTCTATTTTGCGATTCTTTCAATCGCGAAAGAAAAGGATCGCTGACATATGTGTGTTCCCAAGTTTTGGCGCCTAAGAGTTCGAAAAAATTCGAATGCGCGTCCGTGGCTGGTGTCATATGAAAAAGAGAAAAAGAAAGTAAAAGAGAGAGAAGAAAAGAGAGATAGAAAGAAGGGAGAAAGAAGTTACAAAGAGAGAGAGAGAGAGAGCGAGAGAGCACCAGCAGCAGCAGCAGTCAGCTGTTCTGCGCGCGAACACGTGCGCGGTTCTGTCGTGTGTGGGTGATACGAGTATATCGTATAAGTGTGGTGGTGGGCGCGTGGTCGCGTGCGTGCGTTCTCGATTTGTCGGTGTGTGTATGTGTGTGTGAGAGTCGAAACGAGGGAGGCAAGCAGCAAGTCAGTAGTCGAGGCGCGGCGGAGTGGCAAGCAGCCATTTTCTCTTTTCCGCGTTCCCGTGAAAATCGTATTATTATTAAAACAAAAATATATATACATACATATATCCCTCCCCGTTCTACCAACTCGATTAAATAAAATAGAGTTTCACCCATTTCTATTAACCTTTTTCTCACATCGTATATAAATGACAAGGTTCACATATCCTAAACTGGATTTTAAATACAGGACGATATTTAACCGCTGACACACTTAACCCCTCAAGGATACCAAGTTACTACGTACTATAGGGGCAGTAACAGAGACTCAATACGATAATTAGCTAACGAAAGGATGAACCCCTCGATTATTAACCCCCTTCATGTTTATTGTGATTTAATAATGGTTAAATAAATTTTAAAAACAAAATAATTAATAACAAAAAAAAAAAAAAGAAACAAAATTAAACAATGTGGTAGCTATCGAAAATCGGTGGATATTTTTCTCTATGTCTGTCTTTCTGTCTGTCTATGTTTACCTCGTTCTTAAGAAAAAAAATAAATAAAAATAAATAAATAAATAACAACCCTCTATTTCTTATGGTATACACGATTTAGTCAAAAGTAAGAAGAATATTGAAAAAATATATATATATTTTCATCTTTTACATAGTAATATGTTTATAAGTGGTCATTCAAGATAAATAAATTAGTGATTTGGATCTTTGGAAAAGGATAAAAAAAAAATAAATTAATATATATATATATATATAATAATTTTCCAAATGTTTTTTGTTTTAATTATTTGTCTCTCCGTCTCCAAATGTCTCTCTTTTTGATGATATAATTTTGAATAAAAATCATTATAAACAAAAGAAAAAGAAAAAAAAGTTATAAGTAAAAAAAGTTAAAAAAATTCCAGTGTTAAAGAAGAGAGAGAAAAAAAGAGAAAATAGAAAGAGAAAGAAAGGCTGCAATTGTGTGGTTCCAGAGTTCAAGTGTGTCGTGTGTTTGTTGCGTGGTGGGTGACAAGACAAGGACAAGGAGATAGTAGGTACGATTCGAAGGAGGGCCAACGACCACGAGGTGAGGGCCAAAAACACTCTCTGCGCAAGACCGTTTCGAAAATCCAACCGCCCGCTTTGCATACCGTATATCCAACCCCCGACGTTCTCCAATCTCGAAATTGGTCCATCGCGCGCGCGTTTCGCAGAATCCTCCCTTCCCTACCTTTCCGCCCCTACAAAAGGAAGGATAAAAAAAAAATGAAAAAGATTAAGAAAAATTGAAAATAACGCCCCGATTTAAAGTCCAGGGTTTCGCGTTTAGATTAAACAAAAAAATCAAGAAACGAAAAAACTTTGTTTTTGATTCTTGGAGTGTTTGGGAAAAAGTATTTTCTCTACTAACAAACTAAAAGTCTTTTACTTACTTACTACTTTTTTTTTATTTTTGATTTCGTTTTCGTCTTCATCTTCGTCATCGTCATCGTCGTCTCGAGTGTAATGAGTGAGTTGGCTCCAACAGACGCATATCTTCGCGTTTATGATGCCTAAATATAATCTTAACGATGTCCTTATGACCACCTCGAGGTATAGGATATAGGTACATACATACCTAATAGTTAAACACACATTTACACGTTGTATTAGTGTAGCGTACATTTTAAGAAAATACAAAAAAAAAATTTAAACCCAGGGAGGGGGATTTAAATTTTCTGATTCTAATTCTCATTGTTTTTTTGTTTTCTTCTTTTTTATACATTTTTTCGTCGTATTATATATGTATGTATGTATGTATATTAGAATTGCCGCTTTTTACCCATTTTTTGATAGAAAATTATATTATTTTACCCTTAAATATTATTATTATTATTTTTTTTTTTTTATCAAATTTTTATAATTATTATTACCTACGTATGCCATATTTATTAATTAATCGAGACTGATGATTAAGTAGGTAAGCTGTATTCCCCCAATCAGTATAAAAACGTATATATATATATATATATATATACCTAAGTTGTACATACATACGTAGCGGAAAAAAATAAGGAAAAAAATCTAAACCGAGTTTTCTATTATTAGATTAATTTGAAAAGCAGAAAATATATATATATATATATATATATATATATATATATATATATATATATATATATATATATTAGAGCGTATTCTAATTATTTATAGAGTTTTGTTTATCGGTTTTAAAATTAAGGGTCCCAACAAGCTCCGTATATGAGCCACCGCCGTATACCACCCGAACGAACTATATCATCATAGCATTCCTTTAAACTCAACGTTTTAAAATTTTCTGTCCATTGTAGATTTAGCTCAAAAATTGAGAGAATAAAAAAATATATATATATATATATATATATATATATATATATATATATATATATATATATATATATATATATATATATATATATTCAGAGAATTTTAATTTTATTCAATTTATATTTTTGTATTCTCTTTTTTTAATTTTGTTTTGGTTTTTTTTTCTTTTGCTTTTACTTTTTAGTCTATATTGTCATTGTTGTTATTATTTTAAACGATTTTAAAGCCCAGCTTCTCTACTCGTCTCGTTGACGTGTTACACATATCCCGTGGGTGGATAAGAAAACTTGCGGAGAGATAAAGAGAAAAAAAAAAAAAAAAATGAGACTAGACAAGACAGAGACTATATATATATATACCTATATAAGAAATAACGAAGGGGATCAATTAACCTTGTGAACAAAAAAAAAAGAAAAAAATTTAGGAAAAAGAATAGCATAAATGTTAAGGCGCGAAAGAAACGCGTTGACAGACACATGAGTGGCATGGATGGACGCAGATATACATACCTATGTACAAAATATTGTGTATTTTCGCGCCCTTTTTCTTTTTCATTTGTTTTTTTTTTTTTTTTTTTTGATTTTCGGGTGAAAAGAAAATTCGGTAAAAATGCGTAAAATTCTAAGAAAAAAAAAAAAGAAAAATTATAATTTTCACACAAATTTTTATTCATTGCGTATACATAGATATATACATTTTTTTTTTTAATTTTTTTTTTTTTTTTTTTGGTACCTTGCAGTGACATTTGCGTGCGTCATCAAACGTTGCTGCTTACTGCCTTACAGAACCAACCGACCAACGAACCTCATACTTATACTTACACCTACTAGCTAGCAGTATAACCTTATACCTAGAACGCAGTCGCGTTTGCAGGTTCGACACGCCACACGCCACACAACAATTAACCCAACAAACCCCCTCTTCCCCTTTTCCTCTCTCACCCCAAAAAACCCCTTTGGGAAAGAGTGAGAAAGAGAGAGAGAGGGGAGAAAGGGGGGTTGGTGGGAGCCAGGGGTGTAAACCTGTCATTATACTGATTATTATTCCTCGCCGTCTAATCACAAGCTGTCAGTCTTTTCCTACTTTTTATTTTATTTTTTTTTTTCTGTTTTCTTTTCATTTTGTTTTTTTTTTTTCTTTGATTATTTCTTATATACACGAATCACTATTTTCTGTGCTCTTTCTTTCTTGATTTAGTTCTTTCTAACGTCATTATGTATCGAATTATAAAAGAAAAAAAAAAAACATTAAAAATTAAAAAAAATAAATAAATAGAGATCGTATAAAATCGAAGTTTCTCTCCTGGTATTCGGATAAAGTGCGTGCGGGTGGGAATTTAGAGACGGTGAGGACCGCGCCAGTGTTCGGTTACAAATTGAGAGCAAAAGGGAGAAGGAGGTGAAGGAGGCGGTGGAGGTGACGGTGGAGGTGGAGGTGGAGGCGAAATATAAAATAGCGCCTCGCTGCAGACTATATTGTCTAATTTTAGCCGATCTACACCGCTCCCTTGCACGCTCCTTCGCCTCCCCTCGTCCAGGATTATAATTAGATACAGAAATACCCGCGGACGACTGGCATCCACCCACTCACCGCTTATATACGAACGGGCGGCCCGACTGACTCTCTTCGACCGTTCGCGTTCCGTCTTTTTCCTTCGTTTGAAATGAAACTAACGTAAGTAACGTACGTACGTACGTACGAGACGAGATGAGATGAGATGAGATTGGTCATAGGTTAAACACTCTTCAAATCTCTCCAAGATTATAAGCTTTGTACTATTCATGAATTAGCCGATGATCAAACGGCATCCAAATTATTACAACAAAAAAAAAAAAATATATTATCGCCAAAAAATTGGGGGAAAAAATTGAAAAAATAAAATCGAATATTTCGATCCCGGGATATTAGCTTTTCGTATATATATATATATATATCAAAGGTGCAGTTAGCTCTGACGATGCAGAATGAATATTTATTTCACGGCGTGGTTAAATAATTAATTAAGAAGGGCCAGCTGCCGGTCGCTTATATATATATACACGTTCGTTGGTTTTACCCGCTTGCTCACTCGTTCGTTTGCTCCCTGACGACGGGAATCGTCTAGTCTAATAGACCCGATGTGGGGGCTGGAGGTATAGGGAATGGGGAGACCCTAATGTAGGAGAGGTAATTATTATACCGAACCCAATCGATACTTCGACGAGCACAGAGGAACTCGATGCGGAATAAAGAAAAAAAAAAGAAAGAAAAAAAAAAACAATACGAAAATAGGAAGAAAAAAAAGGAAAAGAAAACAGAGTTTTTCCGTATTTTGTTATAAACGTAATAACAATAATGATAAATAATTAAACAAATGAAAAATTAATTAATTTAATTAATAAAAAATTTAGGAATGAAATTATTTCCATTTTAATTTTTTTTTTTTTAGTTGAGGTTGATGGTTGATAATCGACCTGGTATACAGAAGGTTTTTAGAGATGGCGATGCGACCGATCAAGCGCGTTCGTTCAAACTATTAATAATAATGATAATTACGAATTATTTTTAAAATTCTTGGCCCGTGGTTTAAATTCGGTATCTGAGCTCATTGCTATAGCCTTTCGGTAGCCGTTATAATACGTAGGAATTAAATTCTATATCGCATACAACGTACGTATAAGATGTACACTTAAATTTCCCTATATACGTTAATTACACTGTAAAGCAATTATAGGTGTGAAAATCGTGGTGATACAAGTTTGAATTAATTAATAACGTAGTCTCTAATCTTAAACAGTTTAAGGGAAACAAATCTCTTCTCCTCCTCTTCACCCTTTCCCGCTTTAAATTTCTTTGAAGATTATAAATATTCATTCCTCATTTATATTTCCCAGAGTCCCACAATATAAGAAAAAAATAAAAAAAATAAAAAAATTAAAAATAATACTGCCAAGTGAGTGGTGATTGCCGGTTGAAAGATCAGCGAACCGCGACGCTGTCTGTCCGTATTATATATATTTTTTATTTTTACAATTTTTTTTTATTTTCAATTTTTTTTTCCTTCTTTTACTAAGTATGTGTGGTAAGTCATATATATACATTCGTAAATGTTAACATGTGGATATACATATACGTATGTACATGGGTATAGGTTTATAAGGTAGAAGGTAGAACTACCAACTCCCCTGTCCTATCTACAAGCGGAGGAATCATGCTCTCTAATTTTGACCGGTTTTATATATATATTTAGAATAGCGAGTATTATAGTCGTAGAAGATAGGTAGTTGTGTATAGCTGGTCGTTAACTTTTCGAATTAATCACAATCGTCCGTCTTTCTCTATATTAACCGTGGGGTTAATTGCTGTTATCCGTAAACTCGGTAGACTAGGGAACTTAATACTCAAACCTATACAACTATATCTCTATACCATCCTTGGCGGATGTCTTTCTACGCGTAAACGTATCCTACATACATATACATACATACATACGTTTAGGTATACTCAGGAGCTGGGGAAACCTCCGTTCCGTATCCGGTTAAACTATAAAATTTTCTTTCTTTTCTTTTCTTTTTTTTTTGTCTCGTCTCTTGTTTCTTTTTCTTATTGTATCCCTCTGCAGGTTACGCAAAATTGCTCTTGTACTTCGGATTTGTTAATTATTATCATCTTCACCAGTTACACCGTGTATTTAAAAAAGATATTAATTTTTTTTTCTTCCCCCTTCTTCTTGTATTCTTTAAATTCGTTATACCAAGATTGTGAAACGTCAGCAAATTATCTAAACGAGATTATATATATACATATACCTATCTTAATATAAAAAAAACGTAACGGTTATATTTTCGGAAGGGTGAGAGGAGGAGAGTCGTTACACGATGACCAGTTTCCATTCCTTCCGTTACCCCATCAAAAAATAATAATAATAATAATAATAAGGAGAAACTGGCTGAAACAAAGGTCGGCAAAAACCAGTTGTAAACAATTGTCTTTTGGGAGGAGGGGGGTTAACTCTCTATGTCCCATAGGGATCAGTTTATCCGTATATTCTTACTTCTCCACCCCAGTTACCGAGAGTAAGGGATGATGATATTCGGTTGAAAGATTTCTCATACTTCATTTTATTTACCTACTTGTTTTGTCATTTATTTATTTTACTTCCGTGGGATTAGACTCGGTTAAAATTATATCTGCATATACTGCAGAGGATGACCCGTCCCCCTTGTTTTTTTTTTTTTTTTTTTTGTTCCTTAGATATTTAAAACGCTAACCCCCTAACTCCTCTCTGTGTTTATCACAAAAGGCGTGATCAATCAATTACAATTATAATTAATTCCCGGGACAAGAGGGTGAAGAGAAAATAAAAAATAAAAATAAAAAATCGTCTGGGAAAGGAATCACGATCGTTTTTAATTGTCTGGATTTTCACAGCCTCTAACAATACCCATGAACCCCTCGTTATGGGGTGTTTAATATTTAGAAAATATTTAAAAAAAATAACGTATAACTTGGATTATATATTTTCGAGACAAGAAAAAAGACTAAAAAAAATATATATATATAAAAGATATACACACCGAGTTAAGTACGCGATATCGACCGGCTAGTCGCCTAGCGAGTCGAGCCAGTGCAGGGTTGGTATGTGATTACATAGATTGGGTCACGCAATGAAGGCCAGGGAGCTGCTGCTGCTGCTACTGCTGCTGCTGCTGCTCTTCTGATTATTTGACCACCGTTATACACTCCGTGTATATGTACATACATACATACATACATACATACATACACTCCCTGTATATATATATATATATATATATATATATATATATATATATATATATATATATATATATATATATATATATATATATATATATATATATATATATATATATATATATATATATATATATATATATATATATATATATATATATATATATATATATATATATATATATATATACATATATATATATATATATATATATATATATACTTTCGTTTAATTCTCAGATCTGAAAAAGAAATTAGAAAAGACTTCTTACATATATACAAAGGAAAAATGAGGTATACAATGTACTAAATGAATTCAATTTGACGAGGGAATTATAACTGTCTCTCGTGCAGGTATTAGCGGTAGTATAGTAGTTTGGCTTGTCGTGTTGGCGGTCATTTGCTACTTTCCCTATTTTTTTCCTGTGTTTTTTTTTTTAATTTTTTTTATTCATTTTATTTATTCCTAACTCCCGCACCACCCACAGACCATATGATTACCAAACTCAACAACGACAATTCATTGTGATGTGGGACCGTGTGTGACAGGGGTGTAATTTCACCCCCTGTTACGTACCCGTATATATATGTATATATAGAATATGTAGGATATAAAGCGAAAAAATTGAAAAACTTCACCGGTCTACGATATTGTACGGAGGAAAGAAATTAGCTGGTTAAGGGTTGAGGGTGCGGGTCTCATCTGGGTCACAAACACCACAGAATTGAAGTGAAGTGAAGAAGAAGGAGGCGGCGGCAAAGAAGAAGAAGAAGAAGAAGACTGCGGCCCAAGGAGCTCATGGACAACCGCGCGCACACGCGGAAAATAGCGGCCTCATTACTGGCCAGGGTAGCGCCGGGGTGTAGTGGGGTAGTGTGGGGGTTGCAGAGCAAAAGAGTCGGGCGTTAATTAAGAACAGACTCGGCACCAAGACCAAGACCAAGAGAACGAAGGCGAACGACGACTACGACTACGACTACGACTACGACTACCGCGGGGGTAAGGAGCACTGACCACTATCCCCGGGACGCGCGGGACTCCTTCTTTTCTTACCCCCAAAGAGTGAGATAAAGATATATATAAAGATAGAAAAATAAGGGAGAAAGAAGAAGAAGAAAACGACGACGACGAGCGAAGAATATCAGCTAAGCCCAACGTATTATGCTATATTGGACCGGATCCCCCGGATCCGGCCTTCGTCAGGGTGTCGGACACCAACGTCTTATAATTTCTAGGGTAAAATGACGGAAGACACTGCGGGATTACGTAATTGGCAGAAAAAAAAAAAAAAATAAAAAACTACTACCGAGTTCTCGTAGAATAGGGAGAGGTTAAGGGATATATCGGCAAATTAAACAAACACCTTATTGACAAGGTGATCCTTTCGGAAATACTATAGGTACTGCAAAGACAAGAAATCTTATTCTATCTCTTTAATCCGAAAAACAATTCTCTAACTTCTCTTTTCTTGTTCACCTATATAACATAGTGTGAAAATAGTTTCATTTAAAAAAAAAATTTTGTTTTAACCAACCCTCGATAATAATCGTAAATCTCTATTCCATAATTCGTAGCTTTTACTCTTTACTTTACTAGGTTAGTTCGTAGACCCACGACGTCGTAGTCCGCCCTTGGCAAGGAACTGGCCAAGCTAGCCGGGGGTAGTGGCGGGAGGGATGAAAGAAAGGCTAGACGGTTGGTGCAGAGGCGTAGACCACGCGACAGGGTAGATAAATTAGTGCGGGTAATGAAGACTGAGCTCTGCGCCTGATTAAACAAACACAGGGAAACACAAATACTTCTTCTCCTCTCTCTTCTCTCCTCTTCTCTTCTCTTCTCTTTTCTCTATTCTCTATTCTCTCGTCTCTCGTATCTCCTATTCGTTGTCTCTCTTATATAAACGCGAGAGGATAGAAAAGGGAAAGAATCGTGGGAATTAAACTGACTGAGAAGGAGAATAAGAAATAGAAAAAGAGGAGAGGGAATAGGGAATTCTGCAATTCTTTTCTGGACATACACAAACACACACGACCACACATACACGAACACAAACACCACTCTCTCAGTTATAGCTGGAGTCTCTAATTAACTGTGAACCAGGTTTAGTTAGTTACACACCGAGAAGGTGGACACGTCTTCTAGTGTCCACCCAGATATCTCTCTCCCTCTCTCTCTCTTTCTCTGAATAAGCACGATGAATCAGACTATCGCAATTTTAGACTAGCCATAACCATCTCATAAATTGTTATACTGTAAAAATTTTACCAGTTGTGTGAATGCCTAGTTACATGTCGTCGTGGACCGCGAAATATAATAGAGGTCGTTTATTATTACTCAATGATGATCCCCCAAAATGATATATATACGAATTGTACGCAATATTTTATTAATTTTTATCAAATTTTACGATTCATTATTCATTCTGAATGAGTCAAGGGTTTTTTTATTCTCTTTTTTTTTTCATACTTTTCGACGATTTTTGGAAAATTTTTTGACGAATACCGTCGATTTTCCAGGTTCTTGCTTAAATTTTGAATAAAATTCTATGACAAAATTTACTACGGCTAATTTTTTTTTTTTATATACAATTCGTTAAAAATGTATGACATAATATTTTTAATTTTTTTTTTCTCCATTTTTTCGTGAAATCTGCGTACGAGTTACGCGTTGCGAAATTTGTATGAATATGATGAAAATCTAATTCATTCTGTGAGTCAGCTGTAATAGAACAGTTGCTATCCCGAAAGAATCAAAAAAAAAAAAAATAAAAAATGAAAAAATAAGAGAAAACAAAAATGAGAGAAAAAAAGAAGCTTTTAAATAGTATACATATAACAGCGATAAATTTGTAATAATAATAATAATTTTGTATGTGTACAGGGTGGGTGACTACGAGATTTCGTATACCCACATGAATGTGCTTATGTGTGTGTGTGTGTTTGTGTAGGCGTAAATTAATTTCTTCTTGGCCGCGAACCGAAGCACCGGAGTTAAAGTTTAAGCGAAGTAAACTAAAGTAAAGTAAAGTAAAGTAAAGTAAAGTAAAGTAAAGTGAGATACGTTGAGGTGTGATGAGGTGAGGAAAGGGGCGAATGAAGAGGGCGAAAGAAAAAAAGAAATAGAATAAAAAAATAAAAACATCGTTGCATAAAGAAGACACCTATATAGTACTGTCTCAGTGGTTGGGTTAGGTATATGGTTAATACACAGCTACGATGGTATTTTTTATTTATAAGTTTGTTTTTAAGAACAGAACTCAAAGCGAGAGATCGCCTGACAATGAATTAGTAGTAGCAGCAGCAATAGCAGCAATAGCAAGCTAAGAGAGAAGATGAATAATAAAAAGAATATGAAGACTAAGATGTAAAACGAAGAATATAAGAATAAGAATATACCTAAGTATGTCAGAGGGAAAGAGGCCGGGGTGAAACGATTGACTTTTGCAAGGGCGGGTATAGGTGAAAGAAAAAATAAATGTTGGCGTAATGACAACAGCAATTATTATTATTATTGTTATTATTATACAGAATCGTTTCTCCGTATGGGGCTTTCCATGCCAAATCCATCCAGCCTGTGTCCCTGACGATTTGAAAAATTTTTAATTTTTTTTCACATATTTAAATATGTGGTTTAAAAAACTAAAAAAATTACATTTTTTTTCTTTACGATTTTTAAGGAGAAAATTATACATCGTCACATAATGAAAATATTGAACCAACATATAGAATGATCAGGGTCGTAGATTGGGGGTGACTTTGTATATGATTTGTCTTACCTTAAATTTGTAAAAAAAAAAAAAAAAAAAAAACTATATTTTTGAATAATGAGGATAATAATAATAGCTTGATATGTAGTAACACATAGTAGAATTTCGGAAAAATTTCGCGACGTTAACGCGAGTACCTACTCACGAATTGCACCTCGCACCTCTCGTCGCCTCTATCGCATCTTTTTACCCGTTATACCATCAGCAAGGACGCTCAAGTTTAAATAAAAATAAAAATTTTTTAACCGCAGCACTAATTATAGAAACTTTTGGGTGGCGCAACGCGGGTTTAGAGAGGATATTCCGTACAGATTTTAACGTATGTACTCGAATATACATATATATATATATATATGCATGTATATAATATATACGTGTATAATATATCAATTCTATTTTACTTTATATACAATATATGTATATATATACATATCGTAAATGAAAAATTGCGTAAAGAACACTTCGACGAAACAACTAGATACATATTTCACCCTCGCAATAATCTATTATTATTATTATTATTTTGAAATTACTGACGTAACATTTAAAAAAAATAAAAAAAAATAAAAAAAGAATTTCCCTGGCCGATTAATTTGATTGCAAAAAAATTATTTCAAAATTTGTTTTTTTTTTTTATTTTTTTATTGGAATTTGGAATTTAATAAATTTGATGAATTCTTTTCATCATTTGGTAGGATAAATCAAATATCTTTGAAATGAAATGAAAAATGAAGAAAGAAAAAAAACGAATATAAGACAATTCGGAAGTTGCGTAATGTATGTATATACATATATGAATATATACGTGTACTAATACTGTAACAGTGTATAACGATCGAATCCAATCAATCGAGGGATGGGCCCTAGCTCCTGTGCTTTAGGCATAACGTAGCAGCAAATTATTGAAATGCAAACGAATTGGATTGAAATCAATTAATCAGCATATATATATATATATGTATATATACACATATATACAGGGTTAGGCGAGTAAGAGAAGGCGATTGTAATAAAAGAGAATAAGAGAAAAGGAGAAGAAGATAATAGAAAAGAAGAGAATGAAATAGAATAGGCGTGTAGATGTAGGGATCGATCGATCGTTTAAAGGTCGACCTACACGCGTGTAGGATTCTAGTAGTTCTCCTCATTTCAAATCCGGAGGAAGGATGTGACGTAACTGCACAACGATAAACGTTTTGAGTTTAGTCGTGATTTGAGGACGTTAACGCACGGGTTTACGGGAAAAAAAAAAAAAACGCAAACTTTAACCGTAATAATGTACGCACGTATAAACGTATGTATGTACATACATACATGTGGAAAGAAAAAATAAATAAAAATACAAAAAAAAAAAGAACAAAAATTAAATAAAGAAAGATAATGAATGGGAGCGTTCTATTGCAGTACCAACTACATATGTATACGTATATATATATATATATATATATATATGTATGTATGTTATACCCTAGGTACGCGAAACCCGGATAAGTCAATTGATTATTGTCAATAGTCAATGGCCGAGTAATTATTCCGCATGGGAACTGAGCTAATTATTGATCATAGGTATTTGTTGTTACTCTTCTGTATGTGTGCCTCACTCGTTATTCTATCCACGCTATCCCCTTACACCCATACAATATAAAATATATATACTTATATGTGCATATGTGTGAATGTGTATATACATATATCTATTCATCTATTAACTACAGTTAAAATATCATTGTTACAGGATTGGGCATATAGCTGTACTAATACCTACACACACGTTGAGGATTGTCGTCCTATATACCTTCGACACAGTCGACAGGCTAAAACTTCTAGCTCATGCTTTTAAGGTATGTAAATAATAATTGTTCATAGATTTTATTATTATTTTTTTTTTTAGTGTAATTATGTATATTTCTTCTCTTTATTTTATTCGATTTTCTCTCACATATACATATACGTTTCTTTGCAAAAGTTGGTGTATATGTGTTGTATATTGTATATATATTCGGATGGGGAAATTTGTTGCTTTGCGTTAGCAATTTATATTTATATTTACACAAAAACACGCGGATACGAGAGGATATCGTACAATTTTTTTTTTTTATTTCTTTCTTTTATACATACTAATATATATATATATACATATATATTATATCTTAGCAAGCAGAAAGTATTAACCGCACCGCACCGCAACGCGTCGTTGCGGCGTGGGACGTTTTACTCGTGGGTGTTTTTGTACAATGGTCAGTATTCGCGACGTTCGTTCGGTTGCATTATACGTATACATGTACAAGATATTCATATATATTATATATACATATAACGTATATCTATAGCTACCTTTAATCTTTCTACCTACCTACCTACCTATCTACCTACCTACCTACTGTATGTATCTCTTAAATCCTCAATAACGCGCCTGTGCACCGTAAACGGAATCGAGACGACTGCTGTTTCATTTCGATAAATCAAACTCCGAATTTGATAAAAAATAAAAATTATTAAAATAGTAACAAAATGCGTACCTACGTATACAAAAAAATGAGATGAGAAAAATAAAAATTTTTTATCTGTCTCTCTAACTTAAAAAAAAAAAAACAAAAATTAAAAACTAGGGTGATACTTAGATTTCCAAGCACATATTTTTGTAGAAAGTTAAATGCCTTGGAAAAAAGGCAAAAGCACTCATTATCTAGTTATAAATTTTAATCGAACAGAAAAAGTTTTTTTATATACAAAACTTTGATGAAAAAAAAAAAAAAAAAAAAAAAATGGGCTATCTTAGAGATGAGATCAATAAAGATTTTTTTCTCCTCATCAATTTGGAAGTGTTTAAATCCTATTAACTATATCACCCTAATATACACAATTGTTCATAAGTTTTCAAACTATACATATATACGTAGAAATTCCCGATTGTAATAATAAAATTAATACACCTTATACCTATCCCTAACCATATCGAACGGCCAGAGGGGACGCGCGTAATCACTCTTATGGTTAAAGCTGTATAGTTATACCTACGAGAGATTCTTTCAAGCGTTGCATCGCGTTTGCAACAGCCGTGCAATACAGCTCGAAGCTCCTCGCTTTATATTATCATTTTTGTTTTTTTTTTTTTTTAATTTATTTTCCATTGCCCTTTTTAGTAGTAAAAAAATCCTCTGTCCTACCGCACTCTCATACATTTATATACATATATCTATATACGTCTATACTCGTGCACAACATCGTCTTGTCACACTGTATATACCCGTCAAGGCATTTCGATGCATACTAAACGACCGCTTAAGATTTTTCGCTATATACCTAACGTTGAGCAATACATACAGTGATTTGCCGGGGTGTTCATATCTGACTTTGAACACAGACTCTTACACCTTCGCTTCCTCTGACACGGAGTTATTTTAAAATTTGCGTTATTGTTGTTGTTGTTATTATTATTATTATTATTATTATTATTATTATTATTATTATTATTATTATTATTATTATCCGTCAAATTTCAAGAAACAAAAAAATAAAAAGCAAGTAGATAAAATTGAAAATAGGTATGGAGAAAAGTTGTGGAAAAAAACGAAAAAATTAAAAAAAGATACACTCTTCTCTCTACGTGTCTTTGGTTTGAATATTTAATCATCTCTACGAGTGGTAATGTATATATATATACATATACATATATATATATATATAGGTTATACATCGGTTTGGATTTATTCTTAGAAAAAGTAAATTCAGAACGAAGCTAGAGGTGGTGCAATAGGAGTTTAACCCGATCTCTGATCTCTGTCTTTCTTTCTCTTACTCTCACTCTTTCTATCTCTCTCTCTCTCTCTCTCTTTCTTTTTCTTTTTCTAACTTTGGTGATTAATGATTGATATAAATATACCGTAAAGACTGGGATTTAAATATTTATTGTCGTTGAGAAATTAAACATTATTTTGCAGCTACTTTGATCTCTGGATAGGTATGTGGATATATCTAAAACAGCTCTAAGTCATCTGAGCCCGCGATCTGAAACGATTCGCTATGCCAGAATCGAGCAAAATTTTTCTTCTTCTTCTTCTTCTTTCATGAGACATCTTAAGATTATATCTAAAACGTATATTTATATATTATAAGCAGCCGAGAAATTTGGGGTTTTTTTTTTTTTTTGTTAAATTCATCTCGATATCTACTACATCCAGGTTTATGTGAAAAATGAAGTAAAATCCTTACGAAATTTCGATACATATAGGTAAAAAAATTTGTTCTATTTTATTTATTGTTTTTGAAACTTTATTATTATCGTAAATATACTCGGTTTTTACTATTTCGATAAAACAGAGAAGAGAGAGAGAGAGAGACAGATATAAAAAAATAAAAAAATCAGAATAATTTACGCAACCATTTTCAACGACTGCAATTATTTTTACCAATACATATATGTACGAACATTTATATATGTATACATATAACGAAAAATTGGTACATAAATGCAGTTATATAAACGATTTAAAAAGGTACACACATTCATGAAATATGTACCAGGAACTATTCACACGAGATGCGTTGCATTGATGGCTCTAGTTGAACGTAATTATTGGCGCATTGTCCTACCCACGGACAATGGTGCTTGCACCATGGGCCTGCACGAATTGGCATGCAAAAATCGAATGCAATATGGATCACTGTAAAGCTATAGACTGAGATGGGGTGAAAAAAATTAAATTGCCATTGTCGCACCGTGGGTGACCATGACGGGGTCCAAAAGTAAAAAAAAAAAAAGGAACTACACAAAATAGCGAACTAGGATTTTTTTTGTTTTTTATCTTCGATAAAATCGTGGGGCAAAAATGAAAAATTGAAGAATAAAAAAGAAACTGTACAAACACACCTCGTACAATGAGAATTAAGAAATGGAGAGAGATTAAGGCTCAGGGATTCCCGAAGACCACAACCTATGAATTTGGGAGGTTATTAGTTATTACATGGCGGCAGTGTGGCGGCGTTATGCGGTGATGGTGTGCTGTGTTCTGTTCTCTTCTCTTCTCTTCTCTTCTCTTCTCTTCTCTTCTCTTCTCTTCTCTTCTCTTATTTTCGTTTCTCTCTCTCCTCTGTTCTTTCTGGACTAGAAACTTGGAACGACGAGGAAACCTTTCCAAGGGGTTTTTGTAGCCAGATTGGCGGCCATTATGACTGAAATTGGGGCTTAATTGTGCCAGCCCGTAATGAGTCGGGTTGCTCTAATGCATCGCCACCACCACCCATACACCTATATAGGTATATATACTCTCTATTACTATATAACCACCGTGCCACCTCACACAGGTAACATACATAGGTGTATATATATATACCTACCTATGTATACGTATACATAAAGTTTTTTTTTATTTTTTGTTTTTTTCTTCGCTCCTATTCTCATTCGTAATTATTTCTATAGACATATATATAAATTATGTCCAAAAGAATTGTTTTTTTTTTTTTTTCTTTTCTTTCATTGTAACGGGTGTATCTCTCTCGTTATTTTATCCATTGATTTTTACAGAAAATTCTTCGACTATGGATGAATAATAAAAATTATAGAATGACTGCAACTACTTGACGTGGTAGTATTATACATATATGTATATAAATCATACAAATATACACTCGTATGTAGACAATGAATTACTGTGAAATCAAAAAGCCTATTTATATTACCCCCACGTGTGTACAGTCGTTGAGTATTCACATGTATATCCATACAACCCACGCTTTATCGATTGATTATACATACATGTAGATACATGTACGTATGTGTATACAATACGTAGGTATATCATATATATATTGTATTATATGTATATATCTTTTCCTACTTACGAGGAAATTCAAGAATTTCGATCTACCTACCTACCTTCACATCCGCGTGTATGTCCCGCTACCCACGCTCAAGGTTTTTACTTCGTTTTATCGATCGTATATTTAAAGCATTTTTAATTTTCTTGCATTTTTTCTTTTTTCATTTTATTTTCATCAATGAAAAGAAAAAAACAAACTGCAATAGTCTTATCCAAGTAAAAAATCTTTTCTGTTTTTTGTTTTTCTTCTTTTTTTTTTTTTTTTTATCAAACTTTTGATCGACCACCCTGTAGATTTTGTCGAGGAAGTTCCTCCTCCTCTTCCTTCTCCTTCTGCTGCTGCTGCTGCTTGCTGCATCAGTCCCTCCCAATCCCGAGGGCACCACCACTCTTCACTCTTCTGCACTACTATGTGGCGACGACGGAGTATTATTTAATTGCTGAAGAGGTACCAACCTATACCTACACCCATACATATACCTATATATACGTATACATATATATGTATGTATATATACCTCAGTTGTTTTTTCGTCGCCATATAATTTGTGTACCTGCTCGAGAAGAGACGACCCGAAGAAGCAGGCAGATAGTCAGAGTCAGAGTCAGAGTGAGATTCTGTCTCTCTTAACATCTATCTTTCTTTTTCTCTCCAATTTCGTATCGTATAGTTTTACCTCGCTTCCTAATTGCGCGTAATTACCTATGGGGGCCAATTAGCTAGGATTGGCTCCGCGCGAGCCCTCGGGAACCTTAACCAAAGAATAATAATAAGAAGAATGAAAAATAAAAGAAAATTTGAAAAAAAATAAAAAATAATATATAAAAATAAAAATAAAAAAAATTAGAATGAGAATAGGTGCTGGATTTTCGTCCCTCGATTATTCGGGTATACCGCGTAGTATACGTGTAACGTACATCTCTGTCCAAAAAATTGAATAACAAAATTATATACACACCTTTTTTTTTTTTTTATAAGTTCATTTTTGAATAATTTCGAAATATTGACTTTTGGGGAGGTTGATATGCGTTTTGACCGTGCTTCGAGCTGATGGTTGGTTTATTGTAGTTTTTCGTGTCATTGCAGTTGTAGGTATATATATAGTATATAGTTTATAAAAAGGTTCAGGGAGGAATGGTAGTAGGTCATTAATCACTTTCTTGTAATTTTTTTCACCCCCTTCAACCTCATCGCGTTGGTCGTTTTAATATTAAAGTAGTTCCCGCATCTGCAGGTGGATTAATTCGCTTTTTGCAATCTGCTTGCTTGCTTGCTGCTGTTACTGTTGCTGTTGCTTTAACTCCACAGCGGCCAATCTCTGTGCAATTGAACAGAAGCGTTACGTTTCATTCAGAATTAGAGGATAATCATCAGTATGGAGAAAATTTTAACGAAGCTGAGATATAGTTTTGAATCCTAACTAAAATATCAACATATTTTTTTTTTTCCCAGTTTTTCATAATCGATTATGATTATACTGCAGACTTTCGGGTTAATAATTTTCCAAAAAATTTTGATTCGATTATTTTATAATTCGGAATTTAAACCCAGCTCCGTTAAATGCCTGAAAAAATAAAAGAAATAAAAATACAAATCGTGGATTCGAAAAAAATAATAATAATTAGTACAGAAATTACTCGTAGGTATATATTTAGAAAAAAAATGCACTTATGCCTGTTTAATACAGTATTCGAGAAATATGGATGACCCCCCCTTTCTCCTTCTTCACCACGCGGTTTTGTTAGCCTCGCAAGCAAATAACTGATTCCACCGTTAAGATTGTCCGCGGTATTGCGAGTGGTGGTCAATATATACGTACAGATATCTGTGTCTGTGTGTTTGTGTATAGGTTATATACTTTCCGCGAGCGATCTCGATATGTCTCACTCCCACGCGTCGAACAGTGATCGTATAAGTATGTTAGAGTAAGAGAGAGAGGAGGTCAACGACTTTGAAAACTGACGACGGTAGGTAGGTATGCGATGTGTGATATTGTGATGTGATGTGATGCGATGCGATGCGATGTGTGATCAATAATAGCATATATACAAACTCGTCAAGTACATACCTATACGTATTACAAGATATAATTTCTCTCTCTCTTTCTCTCTGTACGTTCGATCTCCGTTTTTTTTTTTTTTTTTTTTTATTTATTTTTGCATGTTGATCATACAATGACGATGTTGGCTGAAATTAGCACTTAATGAATTCGCGGATGTTATATTTCCGAGAATAAATGAGTACAAAAGAATAACTGCAGCGGGAACCGGTGTCGTCCTTACGGGTCCTGATCCTCTACCTTCTCATTCTCTTACTTCACGTTTGTAAATTTTTGCGTTTCTACAATAGATAAAAGACACAAGAAAGAGATAGAAAGAGAGAGAAAGAAAATTATCATCTGTCTTTAGTGTTAGAGAAAGATGCTAGGCAATTTCCATTGTCCGACACCCACGACGACTGGTGGTACTGTGAATGAGAGAAAGAGATGAGGAGTAGGTAGATCAAGACTAAGAGAGAGATAGAGCAATTCCCCTAGAGATGGAGAGAGGACGACTTCTTCTTCTTCTTCTTCTTTTTCTTTTTTCTTTTTATTTTTATTCTGACAATATGTCCGGAGCTGGATCAGGACAATCCGTCATTAGTAAACAAATAGTTTAGCAACCGCCTTGGCTTGACGGGGTCTCGGAGAGCGACCTACGTAAACTAAACAACAATAAACTCAGAGAAAAAGAAAATACCACCCTCGAGAGAGAGAGAGAGAGAGAGAGAGAGAGAAAGAGAGAAAAAAATATCTACCTAAGAACGAACGAAGGAACACCTGGCCAAAAATACTTCGTATACCTGACTTGGGGTTTTTGACTGCCTAGACGCGAATTAGTGCCTTGTTGCTGTCCGTTTTTCCTCAAATTTCAAACTTTTCATTTCAAATAATTTACGAACCTTTAACAATTCATCATTCATTCATGAATGAATACACAACGCGCATACGATATGGATAATAACATTTTTTTAAATCGCGAATAACGTTTGGACCATCGACGATCTACACAATGTTGTTCAAAGTCGTGAAATTTGTCTTTTTTGTGTTTGTATAATTTTTAATTATCAAATTTTTGTCGGGTATCCAAAGATCATTTTTATAACTTTGAAGGAATTGAGAACACCTTAATGAATATCGTCACAAAGTGTAATCATCGAGTGTGTTATCCCTACGATAAATCCACACACAATCTTTTTAATTCTGACACGGTGGAGTCGTAGGTCCTGAAGTAATTTCCTCGTTCTTTAATTCCCTGAACATAAACATGTTCAATATTCTTTGACTATCTTTTCTAAAAGATAGGTTTGTCACGTTGTTAGTTAGATAGCATAGTGTGTCGATTGTTGGAGAGGACGTTAGAAGCGACGAGGACTATGAGGCTAGTTAACGAAAAATCGTATCTATTTTATTTATTTATTTATTTTTCTTTTTCTTTTTCTTTTTCTTTCTTCATCATCATCTCATCGAACCGCGACAAATCGTTTAAAAGAGTATTTCTAGGATTCGTTGGTCGGTTCAATTCGAACACGATTCGATTCGTCCGTGAGACATTCGGTTGTTTGTAATTCGAAAACTAGAAGGGCGTATCGAATAAGGTATACGTACGTACATACATACATACATACATACCTATATCCAATGGTATTCGCGTTAATTGAACACAAAACCGTTAATGGAAAAATCTGAGATACGAACGGAGCTTCAACGATCTTTAAAATAATATAACACCCAGATAAGCTCCGGACTCTAGTCGCAAGACATCCCATACTTATACCTATACCTACCTACCTACCCATTCGATAACTGGAAACAGAGATAACGGACGGGTGCAGAAAGACCCTCGTACTTCTTCTTCTTCTTCTTCTTCTTCTTCTTCTTCATATACGAGAACCAAGAACGCGTTATGAAATAAAAATGGGTCCATAGCCTCAAGGAGGACCGGTCGTTCCTCCCTTTGTCCCTTGGTCTTCTCTCAGTCCCCTTTAGGTCCCCCTTGGTCCGCGCTAGACCAGAAGGTTCCCCGCGCGACGAAGGTCTTCGGGCCAGATTAGCATGACAATGTACTTACCGACCACTCGTTATTACTGGCCATCCCGCCGAGCTCTGAAACTCTCCCTTCGACTCGCCTTGGGTGTCTCTACTTATGAAATTCAAAAAAGAAGATGAAGAAGGTGCTTCTTCCATCTCTGCAAGATGAGAGTAGGACCAATATATCCCAATGTCCAAGTACACGTCATCTTCGAGAAAGGCAAACAAGTAAACTACAATCTTTACATATTCGACGAGGAACTAACACCATTTCATCGATTAATGTAAAGGCCTTTTATTTTCTTGATCCTTTGCAGCAGCAGCAGTTTCGATCTCTTTCTTACTTGGTGGGTATAATAATCCGCACCCTAGGTCCTTCGAATCCATTATTTTTCATCATTGAATGAACGCGGAAGATGGATACCTCTCGGCATTGTAATATTCCCAACCTTTTGTGAAAAAAAAAAAAGTGCAAAAAAAAAAAGAAAAAAAAATAACAGTTTTCAACGAATTTTTCTTACGATTTTTAAGAGAGCTGTAACAATGGAAAAACTTTTTCTCGTTACTAACATCTGAAAAAAAAAAATTTCTGCATATATAGGGAATTATCGAACACCATCATAAATTATTTGCTTCTTGTATCTGAATGATATTGAATAATATAAAATCTATTCCAAGTTCGTTGTTTCGAAATTAATGGTTAAACGTTTTGCTAATCGGTGTAACGGAATGACCAGTCCCCCACGCCCCTGTAGTGTAACACTAAAGTGTTGAATACCGAACGAACGACCTGCTGATACAGTATTGGTAAACGTCGTGTGATGCACCGGCCGTTTGTGATGGTGCTGCACCAGGACACCGTGAGAAACAGTATTTCACCGGCTTATATACAACAACAACGAAACGGACGACCATGCGACTACTAAAGAATGGAAGACCCCACCCTGGTCCCCCCCCTGGTTTCCCCCCGAGGTTTGTCCATCCCTTCTCTTCTCTTCTCTTATATTCCTCGTCGTCGTCGTCGTGGTGCGGAGAGAATTAACTAGAGGTGCAGGCCCTTACTCCACCTCCTCTTCCTTCATCCCTCTTTTCTCTCTTCTTCTTCATATTTTTTTTCTATGCAGTATAACGAAAAAAAAGGTCCATTCTTTAGAATACGGGGCAGTCGCGCATATAGGAGGAAATGCCCATTGATATTATTGGTAAATGGGCGAGAGATGAGAGAGAGATAGAAAGAAAGAAAGAAAGAAACGCGTCGGGTAAAAAGGGACCAAGACTCTCGGAGTCATTAAATAGAAAAATTCTTAGAAATCGTAAAAATTTGTTCTTTCCCTTCCTTTTTTTCTATGACTAACGCATGAAGTGGAATGACGGTGAACTGCATATAGTGAACGCCGAAACGGTGATCCGTCTTACCTTTAGGCCATTATACTGCCCATGGGCAGCCAAAACGATCATCAACGATTTAGGGAATAATAAATTTCCAGCTTGAGCAGCTATAACCGTTTTGTTAAACTCACGGATATATATACATACATACATACAGTGCACTACACACAAAGATCGATCTATCGATAGAATGTGATTCTCTTATTTTATAGTGAATAAAAAAAAAAATAAAAAAAATAAAAAAAATGATGATGGAGAATATTTTTCACGAAAATGTAACAAATCGGGCAAAGACCCTTTGCCAACTTTATATATACCTGTATATATGTATATCGAGACGGCGTTTCTCAAAGGATTTATAACAATTAACACGCTATGATCCGAAGAAGAAGTTAGTTCTCTTTGGTATATCTAAACGGCTGTTGACGATTGATTTTAACTGAGGTTCACCAAAGGTCGACAGTTTTTGATCATTGTGAGAAATTGAAAGGATAAATAGAAAAAAAAAAATGAAAGAATGAAAGAGAGAGAGAGAGAGAGAGAGAGAGAGAGAGAGAGAGAGAGAGAGAGAGAGAGAGAGAGAGAGAGAGAGAGAGAGAGAGAGAGAGAGAGAGAGAGAGAGAGAGAGAGAGAGAGAGAGAGAGAGAGAGAGAGAGAGAGAGAGAGAGAGAGAGAGAGAGAGAGAGAGAGAAAAGAAAAAGAAACAAATAGGGATGAGTTTTAGACAATGTGGAGATGGAAGCGTAGCGGACTACTATGGTGTAAAGAAGATGAAAGAAGAATATAAAGAATCCGGAAGAAAAAAAACACCCGTGTCTTTTGTTTTCATAATTTTCATGTCGAGAGAAACAAAAAAAAAAAATATGTAAAATAACAAAATACGTCAAACTATATGGCGAAGATGAACGAAAAGAAGACCTGAGAAATAGAAGAAGCTGCTGCACCCTGCGGTAGTATTTTCACGCTCGATTACGCCGGCTGGCATTCTTACACTCCTCCTACTATTTTCTAGCCTATACAGTGCAGTGTTCAAAAAATCGAAAAAAAAAAAAATAAAAAAATAAAACAAGGGTAAATAAGACAACAGATCTAAACTAAGATAATACTGTCAGGTACGAAATTTTCTATGTCACGCTCCTCCGGTCTTTTCATTTAATTTTTACCTTTTTGTCTTCTTCTTCTTCTTCTTCTTCTTATTTTTTTTTTTTATATTCTTATTTATCTTTTTCTTTTTCTCACCAACGACCATCATCAAAAACTGTCCAAGGGACAGACAAACAATAGAATCTCCTAGTTTTCACACGGGATATTTTTCTCCCTCCCCCCCCCCCGTAAGTCCAAGGGGTTCCCCATCCTGCACCGGTCATCACCTGGCCAAAGGAATAAAGTTCGTTACTATACCCTGCTACCTACCTACCTAACTCTACCATGTACACAATCTATACACGGTTAAAGCACGCACGCACGCACGGATGTGTGTATACGTACATATATGGATTAATTTATGCATCGACGAACACTCAGCAGTATAACCAACCCAACATCACTCTTCACTTCCTAGTCCAGCTTCGACTCCGGTAGGAATAGAACAATCAAAGAAGAGAAATGCAACAGCAGCTGATCCCAGATCCCCAGTTGATACCACGCGGCTACTATAATACAGAGGGTTGAAAAACAAAAAAAAAAAAAAAACTGCAAAAAGACAAGAAAAAAAAATTTCCAACACATGTATATATATATATATATATATATATATATATATATATATGTATATATATTCATGCATGTATATGCATGTACGTTGCACCCATTCAAAATAACCTCCTTAATTGGGCCACTCTGCTCTTGTCTTCCTTTTATATCACGGCCTTATACCCTACCCCTAATACGACCAGTATCCACTTTAGGGTGAACCCTATAAACCTTAACGGTTGCGATCTCTCATACTGGCTTTTGATTTTTTGATTTAAGAAAAGAAATTTTTATAAAAATATAGAAAAATCTTCGCCAGGGTTTAAATCTTATCAAACTCGGATTTCCTCGATATAACTAAACAAGGTTTATCATCTATGTATACCATTCATGGTGGGTGGTCAGTGCCTGCCAGCAAAAGCGGTTGGTAGAATGAAGAGACGATGACAGACAGATAAGATAGTGTCTCGTAAAACACGTGTAGTATGTTACATACCTATATATGTATGTATGTATATATTTATATATATATATATATATTGAGGGTATGTATGTATGTGCGGAAAGAAGTAACGCAGTTGTAAAACTTGGCTGAAGATATCCTAGCCTTTAGTATTTTCCTTGACTTTACTTTCCTTGACTTTCCTTTCCTTTCCTTTCCTTTACACAGCTTGACGGTATACTAGGTCACGACCCACCCCGTCCCTCGGGCTGGCCATTCTCCCTCGACTCGGATACTATCAGAGTTCACTGCCTCCGTGACATTGACTTTGGTCTAGTTCCTTCTCGACGGATCTTTCTCTACCCCTAAATATACGCGATCTTTTTGTGGATTTGTAAAGTTTTAAAAGACAGTGATGAGAGTCTTGTCTAGTAAATAATTTAAATTCTTTATTATCGTAATTATCTACACTCGAATGATAACCGGTGAGGAATAATTCACGTATATCTATATCTCGGTTGAAAAAGGTGTGCAAATAGATACGGAAAACTGCTGTATAATATATAACAAGAGGGTAAAGAGCTGGGGCTATAAGATGGCCACAGATCACGTATGAGGATCTTAGAAGCACGTATGAGCCAGTGCCCGCCAGGACATCATAACTCGTTGTAATGTCCTCTTCGGAGGATGCGAGAGGCGAAGAATAAGAATAAGAAGGAGAAGAAGAAGAAGAAGAAGAAGAAGAAGAAGAAGGAGAAGCAAACCCGCAAGAGCACAAACGGAGCACCACCCCCGCTCCATATGCTGGGTAGGAGGCCAAGGAGGTCGACGCCATAATCTCGTAGTCAGTCCCTATAGCCGTGTGGTAAGTTAGGTACGGTGTGTATGAGGTTTATGCCTTGGAGGGTGTAGGTAGGTAGGGTATGGGACTACCATCCATGGGACTGATTCTCCTCCTTCCATCTTATTTCCCCCCTCCTTTTACTCCTCTCTTTATTCTTCTTATTCTTATTCTTTCCTTGCTGCAGCGAGCATAAGAGAGTTAATCTTGATATAATGGCTGCTCGACTGTCGCAGCCCGCAAGACAATGCGCGGAGAGAAATATATCGCCCGTTACTGCTGCTGCTCCTCCTCCTCCTCCTCTCTTTATCTCGCTTCTCTCTCTCTCTCTCTCTCTCTATCTCTCTCTGTCTTTTTCTCTCTTCGCCACACCGACCATTATAAACCATCTTAAACCATTCCGACGAAGGGCTTAAGGCCCGACTATATCCAAACGACGAGTCTTCTCGCTCGACAGCAGCAACACCTTTGCGCGAATGAAATTATATTCGGATTGGGAAATGGAGGTGGTATTGTCTGTATACTTTTCTTTTTATTATATCGGAAATATCTAGTTTGTTAAAATCGGTTAGATATTTCGCAAGCAAATACTATACTAGGTTTCGGGAAGGGGAGGAGGGGTAAATTTTCCTGATTACCGAATCCCGGATTATCCCGAGGCGGTCATAATCTGATATCGTATTAACCACGGCACCCCTCCTCTCACTTCTTCAGCTTGCTCGGTCTCGGACCATTTTTATGCAGATCATAAGACGAAGAATAATAAGAACCAGAGATCTTCAGGAGCGCCCCGCGGGTGGGTTCAAACTGACCAGTATAAACGCATTATAATATCGCTTCTTCTCCTCATCCTCATCCTCCTCCTCCTCCTCCTCTCATCTTTCCTTACTCACTGCTCCTCTTTATACCTCGTCGTTTTGCCTTTCGGGCTCTCCGAGATGCAGCTGGCCAGGAATAGCCCGTTGATTATTTTCAGGATCGCCGAATTCCACAAGGTCTTCGACAAAAATTTGGGGGGGGGCTCAAAATTATAAGAAAGAGAAACAAAATAAAAATATGTA
The DNA here is from genome assembly GCA_963924015.1 of Macrophya annulata. NCBI lineage: Eukaryota > Metazoa > Arthropoda > Insecta > Hymenoptera > Tenthredinidae > Macrophya > Macrophya annulata. The sequence continues at coordinate 15,353,134 of OZ001257.1, read as the reverse complement.
TATGTCGATATTATTATTAATTTTTTTATTACTTGTTCCTCATTTTTTCTTTTTTGCCTTTTTTGTACCCTAAAAATCTGGTCTCATTTTTGTCTATTTGACTCGACTAAACTTCGTAAAATCGTTCGTTTATATAGGAGAAAAAAAATTTCTCTGTATAGTATAGGGTGTGGTTTGGTAAGATGGTGCTGTTTTATCATCATATAGTATATATGTATATAGCGGCGATAAGAAGTACATAGTGAAAATTCCTCTAGCGTTGTGAGGGGTGATGTTTCTCCCATATCCATTCTATACGATACCTACAGAGAATCGTTTTCTTCCTCTTTCTTTTTACTTTTCTTTTCCATCTTCTTCTTTTTCTTCTTATTTTACTCTTCTACTTCTACTTTTCTACGTAAGTAGATATATATATACATACATGTATGCAGGGGTATCTCCAAGGGGTAGTTTCCACGGCCATTAATTCATCTGTTCGTTGATTGCCTCCTCCCGATTACATTCTATATATGTATACCTATCCCTATACTCTATACTCTTATACATATACGAATCGCGTCTAAGTCTATAGTATAGTTTCTCTCGCTCCGCACTTTTCTCTAATTAATTTTCTAACTTCGATTCTTACCCCGCGTTCTATCCATACATAAGGTATCTATATCTATACGCGATATCCATCTATCTATCTGTCTATATATGTATATACATATATACATATATTTATAAGAAGGAATAAATAAACACTAGCTGATAATAGATTATTTCGAAAGTTATTTCATGGCTTTTTTTTTTTTTGTTTTTGGTGTTTATTAATTACGAATTCCGAATTATATTAATTAATTAACTTTGTAATAATTAAATTTAATGTATACATATATACGTATGTATAGTTGGTATAGCCGAAACAGAAGAAAAATAATAAAAAGAATATTAATAATAATAATAATAATAATAATAATAACAACGTATAATATTATAGGTATATATATACATTTATATATATAATAGAAAGATGTATGTGTGTATAATACGCCGACGGACATATGGTCGACTGGCTCGCCCGATTAGACACATTTGCATCACAATATGAAACTCTGTCCGCTATATGCCCATACGAGCTACCACTATAACCACTACCAATCCTACTACCACCCCGAAAAATTTTACCATGTATATATGTGTGTAAAAATAAAAAAATTTGGAAAAAAAAAAATAAATAAAAGGTAGGCGGAAGGGTATTAAAACTCCCATATTTCGATAGTTAACCAAGTGTAAGTGTAATTGTGTGTATTAAATACGTTATTATACGTATGAATATGTTTTTTTGTTTTTTTCTTACAAAATTGTCCAAAAATTTATAACAATAATAATAATAATAATAATAATAACGACGATGGTAATAATGAAATAATTGCATAAATAAATTTTTAAATCGTTATACTCTAAACAATTATTTTCGTATCTTTTCTGCAGAAATTTGGTTTCCTTTTACTTCTTTTTTTTATATTTGTAAAAAATTATCACCCCGTATATATATAAATACATTTATTATAGGTATAGATAGATTATAGATATATGCGTGTTTGTGTGGGTGTGGGTATACCGCGTGCGCGATGCCTAACCTAACCTAACACAATCTAACTTGACTAAACTAAACTCAACCGAACTCGAACTGCTGATGCTGATGTTGATGCTGCTGTAGCCTCTCGACAAATCTATATACCTAAACAACACGCGAACCATATAATAGCACTTAAGTCGGTAATAAAAAGAAAAAAAAGAAAAAGAAAAACAAAAAAAAAAAAAAATCGTTCCAGCTTTCGGAAGTACCTTTGTTTATGTAATCCGAATGGGTATTATAGGTAGAGGTATTATAACATAGGTACCTACTGCTGTTTAGTTGACTGTTGCATCCTAGCAGCTATAAAGCAATACGTGTATGTATATATCTGTGTTTTATTATACTCACGCATATTTAAGTAAGTTATCATTATAGTACTAGCATTGCAAATGCCCGTCTAATTTCTTCATATCTTTCGCATGTCATGTAATTAAGTAAAATTTTTTATTTGTTTTTGAAATTTGAGTTTATTTATTTATTTATTTTATATATATATATACATATCATATATGTATATATATTCATTTATTTATTATTTACTCCGTATAGTTTCATTAGAATTATATTATATTAAAAAATTAACGAATTTAAAATCCCGAGCTAAGACTCTTACTCTACTCTTCTCCTCCTTCTCGTCCTCGTCTGGAACCCAAACCGAAAGAAGAACAGTAGTAGGAGCCTGTTTCTAGTCAGACTAACTCCGCGGGGCCCAGGCCTCCGCTTGTTCTACTTAAACATAGTCAGTCGACGGTCTAAGAAAAAGAGTCTCTCTCTGTTTAGTTTTGGTAAATTCACAGTCTTGCAATCCTAATCTAAAATAAAAAGAAAAAAAAAATCTGCAATAGAATCTTCGTCTCGTTACATAATTCTGTTTTATTTATTTATTTATTTATTCCAAAGTTCTAAATTGTTTTTTAGTTTATACGAAACTTGTCAAGTATAATTGAAATAAAAAAGAAAAAAAAAAAAAAAACAGATAAAGACCACCCAAAATTTCTTTCTCATTATCAATTTAAATCTAATCTTTGTTTCTCAAAAAAGAAAAAAAAAGAAAATTTATAAGTAAATAAATAAATAAATAAAACGTCAAGTATATAGATATGCAGGAATTCATCTTTTCTTCTGTTCTCTTCTCTCCTCTCCTCTCATTTCATCTCATCTCATCTCATCTACTCCTTATAATACAGAATTTGAATTGCGGAGAGAGAGAGGAAAGAGAGTATATAAGCGGCGCAGAGTAGGCCCTTAACTGGAAATACAGGTCCGCCTTTACTAACTCGCGCGCGAGTTTGCAGTTCAGTCGATCTTTTCCGCTTATATATACAGCATACAGTACACGGCATTAAAGTATATCCACGTATGTATTGTATTGCATGTATGTATGCACGTACGTACTCGTCTCTCCACAATGGGCTAACAAGGGATCGGTATATACGGAGTTCGTTATACGTACAGCTACGTACGTACGTACGTATCTACACTATAGATATATCCTACAACCGCGAAACGACGACGTTACGTTACGTTACGTTACGTTGCCTTACCTCACGTTAGGGTTAGGGTTAGCTACGACGTGTCTCTAGATCAGATACTCGACACTGTGTAGCTCTGCAGTAGAAGCAGCAGCAGCAGCAGCAACAGCAGCAGCTCGCCTCTTACCTCCTTCTCTCACCTACCTACCTACCTACCTCTGTCTATATATGAATTTTATAGCCTCATGACGTCATCGCATCGGCGGTAAGGCGTTTGTTTAACGAGTTGTGGTGGTGCGCCTCCAACGCCACCACCACCACCACCACCACCGGCTTGCTGACTTGCTGCTGCTGCTGCTGCTGTTACTGCTACAGGCATCGCACCATATCGTGTCCCCCGCAGGCTTCGAGACGGGACGCACACGATACAAAACCGAGTACATCTATACAGTTACAGTCTCGGTATATAATAGCTATAACATCGCGTTACGATGATACGAGATGTGTGGAACGATATTATAATAGGACAGTAGACGTATACGTATATATATATATATATATATATATATATATATATATATATATATATATATATATATATATATATATATATATATATATATATATATATATATATATATATATATATATATATATATATATATATATATATATATATATATATATATATATATATATATATATATATATATATATATATATATATATATATATGTGTTATTTACAGATGTTCATAAGGTATAAGATTGAAGTATTATACATAGTGTAAGAAAAATATGAAGAGGAGTAAATATAAATAAATAAATAAATAAATAAATAAATAAATAAATGAAGAAAGTAAGTACCCAAGTAAGTAAGTAAGTAAGTAAGTGAGTACGTACGTAGGTACCGTGAGAGGGCTGTGTGAGGCTTAGGAAGGAGGAGGCTGTGAGGTTCGTATGGTAGTAGAGAAGGGGGAGGGAGTTAGCGAGAGTGAGAGGGGGCGTAGTATCGTGTCGGACGCTGGACGAGGCGCACGTTGCCCGCGCGGATCCTGGACGCGTATAATTGCGACCGGGAATAAAAAATCGGAAAGATTAAATGATAATATAAATTGTTGTTTTCTGTTTGTTTGTTTAATTTTTTTTTTATTAATTATACTAAAAAAAAAACAAATAAAAAAATTAATTTTTTTAAACTAACGTAAATTTGGATAAAAATAAAAAATTAAAATTAACATAAATTGTGCGTTAATTAGAGAATTGAAAGAAAAAAAGATATATATAAGAAAAAAAAAAATGAAGTTACTAATTTAAATTAAACGAATTAATAAATGAAGTAAAAAAAATTATCTATTTTGGATAAAAGGGATTAACTTTGTGTCTATATTCTTACCTCTCTCTTTCTCTCTTTCTCTCTCTCTCTCCCTTCCTCCCACCTCTCTCCCTCTCATCCCGCTAGTTTCAAACACTCGATTACACGCATTATTTTCCGCTACCTGCCGCCACGCCGCCGTACCGTCTCTACTTCTTCTCTCTCATCGACCACGTGAGTCTCACGCTACGGTTCCTACCACGCGGACGGGACCGGGATCCCCTCCTTCCTTAACTCCCTCTCTTTTCGCATAGCGACTTGACAGAAGGAAGTGACTGTTGTAGAGAAGATGAAAGAAAATAAGTAAATAAGTGAAAGAAATAATTTGAAAAAAATTTTGATTTTCATTAAAAGAACAGTCAAAAAAAAAAAAAAAAAAATATAAAAAAATCTTCGTAGTTATTAAACTAGATTGTTTATTACGTATCGGCGAGTGTGACATGTGATTGAATTGTTTTAGTTTTTCGTTTGTTTTTTTAAATTAAGTTAAATTTTCTTAACAATTAGAAAACATGATCGTAATATGTTCGACAGTGAATAAATAAATTAATTAATTAGTTAATTAATTGTATAAAATATGAAAAAGGAAAAGGAATTTTTTTATTTCGTTATAATTTGAGTAATTAAATACGAGTGAGAATGCCCAGGAAAAATTTCCTTAATTGAAAACAAGAAAATTAAATAAGTAAATAAATAAATAGTAGAATTTTTCAAGTAACGACTGAACCAACCTCGGCAGGGTTAATTAACCTACAGTTAAAGCTATACAGTATACGGTGCAGTAATAATAATTAACTATTATTATTATTGTTGGTTATTATTAATAATACAGACAATTGTTATTAAGAGTTGTGTTTATACAATCTGAAAAGAAGCAAAGTTGTCTTCGTTGTTGTTGTGTATGGCATATATACATACATAGATATATATATATATATATAGATATACAACGAACTGTGCTTTGCGATCACATTATACCTATACGTATACGTACACATATACATAGTATAAATACATACCTACATAAATAATACGTGTGTGAACAGTAATCAACTGGGGCAATTAATAAGTGACCAAGTAGAGAAGGATAGAAGGTAGCGAGGAAGGAGGAGTAAGTAAGTAAGTACAAGTTATAAGTAGTAGAAGTAGTAGTAGGTATTCATTCTTACATTTAAACGAACATTGGTATATAGTATATATATATATACATATATATGTATGTATTTGATATCCATACACGTATATAAACCGATCTTAGTGAATATGTATATACATACGTATATGTATATATATATAATAAAAACAACGAACGTTGGGTTAGTTTTTAGTGCGAAGCGCGTTCGTCGAGTTAAATTCCTTAATTCCCTGTAATTATACGAGCTATAATTAGCGCGGGGTGTGTGCTAGAACCGAGTCGAAACACAGAGGTAGTGGATATGTAGAGAGACAGGGAAAAGAGAGGAGGCAGGCAGAGAGGTATAGAGGCAGACAGAGGCTAGTGTCGCCAGAGACAGCCGGATATACCTATATACCTTTATAACACCGATATTATATATATATACCAATACCTATATACGTAGTATAACGCGTGTTACTACTGCTGATGCTTTTGCTTTTGCCGCTGCTGCTGCTGCTGCTGCTGTTGCTGTTGCCGCTATGAGCAATTAATAATTAATAGCCAGAGGGCCGTTAATTAATCGGCCCGCGCCTCTCATTGCCTACCTACCTGCCTACCTGTCTGCCTGCCTGCCTGCCTGCCTGCCTGCTTGCCTGCGTGTGTAACGACTGTTCTGCTAATTACAATTTATAATTAAGTAACTATTAACTTTATACTTTATACTTTATACTTTACACTCGCACAATCAGGCAAGGTCCTATATAGTTAGTTTGTTAGTTACTTACTTACTTGTACTTGTATTTATTAAATCCCCTCTATATTATCTTGGTCAACGGTCGATTATCTCTTTCTCTCTACGGTTAATTAATTTGATTAATCGTTAGCCCATTTTTGTTTCTTTTTTTTTTTTTTTTTTTTAGATATGTATTTATATTATTATATACCTGTACAATTTTTTTTTTTTGTATATATTAATATATACATGGTTCTTATTTGTAGTATAGAATAAGTTATAATCAACAACGCAGAGTAATTGGTGAAATCATCGATAATATTAATATTTATGTATACATATACATATACATATATATTAACATCGCTAATTATTATATATACAGTAAGACATATACATAATTTACCTAATAATTCTTCCTCGTCTCTTATTTTTTTTTTTGATTTTCCTTTCAAATCTCAACTTTCGAACTTTTTTCGTTTAATTTTTTTTTCTTCACCTATATATTACGCAAAGTAAATCTTTTTCTTGTTTTCGGATACGGAATTTTGTCCTAAGAATGTCAGGGTTGATGTATAAATAATTTATTAGTTGATAATGTTTCATCGATCGTTATATAGACGTATTATGACATTTGTTATACAAGTACGTAGTAAATATGATGGGGGGGTGGCGGGGGAGGGGAGAAAAAAAAAAATAATAATATTTGGTCGAAAATTACGGTCATTAGCGGTAATTTTGGTAGTCACATTGAGTACCGATAGGTTAGACAATGGGGGGTGAATAAAAATTGTTGGATGATCGAAGAGCTATATGCTGCAACAAAAAAAAAAAAAAAAAAAAAAAAAAAAGAAAAATATGAACAAGAACAAGAATTTCTTTCTGTTGAAGAAAAGAAAATGACGAATCGGTGATTAATTCGCCTGATTTTGTATATATACAAGTACACATGTGTATAGGATATGTATATATGTATATAACGAAAAACCGAAGGAACATTAGTGTGCAAATGAAGTAAGGAATGAGTAGGAAATAATAATGTGAGAAACTATAGCGCGGTGCGAATGTTCGATAAAAATCTATTAATAAGAAATCGCGGTTGTTAGGTATACATATAGGTATGTATGTAGTACCTATAGGTATAAGGTATATATATATATATATATATAACGATACAAGATTATCAAGAAAAGGAAGAAAAATAAGAAGAAAAATAATGAAAAAAAAAACATAAAAAAAAAAATTCAGAAAAGGAAAAAAGAAAAACTCACCTTGTTATACTCGATCTCTTTCTCTCTCTCTCTCTTTCTATCACAGAATTATATTTTTCTGAATCAATATCATTAATGTAATACAGCGAGGGTGCCTGATCGAGCCTCGATTACGCCTCAGAAAATGCTAACCTCCCCCCCCCCCCCCCCCCCCCCTTCAGTACACACACCCACGTATTTTTACCTATCCTCCACAGTTCCCTCGCTTAAACTAATCACTATAAATATATATACATGTATGTATGTATACATAAGCGTAAGAAACATAAATGAAAATGAAGAAAAATGAAGATATTCGTTAGAATTGAATTGATTGATTGATTTTCTTTAATCATCTGATTAGAAACTGGTTTATTAATACGTTCGAATTTTTTTCGAAACATTTTTTTTTTCTTATATTTTGTATCTGAATATTAAAGAATATTTTGAATATTAATTATTGTTTTTTTTTTTTTTAACAAAATTTATACAGTTTGTATTTTTTTGTTGCTAATTTCGAATATATTCTAGACGATTTTTAATTTTGGAATCGTGAAATTCGTAACTTTGACGATTTAGAATTTAAAAAAAAAAATCGTGACTTTAATCCAGAGGCGAAAAAATTTTTTTTTTTATAAAAATCTACAAAATTTGACGATAAATATCTCCCATCCTATATAAATGTATATTATAATTAGATTGAAAGTAATTAAGTCCGTTGGTTCGTTCGTTCGTTCGTTCGTGCGTTCCTTCCTTATATAGTTATAGTTAAGAAAGATATGACGATAATAATGGGGCCGTTAACGATTCCGACCAATTGTAACCCGATATCCAAACTGTCTTCTAATTACATACCGTTATAACTAATACTCGTATATATGTATGTAGGTAACACAACTAAATTTATATACATATATATATATATATCAAGTATATACCCGAAAATCCCATTTAAAGAAGGATCTTTAAGGACATCCGTCTATCAAAAACTACTATGCCACCTCGCGGCCCAGTCTAGATATACTTAGATATACAAACTACACCCACGTCCGATCGCAACGTGCCAGGCACCTGTTCAATCGACTTAATTACGCTTTACTTAATTACACTAAAAAAAAAAATAAATTAATAAATGTATAATATAATTTTTTTCTTTATATCTTTCCACGTTTTATGTATATTCGTATGTATATGTATAATAAGCGCGTGCAGTATAATCGCAATCGCCTAGACACGCACGTATATACCTTTATATACTCTCATGGGGTAAAGAGAAGAGTTAGATCCTGCCGAGTCGAGACTAGCCAAAGCTAGGCTAGGACTAGCGCTAGAGTTAGCCAGCAGTGTGCTCGATGTTTTTAATAAGCGGGCTGACCTGTGGCACGTAGCAGATATTACGACGAGACTGGCCACTTCCCTCTTAACGCCCCCCACCCGTACCTCTGGCTAAAGCTCGAGCTCCGGTCTCTGCGGCGCCGTACGTATACTTGGTCTAATTAACTCACACCCTGTCGTCGGTGAGGTGCCTTTCGCGCTTCGAGGTCGCTCGTGGGTCCTGCAGCAGCAGCACCACTAACAGAACCGGGAGAACCACCAAGGGTGGTAGGGTAGAGGGTACAGGGTATAGGTTCGTTGGGGTTCGTTGCCAGCTATGGCAAACGTGTGAGTCTATGTATATGTTCACGTACACGTACATGTTCGTATGTATGTATGTATGTATATATATATAGCTTACACAGGAATAGAAGACGGCAAACTGTGCTCCGAGCACACACACACACACACACACACACACACACACACACACACACACACACACATACATCGTTAAGAATATCATATACGGGGAAAAATACGTGGTTGGATAAGGAGTAATAATCCAAGAAAATTTCATTATCTTTTCTAGCTAATAATTCAACGCTTCGCTAGTTTCAAACTAAAACCATTTTTACCATCCCCCTTTACTGTATATACATATACTATAGAAAAAGGTAGAGGTTCGCTGCTTGATACGCGACTTTATTAAAAATAAAAATGAAAAAATAAAAATAAAAATAACCACATCGTACAAGAGAGGAGAGAAATTATTTCTCTCCTCTATTTCATTATCGCAATTTTTTGTTTTTCTCTTCGGAAAATTGAGATGAAACAAGATTGAAAAAAAAAATATCGTTTTCTTGAGTTATTTCAATATTTTATTTTGACAATATCGGGTCTTTTTTTTGTTAGAATTTTTCCAATCCTGATTTTGAGAAAATTGAAAAAACTAATCTTGGTAGTCAAAAAATTGTTGAATTTTCGTAAAAATTATTGAAATAAAATCTCGAAAAAAAAAACAGAAATCAGAAAAAACCTTAATCCCACTAAAATGACCATTTCTTGTCATAAAATGTGTGTGAATATTGTTTTTTTTTTTTTTTCCAAAAAGTAGTGAAACGTCATTTTTTAGATAGTTTGACGATGGCTTGGCAGAAAAAGCCCCACATCTATACCTGGACATACATTAACAGAAAAAAAAAAAAATAAATAATAAGTATAGTTTCTCGGTATTTCCACGGGGTTGATTTCGACCGAGAAAGCGAACGATACCGTTGGGGTGAAACAAGGGTGACGTATAGTAGTAGTAGTAGAAGTAAAAGTAGAAGTAGAAGTAGAAGCGTGACACCCTAAAGACGGAGTGTCATCAGCCGCAATTAGGTCGAGCCTCAGGGACGACGTTTGGTCATTAACACGTGTAGGTATATGGGCTAACGAAACCGCCCAGCACTCTATACCTCCGTGTATAAGTAACATGCACATATATACCTATATATATGTATATATATATACACACCTAAATATATATATATATATATATATATATATATATATATATATATATATATATATATATATATATGTGTGTATACCTAATCTCGCTTCTTAATTTATTACGTCTTATAACTCGCTGCAGGGGCAGGATTCTCACTCTCCCTATATGCTGCACCCTTGTGCTTCGTCATATATCTGTCCATATATCTATCTCACCTCTCATCTCCTCGCTTTTCTCTTCTCTTCTTTTCTTAGCGGCTCTATATGGACCACTGCTAATTGCATAGCATGGCTATATATAATAGAATACTTGAAATACCAGATCTAAAAACTGATATTATTAAACTCGCAACACTGTGTTGCAAAAAAAAAAAAAAAAAAAATTCACTGATCAAAAATGACAAATTGGAGTTTTTAGATCTAAATCAATTAACGAGAATCTTATATCCCGATTTCCGGCCATTCATGTGGATCAATTTGAACGACTTGGACGAACGACGAGTTTGATAACAAATAAAAAATTATTCGCGAAACGCGGTTTTTTTTTTTTTTTTTTTTTTCGTTGATCGGTTCTGCGAGGTTTTGCCGGGCGGTGCCAACGTTATGAATACATTATACATATATATACCCTACACCTTGTATCTACCTACGGGGTAGGCTACGAGGATCCGGAGGGATGCTGTGGGTCATGCGCGTCGGTGTCGACTGACTCCACCCTGTGCCTGACTGTTCGCCTCTGTTCCTCAGGGGGGGTTCGGACTAATTATACATGCGCTAACGCCCGCGAATAACCAACCCTCTCTTACTCTGTCTCGGTTACTCCTTTGTTAATTTACTACGTACCTCTTCATCTCTACATCGATGAAGAGGAGGAGCTGGACCCCTCTTTCTCTCTCTTCCGCGCAGTAATTGTCCCTTTATAATTTTACTCGTAGGCGTAAACTCACGCCTAAAGTCAGAATATATACCCTACCCTTACTCAATTTTATTTCTACCCCTTATTCGAGGTTCGGAATTATTACCAGAGGCTCAATTAACGACTTGGCCAATTGAAATTGGCGAAAATCTGTTCAAACAGTCGCGGTTTTTAAATCTCTTTACACTTTTGATTTGGTTTATATTTAAGGGTTTCTTTCTTTTTGTTTTTTTTTTTTTTTTTTTTCTCTTCAAATCAGGATTAACAGAGTCTCGGTGTTTAGACGAATTGCAGTAACTACCGAATATTTAATCCGTAGGAATAAAGAAGTAAAAAAATTTTTTTTTTTTTTTGTCGAGGAAATCTGAGCCGAATTATTTTACGGATAATAAAAATGGGGAGGTTTGAGACGTCTTAAGGGTGAATGATACCTGTACAACGTCAGATTGGAGATGAGATAGAGAAGGAAAGAGAGATAGAAAGAAAGAGATAGATATAGAGAGGCGTCGCGCAGGCCCTATGCAAAATAGGTTGGTTGGTGGGAGCACCGCGGCACCAGGGTCCGGGCGAACGCCAAACAACCCTCCGATGGCTCCGTAGTTGTGCCGTAGCGCCCGCCGACCGACGCCCCCTCCACACATCGCGACGCGTACGTCGTTGACGTCGACGATTGTGCCAACCTACCTCTCTCGTCTCTTCTCTTTCTCCCTCGCTCTTTCTCTTTTCTCTTTGTATCTGTATATATATCTCGTTCTCTCTCTCTCTCTCTTTTCTACCCTCCTACTACCTCAACCCTCATCCATCCCTCTTCTCTTCTCTTCTCTTCTCTTTTCAAGCTACAAGCCTCTTGCTACTCTACTCACTCTACACGCGTAAAACCCTCTCCCGCGATATATATATTCGAGAGTATCGCTCGTGTGTGTATGTGTGTGTGTGTATGTGTATATATATATATATATTATATGTATATGTATGTATACGATATTTAGGTATGTATATAGTTTACAATGTTAAACCTGTGCATTGTGACCTGTGTATGTGTGTGTGTAAATATATATTAATTATTACGATAATTATAATAACGATTATATTAATTATCGCGATAAATTACAAAAAAAAAAACCAAGAAATGGAGTAATATATAGGTAACGATAATATACATCAATTACTTTTTTATAATAATTATTTTTTTCATTTCTAACAAACTAAAACTACCCAAAAGTCTGTTGGACGTTGAGATTGACTTGGGCATGACGCAGTAGGTATATATAATGTACGTACATTGTACACACAGACGTTCGAGGTCACTAATTATTGCTAATTAATCAGGAATTTTTTTTATTTACTTTTTTCTTTCCTTGTTTTAACGTTTTTTTTTTTTTTTTTTTCGTTTTTTTTTTCATTTTTTTTTTTTATTATACCGATGATTATTATTTCTTCTTCGTGTTAATATAATCATACCATGTTATAGTGATGAATATTATACAGATATATACATATACATACATACATATATACCTTTATAACGTTGATTTTAATTACCGTGTCTATATAATAATATGTCGTCATATAATGGAATAATATTTCTTCTAAGAATTTTCAATTCCATATATTATATATATATATATATATATATATATATATATATATATATATATATATATATATATATATACACACACACACACACACACGATTACGTATACAGCTGTCTTCTATATATTTTGGCAAAGCTTATCTATACTTTCAGCACACGATATTCGATATTATATATTTATATGTATATATATAGGAGATTATATACCCACGTAAATACATATATGTATATACAGAAATACCTATACGCCGCGCCTTAGCCAAGTGCTAATTAATTAATTGCTTTACCCATCATATATATATATATATATATATATATACCTATACCTATCTGTGTATTATAGGTATACACATGCATATATATAGACGAGTATATAGGTAGTATATTATATCCGCTTGTGTCCGGACGGGCCTCGTGATCAGTTATAGTTAATAGCAACTCAATTTGTATATATTATACGTATATATATGTATATATAAATGTGTGTATATTGAAAATTAATTACAAATCCAAAGTAATCAATGCAAACTGGAAAGAAATCCAGAATAATAAATTTAAAACGATGAAGAGAAAAAAAGAAAAGACAAAAAAACAAATCGAAATCAAACAAAGCTGTTAAAAAAAAAAAAAAAAGAATGAAATGTTTTCGCGAAATTGGAAGAAATAAAAAACCAAAATCCAAAAACGAAAAAAAAAAAAAAAAACAAAGAAGTAAGAAAGTTTTCTTTAGTGACGTAATTATATAGTCTCGTAGTGAAAAAATTGTATTACCTGTATATATGTCATGTATATGGGTGCAGCGTTAATTAATTGTTAACATAACAATGGTATATATATATATACATATATTGTGTATGTATCTTCTATATGTATTTATGTGGTATGCCGTATGGATACGGACTATATGATGCTGGGTGTATATGAGTGTCTAGTATAAGACGGCGATACGATTCTGTCCTGTAATGCAGCAAGTCTTAGCCTTATAGTCTATAAGCTATAGTCTGGGGCCCTCCCGCCTTCTCTCCGCGGGCCTTCATAAATTTACATCTCTTTGGCCGCGAGAATCATTTTTTATAAACCGTTACAAGTTACGAGAGATAGATAAAGATGGATAGAAAGAGAAAAAATAAAAAAAAATAAAAAAAATTGAGAAAAAAGGAAGAAAAATAAACCCGAGTAATTCTACATAGGTATATAAGTATATAGGATTTATGTAGAATATCTATATACGTATACTGGACTGCATATATGAAGGTGGGAAAAGGAATAAGAACTAGATTACAAGTTCGTTTTTGTTTTCAAATATTTCAAAAATTAGATCGTTTAAATTTGAAATCGATATACATATATAATAAAAAATTTCAGGTTAATTATTATCTCAAGAGAATATCTTGTACAGGAAGTATTTATATTGCAAGTTGATTAAAATCTCCACCTCCTCTTTCCTGAAAAATAGAAACAGAAACACAAAAAAAGAATTTTTGTTTTAAGAAAAGAATAAAAAATGGAGAAAAGAAAGAAAAAACAAAACCGTATTATGTATATTTCAGTGATGCCTGTACACGTAAGGTATACTCTTTTCTATCTTTCTCTCTCTCTCTCTCTCTCTCTTTTATTTTTATTTGTTTTTTAACTTTTTTTTGTATTTTTTTTCACTTTTTTTATTTTGTTTTCTTTTTCTTCTGTCGTTGAATATAGCGCGTGGGCGAGTAGAGTGGATCTCCACGCGAGACACATCATATATATGTACCAATGTACGACTACTACTACTACTACTACTAATACCAATACCAATACGAAAGAGACTCTCGCATCGCGACTCGCCGAAGAAGATCCAAAGTGGTTGTCTCTCGCGCCTTATTCTCACAGCTCGCAGCTCTCGTACCCGACGTTCCTTGCCAGGAATTAATAAACAGCAACAAATGACTTGTCTCCCTCCTTCTTCCCTCTCCGCCTAGCCTGCGTTCTTATACCTGTACAGCCTCGCCTTTAACTTGGCCACCTCAAAGGTTGTTCGAAACTGAGCATAGCACCCACCACCACCACCACCACCACTAACAGCAGCATCAGTTAAACGACTTTTAGTACACCATGATGTATACGTTTTAACTGATATTTCATCGACCCGATATTCAATTTATTATAATCATAATTTATTCTTTTTTTTTTTTCTTTTTCGATGTTTTTTTTTTTTCTTCTCTTTTTTTCGACTTATAATCGATCTCTTTTTATAGTCAGAGGCATACGCGTCCTGTATACATGTTGTATATCATATAATTGTTGATTAATTTTTCTTCTTGTTCTGTTAGGATTTTTTATTTTTTTTTTTTTATTTTTCTGTTTTCTCGATGTTTATGATTAAAAACTTGAGATGAAAATTCAACGATTATTATTTCTTTCATTATTATTATTATCATTGTTGTTGTTGTTGTTATTAGTAAAATTGCTTCATGCAGCAAACTATAAAGACCTCGAGGTGTGATAATATAATAGTACAATTAATCACGATTCGTATCCATCGATGTGGAGAAGGTTGGGGTTGGGGCAGGGGGGGGGGGGGGGGGGGGGGGGGGGACCCCAAGGAAAACGAGACGAGAGACGAGTCGTGAGGCAAGGTCAAAGTCTGGGCAGTTTGAAATTTGCATTTTTAGCAACAGATCGACGAACTCGTTATATACATGTACATATATACCTGTATGTATGTAGATATATACATTGTATGTGTATTTCTGCTGCAGCAGCAGCAGCATCTCGATGATCGCTTTCGTAATTCCGCACTGTCTTCTCTCTGTTTCCGGTTGTTTTTTTTTTCATTCTTTTTTTTTTTATTATTATTTCGCCAATTTTTTGCACTTTCTTAGCAATCCATAGTAATTATATAATTATACAAATCAATAGATCGAAAGATGGATACGTTTTCTTTTTTTCATATAACTAAAAATATCTCCGCGACGAGCTAGCCATTATTATTATTATTATTATAGTTATCGTTTGAGGTGGAGAAAAGTAATCCTAAACCATAGTAAAACATACGTATATACGTGTATATGTATATATGTATATACGTATAGTTGTTGTCAGGTTCTACCTATACTTGAACTAATACCAACTAATACTAACCAACAAACTAACTAACTTAGTGACTTAACTATAACTATAACTAACTAACTTCTTCGAAAAAATTCGCGGTTATTTTTTCTTCCTTATATAGATTTCCGAAAATCCCTAAGAAAAATATCGTCTACCTATGTATGTTTGTACATATGCACCATATACTATAGTATATATATTATTTATATAGGTACATCGTACGGTATTTTTCGCCGGTCCTTTTTATTGACCATATGCATATACATATATACATATGTGATATGTATAAAATAATTCTTAAGGAATGAAAAACAAAAAATTCATTCAACCGTTAATAATTTTACTTGTAAGTATTGTGGATGGTTTTTTTTATTTATTTTTTTTTTTTTTTGATATGAATGATAAATTTTTTGATTCTTATCTATATATGTCTACTTTGATTTTTTTTTTCTTATTTATTTGCTTATTTTATTTTGATTCTTTTTCATTTCGTTTTTTTTTTGGTTTCTGTTTCAGGAAAGAGACTGCTGCCCGATCGCGGAAAGGAGTAGACGAAATAGTCTGGCGTTTACCATCTCGGTAAGTAAGTTATGTTACGTACAGAAAAATCAAAAAAAACAAAAAAAAAACAACACAATTATTATAAAATTTATACCTATAATATAGGTACGTTTATGTATCTGTTAATATATAATTTATCGGATAAAAAAAAAATGATAATAATAATCAAAAAATCAAAAACGAAACCAAGGAAAATTTATAAGAAAAAATGATATTGATGGTTTAGGGTATGAGAAATAAAAAAAAATAAAAAATTGTAAAAAGAGGAAAAATTATCGACTGAAAAGTATATACATATGTTATAAACAGACAATATCTATATACCTATACCTACCTACATATGTACATTTATATGTGTATAAAAAAAAAAAAAAAAAATGAATGGATTATTTATTTTAAGTTTTTTTTTTGTATTTTTTTCTTAATATACTTTCTTTTTTTTTTCTTCTTTTTGGAACCCACGTATGTATAGGATCCGTGGAAGACGCCCGACCGACCTTTAACGACGATCCTGATCGTTTACGACTTTAATAATTTAGGCGCTAGGCGGACGCGCGACGCTCAGCTCGTTTCGGCTCGTAAACCCCGCGACTAAATCCGTATTTATGGTTAAAAGAACCGTCCCGATCGTACATACGTATTCTCGTTGTATTGAGGCAAACCTCCCTCATTCCCTTCCTCTATCATCCACACGTTGCAGTGGACGGACGGTAATCGCAGTCTTATTCTACCTACTTCGGTATATATATTCTATACTCGTTATCGAATCTCGCGGTAATCAGGAACCGATCACAACACTCTTCGATTTATATACGCGAATCAATCCGTTTCCCCCAAAAAAAATAAAATAAAAAAAATAAAAAATTGAATCAAAATTTATTTTAAAAATACTGTACGAATTTTTTTGAAACTTTTGACAATCGATGAAAAAGAAAAGATGAAAAGAAAAAAAAAAAAAAAAAACTGAAAAAATTTATGTTATATGAATTTGTAAGAAATTTATAAAAAAAAAAAGTAACGATAATAATGGAGAAAAGAAGAAGAAAAAAAATGGGGGAGAAAACAGAAGGAAATCTTTTTCGTTTTGAAACCTTCTCATGCGCATATATACTTTCAGAACTCGTCTTCTCGTATTCTCTTCTTATTTTCCATCTCCCCGTTATAGTTGTCGTCGTCGTAGTAGTCGTAGTCGACGTCGTCAGCTTTGGGTACGACGGGAACAAAGAGTTTCTTCTCTTTTCCCCCCGGTTAAACCCCCTGCAGTCCCAGCCCAAGCCTTCGCCATCGCCATCGTCGTCGTCGTCGCCGTCGCCTCGACTAATGCCACCCCTTATGCATCCCCATACCATACCATACCATACCATACCTACCATCCATCCATCCATCCACCACCACCACCACCCTACGCTTTCAGGGCAGCCAGCGTCTTCTTCTCTAACTCAACCCCTATATGCCGATATTTCCCTATCGATTGATTCGAGACCCTCGGGGATAGGCGAACCCCCCTTTTTCACCCTCTATAACCCACCCCTAAAAACCTCCTGCTATATATATACACACCATCACTCGTTTCTGTGTACTGGCGCGAGTGAATTTCTTCGTTATACCGTATATACATACACATTTACACGAGTATACATATGTAAAATACGTGAGAGACGTATATGTATATATATACACGTAGAATATATATATAAAAAATGTTCTTTCTCTGTAATGGTATAATAATAGTTAGGTCTAGTTCGTTACAAATTAATGATCGGGTTATACGAAAGGAAGCTTGAACACAGATATTCGTACACGTATGTTCATACATACGTATATGTATAGGTTTATAAGAAAGGAAACCCGTGATTTTATAACCGATTTCTCAGGACTGATCGTATATAATGTACTTACACACTTCGAATTGATTCGATCGAATGATTTTTCATTTTTTATATTATGTATGTATTGTATTGTATGTACCTATGTATCTATATAGTTGCACTCTCCACCCTTAATATCGTGCATGTATGTACGGTAAGTCTCGATGTGTCAACGAACAGCTGAAAATTGTTCTTTACGCTCTTGACTGTAACGGCTTCAAATATACCCACCGTTCCAAAAAAAAAAAAACAACAAAAAAAGACTCAGATTTCATTTTATTTTATTTTTATACTATTTTCTGAAGTTTTTACGAAAACTTTTCTAATTATTAGCAAAAACAGTATAGAAAGAAAATAAAAAAAGATAGACACTATACAATTTATTTTTTTCCTGACACCCTTTACTATACTGTGTAAAATTTCTGTCTAATAAAATCGCAAGAAAAATGTAACAAAAATTAGAAAAAAAAAAAAAAAAACAAAAATCCTTTTTAAAACTCTCGTTCTTTCGCTCGAGTTTCCACCGATCGTATAAAGAAATAGCCGCGGGTCGTTTGTGCGGCGATCGCGGCGAACGGAACGAACGAAACGGGGGGAGGTTAGGGTTGGGGTGAACCTCTAGCTGGTAGCTAGCTAGCTAGCTAGCTAGGTCGGTGTAATTATGCCGTGCTGTGATTGGCGTGGTTCGTGGAACAGAGGGTTGTAGCAAACGGCTAAGCACAAGGGGCAGAGAAGGTGGGCCCCGTTGCTGTAGAGGATGGGGTAGGTGAGGGTGGAGGTGGTGGTGGTGGTGGAGGAGGAGGAGGAGGAGGTGGGGTTGGGGTTTTTAGCTCGAATTCATTAGAAGTAAAAATCAATAGGCGACGCTCAGTGCCACCGCCACCACCGCTGCCACGCTACCGCACCAACGCAACGCAAGGAAAGGCAAGGAAAGTAAAGTAAAGTAAAGTAAAGGCAAGGAAAGGAAAGGAAAGGCAAGGCTAGCCGGTGGGTAGCGCCTAGCCCGGTGCTGCTGCTGCTTGAGTAAAAAGAATGTAAGACTAGCTGCTCACACACCACCACCTCTTTCTAGTTTTATTTTCTTATTTTTTCTTATTTTTTTTTTTTTTCTTCTTTATTCTCTTTATTTTTCTCTTCCTCTTCCTCTTTTCTACTCCTAACACTCGGAGGCACGAGGCACGAGGCCTCGACGAGGAGGGTTCCCCTCGATATCGATACAAACTGCTTCCACCTTCGCCCCCACTTCTTCCACCTTCACCTCCACCCGCAAGACAAACGCCGCATATTCTAATGCCTATACTTCTCTTCGACATCGAGAAGTTCGAGGTTGACGTTAAAACCCGGTAAAGGGAGAGAGACACAAAGGTAGTAGATTATCGACCCGTATAATCGGTGCCTGAATCATTCCACCGTAAAAACACCCGTCTAATATATAATACCGTGGAAATAGGGAAACGTGTAGGAAAAATCAATTTCTCTATCACGTCTGTTACCGGACGAATTGTGTCGAACTTGACAATTTCAAAACTTCTAAACGGTCTACGTATGTACATACATTGCCGATTCAATTTTATACAATTTCAAATTATTCAAAAATGTTTAAGTCAACGATGTATCAAAATTTTGACAGGAACGTTATCCAGATAGCCAAAAAATCGGAAAGTTGAAGAATTTTTTTTTATCAATATGTAAAAAAATTTAAAAAAAAAAAATGAAAGTGGAAATTCCTGCACCAAATTACCGAAAACTTTAAACCAAAAATTAAGGATTCAATTTAATCAATAAATTTTTTTTTCTTTCTACCGGATTTTTAATTAAATTCATTCAATTTCGCAATTCCTTTGATAAATATCATCGTTTTTTTTTTTTTTGGCAACGTAGATTTTTCATCCTTTATATACAGTGAAAAAAAAAAATCAACGAGAATGTAAAGAGATTCGTTTAAATGATCGAAAGTAAATTCTGTTTTTTTTTTTTTTTTTAATAATTTTTTATTTACATATATTAAAACCGATAGTTTTCTTATCACCGTAAATTGTCTGTGTATAATATCAATTGGCACGATCAGGGGACAAATATAGGGTTTAAATACCGTTACACAGATATTTCCTCAGTAGGTACTCGAGGCAGTGCAACTCGCAGCTCAGCTCAGCTCAGTTCGTCCGGGTTTATGCGGAATGGGCTTATACTACTAGGTAGGTACCCCCTATACGTACTGCAACTTTCGTTATAATAGCCGATTATTAATAACGGCCATAGTCCGAACGTACGTACGTACGAAGCGAGTGTTTACTGGTAATTACCTGTTCGCGTCGAGGCGCGCTCGCCCATATAGCAACGCGTACCTATACGTACCTATACCTACCTTCGCGGATAATTAGAGAGAGTCTGTCTTTCTGGCCCAGGAGATTGGAAACAGACAAAGTTCACAGTATAAATTTAACGATAGGATTAAAAGAAAAAGAAAAACTGTTGGAAAAATAATTTTCTTATATAAATATACTCCGATCGATTGTATAAAAATATATATAGGCGAAAAAAAAAAAAAGAATTTTTTTTTGAAGAAGAAGAAACGAAAAAAAAAAAAATATAGTTTGTCTTGATTTTTAAACGATTTAAGGAAAAAAGTTTTTCTACATTATTCATACGACTAGATATATATATATATCTATATGTATAACCCCCGAGCTTGAAGTCCTTGCGCTATGGTAGGTAGTTCTGTAGGTATAGGTTAGAATCGATTAAGCGGCGGTCAACTCGTAGCGGACTCGCGTTCATCGGTTGAAGTATGTAATTACAAGCTAGCTAGGCACGCGAACGCGCTAACGTAAACGTAAACGCGAAAGCAAACTAAAACGCGAACGAGAACGAGAAGGATACGGATAAGGAAGGACGTGCGAGCTGAGGTTGGCTCTTGTTGTTTTCCCCCCTTATATCTATACCTCCTACACATATTATCTTCTACCTTTTTACCTTTTACATTTCATACCTTTTAATTTTGATTCGAAATATCAGACAGAAAATAAAATTAGAGACTAGTAGTATGAACCTTAAAAATTTGAAAATGACTACGAACTTGATTTTTGTATTTGTTTTACACCCAAGAATACTGTATGCAAATTTATAGGATCAAACATGCTAGAGAAAATGTGAAAATTGATGAAAAATTAATTTTCAGTTTTTCGCGATCATCTGGACAACGGTAAAAAATTTGGAAAAAAAGTTTCGTGTAAAGGTTATAGAGCTAAAAATTCTGCGTTGAAAAATTTCTTCAGAAGTTCATTTTTCATACAGTATTTACGAAGTGAAAACGAATTTTCCCGATTTATAAATGAAAAAAATCAGGAAATTCGTTGTAATTTCGTTAATACTGTATGAAAATTAACTTCTGAGGACATTTTTCGATGCAGAATTTTTAGCTCTACAACTTTTGAATGATACTATTTTTCCAAATTCCTCACCGTTGCCGAGATAATCGTGAAAAACTAATAATATCCGTATTTTTTTTTTTTTTTTATCAATTTTTACGATTTCTCGGGTATGTTTCATCCTGCAAATTTACGTATAGTTTTTTTGGATGTAAAACGAAGATGAAATCAGGCCTGCAACCATTTCCAAATTTTTGAGGTCCAGACCTTAATTTTACTAGACTTATAAAGTCAGTCAGTCTTGCAACTTCTTCATGTATACAATGTGTACACGGTGTGTATATACAGAACGAGTACAGTATAACAGAGAAAGAGAGAAAGAGATATACGTGTGTGAGAGAGCAGCGGTTAAAGCATTACCATAGGATTTTCATGTTAGCGCCTTCGGGGCCTGAACCCTGCACGACTGTTAGGTATAAAGTACGTAGGTATGAAGGTACGAAGGTATATACATACATACATACATAAACGTATAATAATACATATCCTCATCGAATAACTATATGCTATATCATATACCATATACACCATACCATGGCAGGGTTTGCTCCTGCTGATATGTACCCATCCACCTACCTCAAACTCGCAAACGAGTAGAGTATCAGAGTATGTGATGCAGCAGCAGCATTCGACCTGACCCGACCCGACCTGACCCACGGTCCCAGGGTCCTGGGGTCTTGGGGTCCTTATGCACAGGTATACATCATGCCTCGTCGGACTTTGAACGCCTTTGCAAGATTGAGAAGAAATTATTATCGATGTAGAGTAGGTACGATATTGGATATGATATTTTATTAGCGATGTTAAATTTTTGAGATCGAGAGTGTAGAGGGTTGGACAATATTCCATATGGGAGATGAATCGATTGAGAGATCTGTGTAACGAGTTATGAGATTAGAGTTTCTTTTTTTGGTGAATTTAAACTGATTTAAAAAAAAAAATTTTTTTTTTTTTTTTTTTTAATAATATAAAATGAGGATAGATCAGATTTAACCTCGTTGATTTGTAGTTAGATTAAGTGTACGAAGTTTGGTACGAGGTTTTATAAATTAAAACTATCCACGGATTAATAATATAATTACGGTATAAATCAAAAGGCGAAAAGTAAGGAAAAAAAAAATTGTGGGGAAAAAAAAAAAAAAAAAAAAAACGTTAATGTAGTACACTTTCACCGAGTGTGTGTCTATATCTGATTTACAACTCTTACGCACGCTTAGCTTTTATACATATACATAGACAGCTATATATCTGTACATAAACGTGGATATGGGGAGTCGTCGTCGACGTCGGTGCGCGCACACGCGATGTGTGATGCAGTAACGGCTGTGTTTCTTCATTTATTTCTCATTCCTATTCATTTTTTTTTATTTTTTCTACTTTTTTTTTTTTTTGGATTTCTTTTTCTGTTTCTCTTTTTTTCACTTCTTTCATTAAGAAATCACACTGTATTATACAATAATAAAAATCATAACTAAACTCGCGCGTGCCGTGAATATATTATATACATATATACATATATAGATATATTATACCTGTACATATGTGCAGTGCAGCGTATATTCAGCTATGATCATTGACTTAAATCCGCATCTGCAACAGCTATAAATAAATTTGAATATAGGTATATTATGTATATATATTTTTATTTCAATTTCAAGGGTTGTAAAAAAAAAAAAAGGGGGCAAGTCCTGCTGTTTAAAACTTTATATATAAGGACACAGGATTTTTGGCACGCGTTTCTATATATCTACGTATAATATACAATATACCTACATATATAATTCTTATTCTAATGTTAAAATTTGAATATTATAATTTTCTATCCCTTATATATAAATATATACATGTAGGTATGTATAATAATGTGTAAATTTAGGATATAAGGTTTATTTAACCGCTTGCACGCGTGCGTTTTCTATCTCGTCCTGTTGCTGCTGCTGCTGCTGCTGCTGGTGGTACTGCTGCAGGTAGATTAGGTAGGTATGTATAGGTACCCCTGTATATAGGATATATCTTATACCTAATGCTACACAAAATATATATATTATACCACTTACTTACTTACTTATACCTACCTACATAACTTTATATGTATATTTTTTATTTTATTTACATATTTATATATGTAATATATTCTGTCCTCTCTTCTCTAACTATACATAATACTCTTGTATGTATATAGATATATGTATATAAGTATCAAACTTCTCTCATCCACGAGACTAAGGACCCTGACTGACTAGGACGGACGGTAACGCGCACGCACGCGACAGCCACGATCCTCATTCAAAGTCCTCGACGCGATCTAAATTTACATTTTTTTTTTTTTCTCGTCTTTAGCCTTTTTATTGTTACTTTTTTTTCTCCTTTCTCTGTCTATTCTTATCGTCACACTCTCACACGGAATCAAAATCGCAATTTTTTTTTTTTTTGCAATTTTTTGTGAAAATAAAAAAATCAGAAAAAAATATAAGACAAAATATATTCATTCACGGGATTCATTTTTTGTTTTTCGTCCCGTTTTTTCACGACGATTCGAAGACAGAAAATAAAAATAAAAGAATAAGGAGAAGAGTCCAAAATCCATTTTTTCTTTAATTTTTCTCTTTTTTTTTCAGTATTTTTTTCGAAAAATCTAAAGAAAATAATCTAGCGTCATATTTCGTCTACTTTACCGATCTATACCTACATGCGATTTCTGATCATTGTGATCGGAGTATAGGGACATAGTAAAAATCTTATATTCGTACGGTGTGTAAGACGTGTGCTGTTGCTGCTGGTGCTACTGCTGCTGCAGGGGGTAGGTAGTATAGTGCACACGCGACGGATGCGGGGTTGAAGAATTCAAATTCAAATTTGGCTACGATTTGAATATTTATCGAGGAAAAGACTCGAGCAACGAAGGCAGGCTTCAGGCACGAGGCACGAAAAAGGAAGGCAGGCAGGCAGACAGGCAGGCAGGAAGGAAGGCGCAGAGTCAGGGGTGTATGGTTTGCATTAGTCATTTTTCACCGAGAGAATTTTTGCATATACAAAAAGAAATAAAGAAAATAAGAATAAGAAGGGCGAGAAGTAAAGGAATTTCGAACACCGTTGCTCCTGCTCCTGCTCCTGCTCCTGCCGCACTTGTCGCCGGAGGGTCAGACGCACGGACTAACTTAACACAAAAATTTAATTTTTTTTTTTTTTTTCAACTGTCAATCAGTCAGTCGTTCGAAGATCAAAAATATCCTGAAGAGGATAAAGACCACCGATAATTTAGAAATAAAATTTGTATAAGGATTAGGAAATTATTATAAAGTAAATTGGACCATCATCTTGTTTTGTTCTATTTCATTTTTCCTTTCTGTCTTCCTGTTACAACGGTATACATATATATGTATAATAGAATAGATTATATAATTTGAAAATTGGACGGTTATAGAGAAAAATAACGTATTTTATAATACGTTTGGTGGGAATCGCTACGGATCATTCTCGCATGCTCTAAATAATGAAAATATATATTTCTATAGGTATATATATATATATAGTATATAGTATATAATATATAATATAGGTATATATGTACAGAAGGTAATTCTTTTTTCCCAAATTTCCCACCACCTTCTTCTTCTTCTTTGCCCTAATTCCGGCCATTGTCCTCAGCCAGTCAAAGCCCGATCCTCCTCTCCCTCGGTGTATGAGTGTCATTTTGGCTTTTCTCTACCTACCTATTCCTCTCTCTCTCTCTCTCTCTCTCTTTCTCTCTCCTTTTTTTTTATTCTCTTCTTTATTTTTTGGGGGTTATAATACCGATACAGATACATTTATATACCTGCAGCAAGGGGCAGGAGCAGCGTTAGTCTCTGTATTATAATGCGAGAGAATTAAGGGCGTAGGTATATAGGTGCAGATCGCAACCCTTCTTCTTCTTCTTTTTCTTTTTCCTCGCCTTGTTCTTCTTTCTATCAAGCCTTTTTTTTTTTTGTATGTGTGGGTCTAGGTACACCGAGTCGCAAACTGAATGAAATAGAGAAAACTGAAAGGGATCTTTCGGCGTTCTATAACACAAAGTATAGAAGTGAAGGGGTTCTTTAGGAGAAAAAAAAAAGGGGGCAATAATAGAAACAGTTCGGGTTCCTATGCTTTAACAGAAACGCGACCCAAATACCCAAATCCCAAAACACCTAAATACACGATAGAGACCCGATAAAATAGTACAACGGAAAAGAAAGAAAGAATAAAAGAAAAAAAAAAAAGGAAAAAATAAAAAACGGTTTTAGTGTATGAAGATACAATTAAAATATACGTTGCGGGTTCCACAGACACATATATCTACGAGGATATAAGAGGCAGGGTCTAATCTCTCCGAAAAATAGAACCGCGATCTATTTTTGTTTTTTTTTTTTTTTTTTTTCGAACCCCAAAAAATAATGAGAAACAAAAAAATAAAATTCTTTGAAATTTCGACGGTGATCTGTTACAATTTTTTTTATATATGTATATATATATATATATATAGTGAGAGAGAGAGAGAGATTTGGGTTATTATTTTAACCGAACTAGTTACGAAGATGAGATAATATCGCTTGAATAGACACACACATACACACATACATATTCACAGTGAAGAAATTTCAATTCTGTGCAAAAGCTGTGCTCGTAGTTTATAATTGACGCTGCTTTGTCAGCCAGAATAAACACCCCGGGCGGGGTACGTGCACTCCTTCAGTGAATGCGCATAAATAGATTATACGCGTTTTGACACAGTTTTGAAATCTGCGGAGGATTGGGACCGAGAAAGCTCATAAATACAATATTAAATATCATCCATAGGACGAAAATTATAAATCAATCTTTTCCTTAAAAATAAAAAAAAAAAAAAAAACAAAAAAAAAAATTCAAAAATCGGAACAAAAATGAGAATCTCCAAAGTAAAATTTCTACGATATTAGTTATAATATCGTAAATCACTGTTTTTTTTTTTTTTTTTTTTTTTTTTTTTATCGCGTTGTGTTATAACTGCGACGATATTTCTAGGTGTAGCATATCCTGTCCTGACGTCACAATTAGTGTAATTACAATTACAATTACAACACACAACGGTATATATATAAATGAGTAGATGTAGAAGTGTACAGAGGGTAATGGAGAGTATGTGTATAACATGTATTAAGCATACAAAGTCCGTTGCGTTGCGTTGCGTTGGTACGGACGAACTGAACTGACAAGCGAGATAATTAGACGGGACGAGACAGGACGTGCGCATTAATTAATTAGCCCAATCTAAGCCCACTATACGGCTAAGCCTTCGTCGTCGTCGTCTATCTTTTATCTTCTATCTTCTATCTTCTCTTCTCTGTTAGTTATTCTCTTCTATTCTAGTTCTGGTATATATACTTACACATATATGTATCAACGAATGACTGGAAACAGCCTAACCCCCGTATAGCGACCTCGAAATCTTAAATCCAAACTATGCGATGATCGGATCTCTGCAGATATATAAATATATGTATAACAAAAAAAGAAAAGAAAAAAAATTAAAAAAAACATTAAAAATTCCGAATTTTTAATAGCTAATAGATATTCGCTGACGGGATGTATATATAGGAGACTGTCCTAAACCTAGACTAACTTACCTCACCTTAGACCACCACAAAGATTTATAACACTGCTTCCAGAGAGAATCGAAATCACGATGAGATTATATTTATAGATTATTATTATAGAACCGATTTATACAGCGAGAGAATATATGCGGACTAAACTATGCTGCTCCTTATATTCACGAATTTTTGAATCTATTAATCGGTCAATTCTTTTATTTTTTTTCTTTCTTTTGGATAAAAAAATCGATTCGTAAAAGATCTGGTGGTTTTATTCTTTTCAGAATTTGAGGCTATAGTAAAAATTAGAAAATAAAAAAAAAATTAGAATCTTAGGGGTTTACCTTTCGAAAGCTCGTCGTGAGAGGAATTTTTTCAAATTCCGAACGGTTAAAATTGCGAATTTATTCCAAACGATTTCAAACCTTTGAAATTTTTCTTCTAAGTTCTTGATAATCGACTATGCAAACTATCGAAGAAACATTTTTTCTATTTGATCGTTTATGGGTGTTTTCAAAATCGAAATTTGGATCGTGGTTCCCTCGAAGTACTCTGCCACCTTTCGACAATACGGGCCTGGATTTTGCGAGTGGATAACTAGATATAGAAAGGAGGTTACAGTGCGAGATGATTCGCATGCAGTATGTAATGTAGGTATCTCGTCTGCTGTTGCAAACTGGAGAGTAAAGATATTCTCTTATTGTGCTCCGGGTCAGGACTTTATACATCACGATTAAGAATGATTATTATTATCACCAACGAATTAGTTAATCCGTAAAATTATTCATTGGACATGAATTTTTCATACCTTTTTATTTATTTATGAATTTTTTTTATCAAATTCTATTTCTATCCCATTGAGTCTAAATCAATTCGAGTAGAAACATATTTGTTTTTTTTTCTTCTTCCTCTTCTTCTTTCTTTCATCCCGATACCCAAGCGCTGCAGTACTCCATTCGCTGCAGGATCTAAAGCCTCGAGTATCTAATAAGTGAAACCATATCTTGGATTGCAGTAAGAACGACTATAACGCCTCGAATTCGCACCATTAAGTGTCCAAGTGGCCGTAGTCGGCTCGACTCCTGGTGGTTTGGTCCTTAGCTTCTTTTTACCTTCCCTTTCCTAATTCTGTATTTCTGTCCTTGATGTATGTATATATATATTTTCACTCTTTCTTTCTCTCTCTGTTGCTTCGCCGCAAGGTCCCTTTGTCCACTGCCGCCCCATCTCACGTGGGGGCCCTCTGCAGGAACGCGCGGGGTTCCATACAATAGCGCTGCGCGCACAACCGGCCAAAGCTAAAGCCAAATCCAATGCCAAAGAGCTACAGCTACAGTTTCGAATATTTTAAGAGCCTTAGAGGAGTAAGGACGAAGCGGGGACACTGGGACTGAGTCTTTAATTTCTTTCTTTTCTCGGAGAAGGAGAAGAAGAAAAAAATGTGTATATATATATATACATATATATATATAGGGAAAAAATGAAAACTAATTCATAACCAACCGTGCGGACGTAACTCATCGACAATGACCCTATATACTCGATTCTCGATGCATTTTCAAAGAAAACTGTTCTATGCATTAGCAACAGCAGCAACAGCAACAGCATTCGAGTGCAGGTATATATCTACACGTTTTTGGATAGTTTATCATCGAGATTTAGATTAAGATTAAGAATCTACTGTGTCTTTGAAAAATAAAATTTGAAGATGCTTGCTTCATTTTTTGGAAACCGTTTTATTAATTTGCTTTTTTTTGTTTTTGGTTAAAATTCTATATGCAACATCGAGTGGGTAGATTCATACCGTTCTTGTGTATTTATATGGTAGAGTTACCTACTACCCCTCTTCAGTTATTACGGAATATGGGTCGTATATATCCTTTACCAACCAACATGGCATAAAGTCGCTGCTCCAGTAGCGTACGTATGTGTTCATGTTGGTGTATGTATATGTATAGCATAAATTTCTAACCTGTACCTATCTCGTATATCTTCTTCTTCTTCTTCTCCTTCTTTTTCTTCTTTTTATATTCATATTCAAAAATTATATATACATGTATAGACGTGTGTACGTTGCATGATGTTAATATTACAAGACGATAAATAGAACTGCATATTTTTTTTTTTACCCAGGATTGGAGTTAAGTTACGAATTTTTTTTTTTTTTGCAACCTTAACGAATTCGTTTTTTTTTTTTTCAAATTAAGAAAATTTTGACATCTTTTACCGTTTGGAATTTTCAAAATTTCTGTACTTCAATCCAGCCTCCGTTTAATCTCTTGAATAAACCAAAGTTATCTTCAAATCAAAAAAAAAATCTCAGCATTCATAATCGTTATAATAAAAATTTTCTAATATCTAATGGAATAATTAATTACATCGCATATATACATAAGGGATGGGATTTTTTTTTTTAGTTTTTTGGAGGGGTAAATTCTTACCCCCCGCGGACATCGCCCGGGTATGGTAAATGCCTATATATATAATTCCTCATATTTCGTAGAAAACTGCTTCGTTATTCATTCATTCATTCAGTCATTCATTTTTTCTATCTTTTTCTTTTTTTTTTTTTTCTGTTATTATCATTCGTTTCCTCCTCCCTCTGTAGGCTCATTTCATTTCATTTCTATTTTTATTTTATATTTTAAGGCTGTAACCCTAACACGAAACCGACTAGGCATATACTTAATGATATGGAGATGCATGCGGACCGATGTCACTCGGGTCAGAACCAACTAAACTCGTGGACCAGTAAATCTACACTAAATCTCAACTGTTAGATATATATATAATATGTATATACGTTTTGGGCAAACCAGGCCCCCCCCCCCATATTCCATTTCTCTCTTTTTCCTTCATCCACTTCGTTTATACCTGAAATGTCCAACTGCGATTTTCAGACTCCGGGTATTTAAACAGGGCGTCTCATCATCTCACCGTATTCCCTAATTCTTTCTATTTCTCTCAATATATACGCCCAAATTTTATGCATCAAAAAAATAACCCCAGGAAAAAAAGATCACAGAATCTTCATCGAATTAAAAATAAATAAAAATCTATCGTCACCCTGTGCAGTTTCAATTTTTTAAACTTTGAGTTAAAAATTAAGTAAGAATCATGCACCTGGTGTACATATCTGCAACCATGTATAGGTATTATTATGGTGTTGGTATAATTCCGGGTAGACGTCTACGGGATAAAATACACCCACGTATATAGTAGGTACAGGTATACACACCCTAACGTATACATGTGTGTATATAAGTATATGTACACGTCTATAAGGAGACAGTTTCTACCTGGGGGACGGTTTTAGTAAAAATATAAAACCTCCGATGAGTTTCTCAGGCAGACCAAGCAAGCGAGCAGTCAGCCCAGAGCGAGCAGGGGGCAAACCACCGAATAGCAGTAGCCGAGACAAGACAGCCGACAACGCTTTTGGAACGCCTTGAAAATATCCGTGTGGTTAGGGTTATAACACGGACGCACACACGTTTACGTGTGTATATCTATATAAAAGTTTTACATTCTGTACAGAGTCGAATAATTTCATGGTGCTACATAGCCCACCGTATATATATATATAAATATATTTTATTTCTTTTTTAAGGAAAGATACGATTTCAATCACTCAGGTTTTCTTCTCTGTTGTGTGTGTGTGTTTTTTTTTTACTACCAAAAATTAACTTTTAAAGATATATAAAATTGAATGTATATAACAAAGGAGATATATACTGTAGAAAAAAATATTGAGAGTTTCGAAGATAAGATTTATGGGTATATATGTATAATAAGATACATAAACTTATAATCTGAAAAAATAAAAAATAAAAAATTACCTAAAATAGAAATCTCTTATATATATATGCGGACGTGTTGCACTATAAGTGTATAGGTATAACACCGCCATAAGTAAAAGCAAACAAAACTAGATCGAGGGCTAGTTCAAGGTATTTTGTAGACATGTAGATATAGATATAACTGCATATGATCCATACTCAAGAAAGAGAGAGAATAAAAAGACAAGGTACGTTCTCTAGGCGTGAAGAAAAAAAAAGATATAAATGAAAAAAAAAAGAAGATACATATATATATATATATTTTATCTCCCACAGTTCGTTCGCCGCTATCGCAGTGTGTTTCGTGCTCCGACTATCCTTATATGCCTTCGATATCGTTAACCGATAATTTAAGGCCCGTCTATACTAACGTGCGATAACGAATACCGCGTAGCAGCAGCAGCAGCAGCAACAGAGCAGCCACCATCGAGACCGGAACTAACAAAGTCTTTCTCTCTTTCTAATACAGGGATTTGTATATACATATGTCTATATAATACATACATACATACTATAACGTACGTATACGAAGGGATGAAGAACGGTTCGATTCTATTTCATTTTATATATATCTATATATATATATATCTTTTCGTTTCGTGGTATAGATCCACGTTATATTACTTTTATTTGGCCAGTTGTGTTTGACCAGCGTAGAGACGTCGAGGAGATGATCCCGCCAGTCAGTCAATCAGTCCCCTGTACCTTCTCTTCTTTTTCTTATACTCCTTCGATATTTTAGTTTTTTTTTTTTATTTTTTTTTTGATAAGAAAAATACAGAGAATGAAATATTATTTATCATATATAAAAAGAAAGAAAAGAAAGAATAACCAGAAATTCTCAAATAGCCAAAAAGAATATAAGGAAATGAATGAAGTATATATAGAAAAGGCAACAAGTGACCGCACGACAGGATCTGATCCTCACTGAACTGAAACTCACCCATCGCATACAAGAAAACTCTTCGACTATACCCCGAAAAAGTCTGGTCGTCGACCGAGATCCAAACCAAGTAAAGGAAAGCCAAGCTCTAGCTTTGGCTCTCTTTCTAGCTTTCTCTTTCTCGTTCTCTATTTTTATCTTTATCCTTCTTTTAGACCTCCCCCCCCCTCTTTCCCAGTATACCAACCCTGTCAAAGTTCGCACAGTCGAGTCGGACCCAGCAAACAATCGATATATCGATCTTACTAGAGAGACGAGTCGCGGTCGAGTGGGGCTCCCACGTAACACGATTGAGGTAGGCCACGGACATCCTCGCAGATAAAACGCGAATTCTAGGACCTAGGTTATACACACATAGTTGGTTACATACCAACAACCTTATACGAAGTAGACGAAACCCTGTTATTAAATTGGCGAAAATTTTTTTCTCATATAAACTTGTAGCGAAATTATTTTTGCAAAATCGTTTAAATTGGTGATCGATAAAAATGAATAAATGAATTTTTGATTTTTGAGGATTGTGGAAAAATTTGCTAATTTATTTTAGACGATTTAGGATTTTGAGAAATTTCAAAGTTTGGAATATAAAAATTGGGAAATATCGTAGTGCAGATAGTTGAAGAATCTGGAAATTGATTGAGGGTGGCATGACTGAAAACTGTGAATCGGTAATATTAAAGTTCGGAACTTTAACCCAGCCTTAGAAACGCGGATGAGTTGGATCCTGTTTTTCAAAATTTCGAATTTGAAACTGACTCTTTGGATTTTAAATTTATTTTTATTTTTTTTTTATTTTTTTAGAAAAAAAGACGAAACGTAATGAAGAAAAAAAACAAAATCATAGAATAAGGTATAAGGTACTGTCCACTGCACCTCGTGCACCTTATATACATATATAGACAGTCTTGGGGGATGGAAACCGTTTGAAAGTTATTGATCCGTCCCCGTCCGTCGGGGTTGAGTCGAGCTGTCTGGTACACAAGCAAAGTCGTCGTGGAGTAGAGTAAAGGAAAAAAAAAATAAATAAATAAATAAATAAATAAAACAGAAAAAAGGTAGAAAAAAAGGGAAAAAAAATAGAAGAACAGAAGAAAAAAAAAATCCAAACTGCTGCACCACTTACTTCGTAATAATGACCGACCCCTACGCGTATTAGAGGGAGCCTCAGGCCTATGCGTATATTCGTATGTATATACCTATATGTATATGTCTATACATAGACGAAGGATAGCTGGTATGTTTTTAAGAAAGACTTTTATTTAAGGGTTATTATATACCCGCTTAGATGTATGTATATACATACATATATATATATATATATATATACATGTAAAGAGAATTTTTAAAGAGAAAAATGTATATATGTATATAGAAAAAAAAACAACTAAAGTTTATAATTAATTTCAACAAAGACTGTGGATAAAAATTATAATGGAGAACCAATTGAACCAGTTGAAGATTGATTGATAATTCCTTTTCCGATATGTACGTATACGTATGTAATGTATGTAGATGCATACCTACTATTAGGCGTGCCTAATGAATGATTGCAAGTAACTACTGCGGTCCGAAATGACAAAGTAAAAATGACCAACGGAGGTATAAGCGATGTATACATATTATATGGGTATAGGTATGGGGTAGGTGGAAGAAAGAAAACTGTTATTTGTGATTCTGGTATAATTTCGCGGATATTAGTAGTCGAATACGAGATCAGATGGTAAAAGAAAAAAAAATAAATATATAAATAAATTAAAGGAAAAGAAGTAGACGATATTTAGGTAAAGGGAATGAAAAGCAATAAATATTTATAATGAACAAATTTAAAAAAAAAAAAAAAAAATTAAAAATAGTAGATAGGAAGTGAGAAGGAAAGAAAGAGTGTGATCGATACTCAGGTGACTCTAACCCAGAGGCATGAAAGTGATATATATATATATATATATATATATATATATGAACATGTATGTATATAGAAAATAAATATACTCTATCACTTTGTAAAGCCACAATACCTATCCACATGTATATACATATATATGTTTGTATATAACTACCCCTAAATAATTGTACCTAATTTAGTAAAATTATCTGCGTAGCTTCCGCGTCGTGTCGCCTTGCGTATATGTCGTGTTGAGACGTAAAGTAAAATATAATCATATAGGTAGGTTACCTACCTACACGCCATTCGGTATATACTACTATAATAGCTAACTATTATATACGTGTATATACATGTAGGTATATATGTGTATATTTTTATGTATTATATATGTATAAACAAATAGAGTAAGTATATATATGGGTAAAAGAAAACTAAGAAGAAAATAAAAGAAAAAAAAAAAAAAAAACTGGGAAAAATACTACAGAAGCTATATAAAAGCTATTAGTCTGGTAGTTGGAAAAATAAATAAATAAATTTGGAGAAACAAAAAAAAGTTAAAAAAAATTTTTTGAAGAAAAAATAAAATTAATCAAAATATCATATTTGTTATAAAAAAAAAAAAAAAAAAAATACTTATTATTGTTTGTTACAGAAGACTGCACCAAGGGTTTATTTCTCTATGCCAGCGCTGCTCGATGGTGAGTTTATTACAGTATATAGTATGGTATACAGTAAATTATATTATATTTTATGTACCTCCGTATATACACTTGAAAATGATAATAATAATAATATTAAAGTACTAAAAAAAAAATTGAATTTCTTCTTTTTTTTTTTTACCAAAAGTGTACATATGTATATACATATATATATATATATATATATATATATATATATATATATATATATATATACATATATATATATATATATATTCTCGTCATTCATCCTCCCCAAGAAATGAAATGCAACGCGCGCTTATCACTTACAGCTTAGGCAGGTATCGATAATATGTAGACGTATATATGTATATTACCTATATGTATGTCCGCGATAACAGCGAGAAGACCCTGGGATTATATCCAGTGTTAATATTTACTGACAAAAAAGAGAGAAAATAAAATAAAAAATAAAATAAAACGAGAAAATAAAAAAAAATAAATAAATAAAAAAATAGAAGGAAAGAAACGACGTTTTACCAGATTATCTATACTGAAATTCTTTTTCTCCCTAGGACTAAATAATATTATACACATATATGTATATACGTATGTATATCCTAGTACCTCTACGGTAAAAAGTGTTTTAAGAGAAAGAAAAAACAAAAAGAAAAATTTCTTAGAAAATTTGTTATTTTAGGTAACAAAAAAATTTGAATAATTCTGATTAAAGTTGATTGAATTAATTAATTAATGAAACTGTTTTTCTGATGATAAACAGCGAATCAACCGACCCTAATGTTACTATGCTTAACTCGTGTGTAGGTATGTGTATATATACATAGAGAAATATATATATATACTTTTTTTAAAAATATATATATGTAAATTCTATATATATAAGGTTTTTTGACGCTTGGATAAGTATAGCACTCGGTCAATTCCGATGTATTGTTTCATTGGCGGAAGTCGCTCCGCGGTTATGAGGCATTTCCTGCTAGTTTTCATAGCACGCGTTATGTGTGGGCATGAAGAACGACGACATATTATACCTATATATACATACCGTAGTCATTAGCGAACTCTGGCGTTAATTTGGATATATACCATACAACATGCCATAAAGAGAAGAATAATAGGGGAAAAAAAAAAAATTAAAAAAATATATATAATAATAATAATAATAATTGTTATTATACACATTATATTGTATATAAAAACTGATGGAAAACTGTACGTTGACGTGCGAGTATATATATATATATATATATATATATATATATACACACAGAGCAATTATTAAAACTGTAGGAAAAAAAAAAAAAAAAGAAAGAAAAAAAAACTTCCGACCCAATTATATCCATAGTTTACATACTTCGTAAAATCATTACGATCGTACGATATGTTTTTAATCACGTAATAACGGAAGTCACGTAAAAAGTTGTAAAAGAAAAAAAAAAAAAAAATTTTTTTTTTTTTAGAAATAAAAATAATCGTAAAATAAATTTTAAATTTCAATAAATTTTTTGGCGCAGAAGAGGGGGAAGTATCCCAAAAATCTTATTTTCGATATATGTCAAGTTACAAGTTTCCAAAGTTCAACAATCGATCGAAAGTCGTGATTTTTTTTTTCTTTTTTGTATCATCGTATATTTAAGGGTTGTAAAATTTTCTATAAAAAAAAAAAACAATAATAATAAAATCGTATTGAAATCTGGGGTCGAATCACTTCAGTGTTTCATCTGTATAATATTTGACAGATAAAAAAAGAAAAAAAAAAAAAAGAAAAAATCCACGACTGTCTCGTGCTGTAAATAAAATATACCTACCCCGTGTCTGATATAACGTTTGAAATAAGAAGGCGGAAGTACGTAAGGGTACCTAACGGGGGCAAAGTGAGTATTAATCACGATATGAGAGACACAACAAATGCACTCTTGGTATATATAAATAACCAAGTTGTATATAAGGGAAAAATAATGGAATGAGGAAAAAGAGGAGGAGATATTATAGTCTAGTACGAAAAATAGAGGTGGAAAAATGTATAGATGTATATATATATATACATATATCGGGTATATCACATAGTCTGGTCCGAGTTTTCCGAAGGTTCATACCCATAAGACAGTCCCCTAGCAAACAGTGGACTGTCCGCAAGATTCGCGGAGCTCTAAGAGCAGTAGCAGCAGCATCAGCAGCTAACAAGACACATTATAAGTTTTTCTCAGGGGTTAATTTCGACCCCCACTCCCCCGTTACTGTTATATTATGTTATGGTATGGTATGTTATACCGTATATACATACATACATACATACATAGTCGGAAAACACGATTCAATGTCTATACACACACATATACATACATACATACGAAACTAACAGCGGCTAAGAGTCCGGCTGG
The DNA here is from genome assembly GCA_963924015.1 of Macrophya annulata. Classification (NCBI taxonomy): domain Eukaryota; kingdom Metazoa; phylum Arthropoda; class Insecta; order Hymenoptera; family Tenthredinidae; genus Macrophya; species Macrophya annulata. The sequence goes on along the minus strand of OZ001257.1, from coordinate 15,315,977 downwards.
AAGCGTCTCTCTATGGTTAATTAAACGCATAGATCACGAGCCAACTACGTTCACTAATACGAGAATCGCCCACATAGCTATATATATATATATACGAATGTATGCGAGTGTAAGGATTTTTCTCAGGAGCGTAGGAATTAGAATCCTGAAATCTTAATCCTCGAAACGGGGTAAAAGAATTTTTTTTTTTTTTTTTTCTTTCTTTTTTTCCTTTTTGAATGGACAAAGAGACGTTAAAAAATTAATCAAAAAAAAAAAAAAACTTGAGGTAGTGAAGATAGAGATTTTTCAATTTTTGTTATTTTTTAGTTTTGTTTGGCGGATTAGCGATTGGTTAAAACCACGAGGGTTAAGACAGTTACGAAACTGTTGGTATCTATATTTCATATTTAGATACGTGTACAGCACTGAAGAAAGTAGTCAGAGAGAACAGCTCCAGCCGGAGTATTAGTAGAGGATATTCTTATGAATCGATGAAAGAACAGTGGGCATGCGCGCAAGAATCTTAATATCTCATGCGATGGAGAATCCGGAGACGAATACCCCTACCAACCAACCCCCTAGTTTTACTCCTCAAATTTCGGGGATATTAAAATGCCGATGTACCATATCCCTGCCTTAGAGAAATCCCCGTTGTCGTTTGGGTCCTACCCTTTTTTCCCTCTTTTCTCGTATTTCTAATAAATTTTGCAAACGTTTATCTTTCGAGAGTCGGTTTACTACTGACCCAGATTCTCGATTTCTCAAAAAAAAAAAAAAAAAAAAAAAAGAAGACTTGGTATTTTGATAGAAAACAAAAAAAAGACAGGAAAATTCAGAGAAAAGACTTCTGCAGGTTTCTCCAGCATCTCCTACTACTAAGAAAAAAAAAAAAAAAGATTTTTTTTTTTACATAATTTGCATAATTTAAGGAAAAAAAAAAATTGGTTAAAAAATTAGAGAAAATAAAAGAAATTTTTTATTTTTTTTTCCAGTGTTTCACATATGTGCAGTAATCGATATAAATTTCGTATGTTGTTAAATGAAACCTGGTCGACTACGTCCGGCTACTACCGCTTCTCGGTTTATCGCTGAGAGTATACCTAAGGGGGGTTTTTCACGATGGGATATAGTTAAGAGTCTCGTTCGACTGGGTGTTCAACAGGATCGAGTATTTATACTGCGGGCGTCTGACACCTTTTTCTTGTCCCGAAGGGCGACCCCTATCTCCTTGATTACCCAGTCTTAATTAATTCCTCCGCGTTTCGGGATCAGTTTCTTTTTATATTTATTTATCCCTCTTTCTCCTTAACCTTTCTTATCTATTTAACTCATTGTTTTTTTTTTTTGTCATTTTCATTTTCAAATTTTCCTAATTCATTTTCCCTTCATTCGATTACAGAGAATCGTAATAAATTGCAAAAAAAAAAAATCGGAAACAAAAACTCGATCACATCTATATGTATGTATATAGATATATATATATATATATATATATAATACAATATATGTATTGGTATATACTCTCCGGCTTTAGTTTACTACTATAGACGTTATATAGACAAGAAAACGCGGTCGTCCCTCGACGAACGCGGACGGTACGGGACACGGTCGAGACTGACTCGCATAGAGCACATAGCTATGACGTCAGCGTTGAGAGAAGAGGTAGGTCACGGTCAGACCTGAACTCGTTCTTGTCGGCCACGGACGGATAGGGCCTGGCTTGGCCTGGCCTTTCCTTTTTCCTTTCCCCGCCTCGTACCTACTACTATTCGTATTTCTCTCTCTCTCTCTTTCTCTCTCTCTTACGGCTCTTATATATGTATACGTTCTATATGGCCACAAGAGAGCGTAGAGTATAGTATAGTAGAGTAGAGTAGAGTAGAGTAGAGTGAGTCTTCCTTCTCACTGATCGTGAATGGTGCCAACGAACTCGCCCACACCCAAAACTCGCGCAACAACCATATACTACATAAACCAATTCGCTACTAAACGGAAAAAGGAAGAAAATATGAAAGAAAAAAAAGATATTGAAAATTGAAAATTAATTTAATTTTTATCTTGCCTAAACAAACCACTTTTTTTTTGGGGGGGGGGGGGGGTCTTGTCTTTCTATTTTCTTTTTACTCCGCTTTATTAGATAGGTATTGGTATATATATATTGTATGTGTATAACTCTTAACGGATAGATTTGTCGAGCAGTAAGTTTGGCAATAAGGGGGGGTTTCTTCTGGGTCTAACCTATACCGGCGATTAATTGTGTCTGTTGATTCGCTTGGGATCGTGCCGAGGGTTTTAACCAACGGCGACAACAATTGTCGAGGATATCTTTTCCCTTTTCCCTTATTTATATAGATTTTTCTTTTTTTTTTTTTTTTTTTTCTTATTTGTTCGTTTCGTATTATCGAAATACTCTCTCGGAATTATTTTCCCAATTTCTAAATCTCGATTCAAATCGTTTAAACGAGATCTATAATTTTTTTTTTTGTTTTTTTTTTCTTTTTTATTTTATGATTTTTAATTGGGGTTGATAATGCCAAAGGGGCTGGGAGAAAAGGAATCTGTGCGTTTGCCTCAACCCTTGCCTCGTTTCGCTTTGCCTTTGCTTTACTTTCGACCCGGCTTCGCTCCCCTTTTGATAATATTTAAGGGATGTTTTAAGCGTAATTAAATAGCTAGAGAGGAGGGTCGCGCGAGCCGCTGTAATAAACGCAAATTATCGCGCTTAACCCCCAACCCCCGACAACTGCTGCTCTTGAATCGCTGTCCTTCTTGTCCTTATTACACCGTCTCCTTCCTCCTCCTTCTCTCTCTCTCTTGAATCGCTCCTCGGGTAATGTACTTTTCATTAGCTTTTCACCCCCTTCGAGAGCAGATTTTAACCTCGAATATTCATCGTTCCTATTATCAACCCTTTCCTTTCCCTTTCCCTTTCCCTTTTCCCTTTTCCTTTTTGTTAACGACACGACACTCAACAGGTTCCGACGTTCTGCGCCGGTTACAACCCCGGAGTTGATACACTTTCCATCTTATTGGGGCAGTAATTTTCTTTTACTTTTTTCTAATGAAAATTCGAAGGGAATTTTTTTTATTAATCATTGTTTCATTTCCATATCAATTAACTGTTTTTTTTTTTTTTTTTTACTTTTATTTTCGTCACAATTTCAATGATCGTGGGTACATTATCCGAAAAAAATAGATCGAAATAAAGATGATTGAAAGATCTGTAAGACAAAATCGACATATTAACTCGAAAAAGAAACAAAATAGAATAAAATTTTTAAAATTTGTAAGATTCTTACATACTTGCGATCTATAAGGGATGAAAAATTGTCACATGTTCAGACGAATTCGAATTAGTTTACTTCTACGATAATCAAAAAATTAAAACAAAAATTAATCAATTAATTTGATACCAATTTTTCACGTTTTTTTTTTTGCTGCTTTTTTTTTCTTCTTCTTTCGAATGTAAATTAATTTCTTAATTTTTTTTGTACATAAAATGTTTTTCCTATATGTAATAAAATCTATGTACTTTAATACTATATATATATATATATATATATATATATATATATATATATATATATATATATATATATATATATATATATATATATATATATATATATATATATATATATATATATATATATATATATATATATATATATATATATATATATATATATATATATATATATATATATATATATATATATATATATATATATATATATATATATATATATATATATATATATATATATATATATATATATATATATATATATATATATATATATATATATATATATATATATATATATATATATATATATATATATATATATATATATACATACACCCAACCCTAATGTATACGTGTATATATATACAGTCGTGTAACCCTTGCTTTGCATCTCACCTGTTGCTCTCCGCTCCCAGTAGCTGTTCGTCCTCACCCTCGCGTTTGCGACCACTTGGTGGCTAATTAAAGACTCAGACAGTGGCTGGTTGGCGGTGTTTAATACCTCTTGCCCTCGCGGGCGCCGCGGTGGTGGTGGTGGCGGTGGCGGCGGCTCTGCGACTGCTGTTATCACCCTCGGTTAGGCAGCAAGTCTCACCTCCCATTTTCTCACTCTCACTCTCACTTTCTATACACTTTTCTCTCTCTCTCTCTCTCTCGGTCTGTTTAACTGCTGCAAGCCTCTCTACAGGAATTAATTAGCAGCTCTTATACCGCGGGGGGATATATATATATATATATACCGCCCCGACTCATTTAGGGGATGTTTATTTTAATTTCACTCCAGCTTCTTCTTCTTCTTTCTTTTTCTTGTACTTATTTTTTATTTTTTTCATTTTTTTTTTTTTTTCTTCTCGTTTTTCGCTCCCTTTAACCGCAGTAGCTGGTGACTTTTTATTACTTAATTAACTTCTTTTTATATTCTCTTCATTTTGGTTTAATTTTTCCTTTTTCAATCTCTCTCTCTCTCTCTCTCTCTCAGCCTCTTGTTTTACATATTATCATTATTCTTCTCCTTCAACAGAAATAAAAAAAAAAACTGCCTTAATTTATATACAACCAAGAGTATTCCCCAATTATTGTTTTAATTAAATATTCTCAATTAATTATTTTCTGTTTGGGAAAATCGATCATCTCTAATTTAGCACATTATACGGTTTTTCCTTTTTTGTTTTTTTTTTTTTTGTTGTTTTTCTGGTTCCTTCGGGTTAAATAGATTTTATCTTTAGACGTGGATATAGGGAGCGACAAAAAAAAACGAAATAAAAAAGAGGAAACAATATAAAAAAAAAAAAAAGCAAAAAGGAGGGAGAAGGAAGAAGCGAGTGAATATTTTTTTTTTTTTTTCTCTCTCGGGAGAAAGATAATTATTGTATTAAGAAACTTATTCTTATTATTTCTTATTATATTCTTCCTTTTTTTTTTCTTCTTTCTTTCCCTTATTATTTTCCTCCTTCTTCAGGTTCAGGTTCAGCTTCTGTATATTATAAGTATTCTTTGTCGTAGTGCGGTGAAACACCGGATAAGAATAACAAAAGGGGACAAAAAAGAAAAGAAAAAGTCAAGAAACCCACCTCGCATTGGGCTAAAGCTATATAATAGGGGGGATGAATGAATAAATGAATGAATGAATGAATGAATAAATTCGCGCGGTTAATTACTCGCAAATATTATCCCGCGGTATATAATAATATAATATAATTAAAAGTGCAAAAAGCAAAAAGCAAAAAAAAAAAACTCTTCTTCTTCGTCTGCTTCTTTTATCAAGAAAATTAGTATAAATGAGTTTTTAGACTTTCTTAACCACCGGCTAGAAGGGATAAAAAAAAAAAAAAAAAAAAAAAAAAAACAATTGAAAAAAAGTTGATGAGAAAGAAAAGAAAGAACTAAATAAGGCTAATCACCCTTTCAATTTGTTAGTTTTTCGTCCTCACCCCTCCGTCTCTTTCCTCTTACCCTTCTCTCCGTCCCTCGAACATATAAAAGATATATATTCATTAATTATCTCGTTTTACATACCATGTATATATAATATACACACACACACACACACACACACACATATTTACATATACTACACGGAGTATTAAGAGGCGCGTGCGTGCAGTGTACCGAGCTGGGGTAATACAGCCGTGTATACACACTAGGTATAAGTACGCGTAACTCAAGCGGGCGTGACTGTGTTAAGTCGTGAGTTAACTTGAGGTTAACTCCTTTAATTACTCAGATTTAATCAGAACCCGTTGTAGGTACTATAGAGTAGCGCATGAGCGAGCTTCGTACGTATATAATACTGCGCATATACATATACATACACTCGTTTATAATTGTGAAAAGACAATGAGATAATACAAGGGAAAAGGGAATAACTATACCTAACCATGAGTATGAGGAGTTTGATACGGTATAATTAAACGCATTTTGTTATTCGTTATCGTATGCGATCGGCACGCATATTAATACACGTACCCGTATGGAAAAAATTTCATGCAGAAAATAGCGTTTTTGTATCAAGTTATATAGTAAAAATGATTAAAAATATCAATTTATTGGTGGTTTTTTGAAAACGTAGATATTTCACACACACTGAAATATGAAGGAAAAAAAGTTATTCCTATAAAAAAGAAAAATAAAAATAAAGAAACCATACATATTAGATACGTATATACTATAATATGTAATTGTCAGTAGCTTACCGCTTACTTACCAACTCACTTACTTAACGATGATTAATTACGTTCAAACTAACGCATATAAGTACCTTTTGGTTTTCACTTCGCGGTCCCGCGGTTCTACGATTCTACTTAACGTTACCACACTGTGTACTTTACGTACGAATACTGTACATGAGTTTATGTATTAACAACGTGTATATGGGTTACGGTAGACCAAAAAAAAAACCCCCAAAAAAATTGTATAAAAAAAGAAAAAAACTTACTAATAATCGTCGTTATATGTACCTATGAGAATAAAAATAATAATAATAATAATAATAATAATAATGAAAAAAGAAGAAGATATATATGTAGCGATAAGCTGAAAGACTAGCCTCTCTCGTATCATCGTCCAAAGACGACGTACGACGTACGACGAGAGGAGAAGGAAAGATACTCTCTCGCGGTCCTCAGCACGGCAAAGCATAGTACAGCACAGCTCAGTTCAGCTCCGTTTATTGAGGTAGGTCCGTGGTCGATGGTCCGTCCCGAAAGCTATATACTCACTCACTCCTATACCTCTATACCTACTATACCAGCTACTATACTCGCACAGCTGATCCGAGACACTCTTGCCAAGATACGGGCAAGGTTCGGTTTCTTTTACGCGCAACACGTGCACGCACGATCCAAAACTCTCTATTCGATATTGTGGCATATGTGTAGGTACCCTTAACATTAAACATTTACATATTATTCTTATATTTTTAGAATTAATAGGTACTTTGTTATGATTTACACCAAAAAATTAAATAAAATAAAAGATACCAAAGAGTTTCGATTTTTTTTTTTTTTTGCATGATAAGAGAAAAAAAAAAAGAAAATAAAGATATTATACTAATGAGCTCCTTATCTTCGATTATTTGTATTCAGGTTTTTATTTATTTTTTTTTTTATACATGCGGTTTACATCGTTTTAAAAATTATTCATTTTATTTTTATTTTCATTTTAATCTTTTTTTTTTTTTAAGTTTTGTAACTGCGTGGGGAGTGACTATAACTATACCTATAACAGCTAATTACGTACGCGTGGGCTGATATATAGAATATGGTTTATAGTTTGTTAGAAATCTGGCCAGTGTCCAGAACTGAGTTGAAACATCGTTGTGATTACGTCACGGACGAAAATATCCACCAGCTAATTAGGCGCCTGGTTTAAGGAGGAGTTTCATTTTCGTCTAAGGTACGATCGTTATGGGTGGTATGTCGCGGAGATTAAAAAATCCCCACTTCTAATGAAAATTTAATTTTTTGTCTCGTTTTATCATCCATTATTATTATTATTGCCAAAAAAAGAGAGAGAGAGAATATCAAAATTCGCTAATTCCTCCTACGCGAATCTATAAAAAAAATTTTCAATAATCTCGCAAACTAAAAAATTTGCGATAATTATTTTTGCGTTATAACTATTTGTTGGATTCGAATGAAAAACGATGAAATTTTCACTCTACGACATAGAAAAAAATCGATATCATCAAATTTAATTGTTTTATTTATTTATTTTTTTTCATTTTTCGAAATTCATAAAATTGTTATCTAAGAATTTAAATACAAAATTCTACGGAAATCGGATCGGAAATTCTTTTTGCAATTTCATATATATACAAAATACCAAAAGTTTGATCAAAATCGTTAAAATAAAGTCAATAAAAATTTTTGAAATTTTTATTTTTGTCTAAATCGGAAATGAAGGAGTTGAGAATTGGTCTCGAGGCGGATTTCCGGTTTGAGATATTAATGTTTGAGAAAAATAATAACTGCAGAATAAATTTTTTGTTTTTATTAATATCAAATTCGGATTGATTTTATATATTATTCAAAAATTATATTCCTGTTCATACGAATCTCATTCGTCGGAGGGATATTTGGCTAGCCTGGGCTGGGTGGCTGGGACGGAAGTGAGTATTGATTCAGATTCAGCTAGTTAGCTATGCTCAAAGCTCCTCGCGAAACGGTGCGGCGCGGCACGACGTGGCGCTGAACGTCTGTCTCTTTCCCTCCTTTACCCTCATCTCGGAGCTCCTCAGCCTCCCATACTCTAGATTCTTCTCTCTTTGTCCATTTCGAACTTCTGCAGGATTCTGACTCTTGCTAAAGCATCGAGAACCTCGGAGGGACGAGGAGGACGAGGAGACGGCGGCGACACCTTCTTCTTCTTCTTCCTTTTCTTGCCTATCTTACTCTCCTTTTATATTCCCATGACAACGGAGTAGTCGAATCGCATATATCGAGGACTACGACCTCTCAAATTTTATTACGGGTTTAAAAATTCGACGATTTTTTTCGTTTTTTAATTATTTAGATATTATTTATTTAGAAGAAAAAAAAGGAAGTAAAAAAATCTTTAGAGTAAGATAATTAGATGGAAATATTTCGAGGGGTTATTTCAATTGGATCGAAAAAAAAAATTTTTCTTTTTCATTGCCAAGAAATGCCCTATATATATATTAAAAAATATTATTTTTATACAGTGCATTTTTTAATCCAAATTCGATCCATGTATGGTTATACAATTTGTTGATTCGTCATTGGCAAGGAACGTCTTATTTTTTTTTTTGCTTGTCATTGGCAAGAAATGGCCAGGTTTCATTTAAAAAAAAAAAAAAAAAAAAAACTAGACGGATAGATAAATAAAATGAAGAATTTATAAGGACGAAAAGTGATCGTTCGTTTAAAAGCTCTTAAAACTGTCTGGTCGTGAACGAAGGAAGGATTCAACGAACGAACGAACGAACGAACGAACGATGGAAGAACGAAGTAAAGGAGCTGAATATATCGCGAAATAAAACCCCGAATTTATACCTACTAGAAGAGTATAAGAGTGTGGAGAGAGAGTATAGCCCGGGTTATAGGAATGAGGTTTAGAAGATAGGGGAAAGAGGCGTCGAAGCGTCGCGACGCGTACCTACCGGCGGAGTTTTGCTCCTCGAATAGGGTATACTGGTACGCCGCACCGCGACGACGAGAACCGAGGTTGTTAGCTAGAATTTCTTTCGCGCCTTCTTCGAGTAGAGAAGTCTGGCTTGTGGGTGTATCGGCCAAGTAAGTCCCCATCTCGCGGATTTTTCTCTAACTAAAGCGTCGCGACGCCTTCTTCTTACTACTTAGCTGTTAATAAACTCTTAAACATATAACTTACAGATGTATTTTAAGTAAATTATCGCATACGTATGTGTTACGCGATTTTTATTATTATTATTATTATTATTATTATTATTATTTATCGACGATACGTAACGGTGAGAAATTTTTACACGATTTAGATTAATCGATTCATTAATTACCCTAATTATTCTAATTATAGTTTTCGATAAGATTTTGAGAAAACTTCAAATTTGATTCTGTTTTATTTTTTTTATTTTATTTTTTAATTTTTTTCTTATTATATAATCCGCGTACTTACAAGACTTCAAATAATTACTCAAGAATTTTTCTCAATTGCTCTTCTCTTAATGAAAATTATTCAGTAACAGTTTTATTTATTTTTTATTTATTTTATTTTTTATAAAACAAAAAAAAAAAAAGTGGGAAATCTGTTTCCTTCGGGGTCCTCGGGTCCTTTCCTAAACGGAAATAATTTCAGGGTTTTTTTTTTTCTTTAAGTTAAATAATTGCTCTTCAATTAGTCTTAATTGCTTTTATCCTTGTTTCTAATTGCTCAGAGATATGATTTTCGAGAAAAGAGAATAAAATATTGTCGTTGAAATGTGCAGAGAGAGAAGAGAGAAGGGGGGGGGGGTTATACTCAGGATTAAACCTCATCTGAATACTATGCAGTAATTAAAAAGATGAAGAAGAAGAAGAGAAGAAGAAAAAATTTAAAATAAAAATAAAGGTTCAAATTTTTTTTTGATTTTTATTTTTAAAACCTGTAAAGACTCGAGATTAAATTTTCCGTAACTACTTCGAGTCAGAAATGAAAAGATTTATTCGATTTGTAAAAACTTGAATTCTTAACTTTTACAATTTTTCTTCTTCTTCTTCTTCTTAAAAGAAAAAAAAAAACAAAAAATGAAATAAAAATCGTAACGAAGATTCTTGGGAGTGGGATCTGCTGTTTTAAGAATTTTATTTAAATCCATGGTACACAGTAGGTTATATAATATATGTACAGCTATGCACGATACCTACGTAAACTTTATCACGGTTAGAATTTTTTTATTGATCTGTTGTTGCGCCCTCGCGGTCTGCTGCAATATCGCTGTGTCTTATAGGTACCTAGATACTTAGATTGGGATATTTCTTTACGTAGGTACTACCTAAGCCAGAGAAATGCCGAAACGTAAAATTCCGTATCACCGTCCGGGCTGTCGCGTGTCTATTTCGATATCCTGAATTTTATTCCATTCATTCCTTTTTCTTTTTTTTTTCATTTTTGCTTCTTTTTTTATTTCTTGTATTTCCTTCCTACTTTTTTCTTTCTTTATTTCCATTTCTAGGTAAAAATAAAGAAAACTAAATCCAAATTTAATATATAATTATTATTCCTTTCCCCCCCAAGTTATACGCGCCAATCATCGTCTTCAACCCTGGCGCCTCCTCGGTTTAGAAACTCAGACCCCCATTTCCTGGCGCCATGAATGGGAGTCCTAAAAGCGATACACAAGCCGCCCCTATAATTTTTTAATTATGCCTTGTAGTATAGGCGGCAGCCTAACAGCATCAGGGAATCACCTTAGTCAAGTCATCAGCACTGCAACAGAATGACTTGCAAAAATTTATACGTAGTATCTATGTATACTCTCTCTTTCTTTCTATCTCCCGTGTACTTTATCATGAGATTTTAATTTTTAATAACACGTTCCAAAAACGGTGTGCACTGCAGGTACCATACCCTAAAAAAAAAAAAGAAAAAAAAATTTTAATATTTTTAAACAAATTTTTATTCATTTGTATTCGATTTTCAAATTTTTTTTTTTTTTTTTTTTTTTTTCATTTCGTTATTAGATACAATTTCGATATGGATCTACTATCGCATGTATAATATAAAAGAATACTCAGCTATGATTGAGTAACGTATATACGATGGTAGAATAAAAAATAATAAAAATGACCAATTATTTATGAATAAATAAAAAGCTGGAACAGGTACAGAGAATTGTACATCGCTATAAGGGGATGAATAAACAGAGAGATACATGGTTAAAAAAAAAGAAAAAAAAGGAAAAAAAAAAAACTGCGTATATATATCCTCACGGGTAATATAATCACACTTAATGACACAGGTGATAGTAGAGTCCTGTGCAACAGCAGCAGCATTAACAGTAGCAATATCAGAGTAGGTATAGCTGCAGTAAACTGCAGTAACACGATATAATACATATAGATATGTATGTATGTAACAAAAATATTGCATGATATAGAATAGAGATAGCCAGTCGTGTTTAAACTCGTGTTATATTAAACGGACTCGTGCCTATAGAAATAGATACATAGAATAATAATAATAATAATAATAAGAAGAAGAAGAAGAAGTGCTTCCTGGGCTCGCTAACTCCCTTCTTAATATGGTAGATATATATTTAAAAAAATGTGAGGCAAAAAATTTAAAAAAAGAACCGAAAACTGAGTCCTTTTCAAAGTGAGAACAATCATATAAAAATCGCAGGCCCAATCCAAGAGGTCAAAGGTCTAGGTCTAGGTCGAAACGACATAGAATGTCCCATATGTAAGTCTGAAGGTGTAGAGAGTTTGTAATACGACACGATTTGGGTGAAGGGGTTCGTGACAAAAAAAAAGGGGTTTTTGTAATACGTTTTAATATATAGCTGACTCGATGGTAAAAATTTTTCTGTAATTTTTTTTTCGCACTGTACAAAATCCACTGTAGGTACTATACGTTTATATTATACCCTATAGGTGGTGAATAGTTAAGTGAATAGCAGTAGAAATTGAGTAACGAGACAATGTGCAATGTTGGATTTTCTATGTACTATTACAAGCTATGATATATACGAGAATGATGATAATGATGATGATGATGATGATGATGATGAAAAATTCACTATATAAGTTTGTACATACAGACGTTGCGATGTACAGAATAGCAACGAACTAGGGGGGGGTCAGTATTACCGGTAATTACCTTATCGATCTAATCAACACGCACCGGAGACTGTCGACACGCGACCCCTTCTTTCTATCTTTTTTACTAATTCATCATAATATCTACTTGCATTTTTAATTTATACAATTTTTTTTTTTCTTTTATTCTGATCTTCTTTACTCAAATCGGAGATTGAAAAGAGAAAAAAAACTTTGAATACTTAATTTCAAGTAAAAAGAAAAATTCTCTTCTATTTAAAATACTTTTCGACAACTAATAAGGATTACAAATACAAGTAGAGATTCTGTCACTGACCTTGCACAACGAGGTTTGGTAACTTTGTGCGTGTTTTCTCATCATCTTCGATCGTGTAGTACTAAAACAAGTGACGTCATCGGTCACGCAACACAACTTGACCAGAGGTACGATGACCTTAGTTATTTAATACCATTTCGAAATCGATATCAATATATATATATATATATATATATATATATATATATATATATATATATATATATATATATATATATATATATATATATATATATATATATATATATATATATATATATATATATATATGTATATATCGTATATATGCATATAAGCATCTTTGATTTTTTTTTTCATTCGTTTTTTGGGTAAACTTGTTCTGACTTTTATATATTCTCCAAATAATAATATTGAAACAAAATTTTTCAAACAAAACGTTATAAATAAATCTTCAGTAAGTATATTCTTGCTTATACTTATATACATATACATATATATATATACCTACTTGTACAACGGGTATGTATTTATGGTTGTTAAACTAAGTATATAACTATGAGAATCACGGTTAAAGGAATTGTTACGGATTACAGCTACTACTATACGTATATACAGCTACAGCTATATGCTACTACGACGTTCTCAGTTAGACGGGACCAACACCCTACGTATACAACAATAGAATACAATGGCCGGTTGGTGGCGGGTGGTGCATTGTAACTATTACTATACCCGAATGTCCTGGTATTTCCACCTAACTTCACCCCCGCAGGTGCAACAGGACACTGAAATATAACAAAAACCGTGGAAAAACCTTCCCCCTTTTAGCCATAGGCATAGTGCCTTTAATTCCTACGGACAAAACCAACTAACTTAACTAAATAACTATAACCACTTGCAGTAGAATGTTACAGTGTCTACATCTGGTCAAGGTGAAACGTTATTTTATCTCTAAAATTTTGGCGCAAAAAAAAAAAAAAAAAATTGCGATGATAAATATTAGGGAATAAATTTTGGAAAGTAATTTGAATTTTTTTACACCCTTACTATCGAGAACATTGAAATAATATTTTTAATATGATAAAATTTTCTCAACGTAAGATGAATCTCAATATCCATGCATGCATGCATGCATACATACATAGTGGATGTTATATATAGTCAGTGTTGCGTTTTATTATTATAGCTGTGAGAGAGGATAAGGTAGAGAGGAGGTAGGTGGTACGGGGATGAGGTAAACCTTGTTTAAAGTCTAGACACAAAGTTTGAGACCTGGAATTATAGCGGTATAAGAATAAGAGAAGAGAGGACGCCGGGCCGGTAATTAACAAAATTAGCCGTAATTAGAGTGTTCTCGGTCTCGGGCTTACGGCGCGGTGTCCCTTCTTCTTCTTCTTCTTCTTCTTCTTCATCTTCTTCTCTTCTTCTTCTTCTTCGACGAGGTGGAGTAAGAGGAGGTCGTCGAAGTGAGCTCAGAGCTTGAGCTCGTCCTGGTGCGAGAAGATAAAGCGAGAAGGATATAAAGTAAGAAAGAGAAGATCCGGACTGGGCTAATGCGTGTGTTTACGTGTGGCGGGGGCCGCCTAATCACCGAGACCCGCGCGCGGGAACTCGCGCCGAAGAATCTCGTCTATACTGCCAAATACACGATATATTCGTCTTACCTGATCCCAGGCCAAGCCACTCGATATCCTTAAGGGATATGCGGCTCATTTCCGAGAATGAATTAGTCAAGGAAACCAGCACCGATCATGTATTCGATACCATCGTTCACACTGTCTTGAAAAATTTTCATAAATTTTGCCAAAAATTCTGTATATGAATATATATAGTTTATGTATATCTCTACAATTTTTTTTTCACACCATCTTAATCCACGGTCCTTAATTAAACCGAGACAATATCTCTGTCCGAATTCTTTCAACAACAAAAAAAATATATATATATGTATCTACCTACTCGAGTATCGGTCAACGGATTTAGGTCTCCGTGTAACAGGGATGGAGTTTGTTGTGTCGGTGATCGGGGGTAGTCCTAAGGCGCCCGGCTGTCTGGTCCCTCGGTTGGTCCGACGACCACCAGCGTATACGTATAAGGTTTACCAAACCAAACCTTAAACCGCGTGGTCAAGTTCGAAAGTTAGATCTTTGGTTAGGTCGTACAGTTGAGTTAACAGACACATATTTAATTCAATAATTTTTTCATCGCTTATTTCTCAACTGTTAATAAATTTGGAGAACTTTTTGATTTTTGAAAAAAAAAAAAAAAAAAAAAAAAATGCAGTTTTTTCAAATCTATTTATACAGAGGAAAACCCATATCCTTCAGTCCTTATAGGCTTACACTCATTTCGTTACCTACCTGCTCATGATCAGAACACGGCGAGAGGGACCGGACCGAAAATTCCCATTCACCTGGCTCGGTCAAGATATTTTTAACCGTTTCTTTTTTTCCCTTCTTTCTTTCTCTTTCTCTCTCCTTTTTTCAACCAAACAACAACCCGCGAGCAGCCTCATAACTTCGCATTCCACGCGTTTAGCCTGACGGGACCGTTCCGGGACCCCTCCGAAGTCCCCCCTGCACCACGTTTTTACACTATTTCTTAGTCTTCTTCTCCATCTTTTTATTCTTCTTGAATATCGTTCGCCCGGTTATATATGTACCAAAATATAATCGTCACAGTTTTAACTCTTTGTGACACATTTTATCACGGTGGTAGGTGTTAGCTCGTTGTACAGACAAGTTAGCGACTTTCTGCAACGTAGTTAGGTGTGTACCTGTACAAGTAGATCCACATAGCATCTTATTTAAAGAAAAATCTCTCGCCAATCAAACTTCTATAGTACTCAACGACTTTGTGAACACCTTATAACTCTAACCGTAAGAATACCAGCGATTCAGAAGTGCCCGGGTGGTTGCATACCAGAGAATCACGGAGCGTTTTGATGACCTCGTAAAACTTACGGGGTATACATGCATACCTATATTTCTGTTGCTGCTTGCTGCTGCTACTCTTGGAACAACGATTCTCCCATTCCTCTTGAAATGGTATAGCTTATGCTCTTATATACATCGAAGTTAGCTGTAGGCAGCAACAATTTGAACAAAGGTTTTTTCTTCGTTTTGTTTTTTTTTTTTTGTTAAGTTTTTGATTTTTTTTTTTTTTTTTAACCCGTTTAGAAAATACCTACGACTCTTTGTTGTTCATATCTGTGTACTTACGTATGTATGTACTGTACATACATACATACATACATACATACATACCTGGGAAGGAGGGATTATATTCCTATCTTTGAAACTACCGGCGTTTAAAATATATATATGTTTGTTATTATACCAAGTGATGATGATCCGTATTGCTGTTTTATTGAAGTGATAACTATCCGATGCGTGCAGTGAAGCGTGAGAATAATATCGTGAGATTCATGTCGAATCGATTTTTGAAAATTGTTACGAAAGAAAGAAAAGAAACAAAATTTTCTTTATCATCTTCTATTTTTATTTTTTTTTTTTTTTTTTTTTTTACTACTACTACAGGTATATACGTATCTACGTATATACTTCGGGCTTGTATAAGGGTGGGCCACAAGTCACGTGGGTAGAGAGTTTCGAGTTTGTGAATGGATAGGTCGGAGAGAGAAAGAGAGAGAGTTCAGACCTACGTATCGCGTTTACTATTCTTATTTTTCTTGTCCTTGTTGCTTCTCTCTTCGAACAGTATCATCCCTTTAACCCTGTCCTACGCGTTACACCATCTTTTCCTTACACTCAGGATACTTCCTTTCGTACATAAGCCACGGGTCAGTTTAAACCTGCGATTCATTTACAACGTGAAATCATCATCTATTTGTTAATTTTCGTAAATACAATCCACATTCGTAACTTCAATTCTACAAAGAGTAAAAATCTTACGGATTTACATACCGAGGGTTCAATTCTCTAACCTCTGTCTTTTGCTATCGAGGACTTTGCGATAGGGGGTGCCCAAGCCTGGAGGCTAAAATCCCGAATTCTCAAGGGTGGGGAAAGAGTGGGAGAAGCTTATTAAAAAAGGACTTAAACCTGCCTCGGAAAGAGGAGAGGAGTACTGTGTCTCTCCTCTTCGTATATATTATACATCAAAGAAGAGCAGGGAGGGGTAGGAGTGTCCGTGAGATGTTGTATTAATATGCCTGTGAGGATAAGTTTAAGAAAAGTAAATGAAACCGAATTTTAAGTGTATATTAATAAAGTCTCTTGTCTTTAGATTAAAGATATTCGTTGTATTATCGGTAATATACGATTAAAAAATCTAACTTACATATATCTTATACCCTGCACCCTCGTCTAGTAGGCATATATTCGCACGGATTGAACGACCGACGAGACGACGGCGTCGATTCTTCTCTTATAATGTTATAAGAGAAACAAGAATAAGAATAAGGTAGCACACAGCGAGCCAGCTAGCTAGCTAGCCTTAGGTAGTTTTAAGGAGGAGGAGAAATGAAGAGGAGTAAAGAAAGAAGAAGAAGAAGAAGAAGAAAAAAAAAAAAAGAAATATATATATATATATATATAGGTACAAGTAGTAGGAGGGTGCGGGTGCGCGCGTTTCCCAGTATCCTCATCTCTCTCGTTATTCTTTCGGAACCTCGGCGTTAAAGTGAGATGAAAATATCTGTTAGGTAGGCAGAGGTAGGTAGGTAGGTAGGTACCTACCCGCGCGTCGTCCGTTCGTCTCGTGGGGCCTCGCCGCGTAAACCTACCAGCCAGCCAGCCAGGCTGCCTGCCTGGTTTGCAGGGGCGTCGAAGTATCCGAGTTCCTCGGTTAGCGTCGCGTCGCGTATTCTGCGTCGGTGGGGTAACATTCTCGCTTAACCGTACGGTTGTTAGTTCGTATATAGAGGATATCGGGCGACGCCCCGCGTCGGCGTCGCTCCGCCTCGAGTCTCTTTTCCCCACCAAACGTTATACACACGAAACGAAACCGACCGAACGTATATTCAGTTTAACAATCGGGGTGGGGATTAGCGGGAATGAACGGAGGGGTGGAAGGTACCGGCGGAGGGGCGGGGAGCGAGGCAGTTCGGCAGCGCGACCCGACCTGGGCACATCGCTGTCCGGCCTTTTCTCTTCATTAAAATATATATATATCCTATATTATAAAATCGTATATATTAAATAAATAAAACAACAAACAAACAAACGACAAAAATATTACACAGTATATACATATATATATATACATATATATCTATTTATATATATATATATATATACATATACATATACATACATATATATGTACGTAATTAAATATAATTAATTAAAAATAACAACAAAAAAAACTATATATATATATATATATATATATATATATATATATATATATATATATATATATATATATATATATATATATATATATATATTTATTTATTTATTTATATGTGTGTGTGTGTGTATGTATATATATTTTTATTACTTCTACGAAGATTTGTTTAGAAGAAAAAATTTTTTTTTTAAATAACAAAAAAAACGTGCGACTAATAAAACAATACGAGTAATATATCGTGTGTATACACATGTATATATGTATGTGTATATATATATAGACATGTATATGTACGTATGTATATGTTGATTATAAAATTTGCCACAAGATATACAATTTTTAAATCAAACATATATATATATATATATATATATATTTGACTGTTATTAAATAAGATATAAAAAAATAAAAACAATAACAAACAAACACACAAACACATATGATAAAAGATAATATCAACAGATCGTTATACGTACGTATATGTATATTATACGTATGTATATATATATGAATAAAAAGTAAATTTAAAAAAATTTTTTTGTTTCATTCAAAAATTATAAACGAAACTATATAAAATAGATAAATAAATCATACAAGGAAGTGGAAAAATAAGTTTAAAGAAAAAGGAGAGAAGGAGAGACGGATATATACATATAAATAATAATATAAAAAGATATATATATATATATATATATATATATATGTGTATGTATATATGTACGAACTTCAAAAATTGTGGGTGAAAAAGAAGAAAATAAGAACTACACACGTAAATTTATATACAACACGGACGAACCTATATACATATACAAAATAAACGAAAGTTTAGTTTATTTTTGTTTTGTTTTGTTTTTGGAGTGAGATAAAAAAAAATTTGATTATTTGTTTTTTTGTGGACTTTAAACTAAAAATTTGAACGAGGAAAAAACGTCATCCTGTATACGTGAATTTGTGTATATAATAATATACATGTGTGTGTAATAATGATAATAATGATGGTTTTTATTTTGTATAAATTGACCGAACGATATACGTTATACTGCGATTTTTATAATACATCATTATTATTTTAACGCGAATAATAAACTGCAGCAGCAGCAGCAGCAGTAGCAGAAGACCTGAAGGAGCAGAAACAGGAGCATAAAATAAACGAGGAATGATGATGATGATGATAATAATACGAAAAAGAATAATAATAATGAGGAGAAAAATGAATGGTTTATAATAAATAAAAAATAAATTTTTTTACAAGTGGAACTGCAACGATATTATAGTGTGTCAGTGTGCAGTGGATAAATAATTAAAGAAATATATAAATCTACCGATGTAAAGTCTGTGAGATCTCGATATATATATATTATAAACCGAGTGCTATATAAAAAAAGACTTAATTTTTTCTTTTGGTTTTTATTTCTTTTTCATATCTTATTATATAAATTGGTTTCTCGTGATCTTTTTTTTTTTTTTTTTTTTTTAATCCATTTAAACAATGAGAGAAACGTAAAACTAAAAATAAAGAAGATTAAAAAAGAAAAGCCTATTATATATATACATATATATATTTATGAATATTTGAATATTGACAATTAACAAAATACATATAATACTGCCCATCCAACCCCCCTTTTATTATTCGGTAACAACGTTCCTATAGTGTGTTGGATTTTTTTTTTTTGTATTTTTTGTATTTTTTTTTTGTTCACTTGTCAAAAGATGTAATAAAAATGAAATAGAAAAAAAAAAAAAAAAAAAAAAACAGTTATAAAAAAAATTTACGATATTTAATATCGTCGACGTAAATAATAATATAAATAAATCATCGTCGTGAAAAAAGTTTATATCAGCTATTATATATGGAAATTTTTTTGTTTAAAGATGAAGAGAACACACGAAAAAAATGAAACAAATAAAATGAATAAATAAATAAAAATGTTTAAAAAATTTCTACAAAACAACAGTAATAAATAAATAAATAAATAAATAAAAGTTATCTTGAGGATATTTTATATTAAAATATTTATATTTATATATATATATATATGGTTTTTTTTTTCTAATTTTCTATTCATTTTCTTCTTTATTTTTTTTCGTCCTATAATCACCGAACAATTATTGTGAATAGTCTTTTAATTGTGCTTATCTAAATATTATTTTATTCTTCGTTCATTATATATGATGATAAAATAATAATATCGTAATTTTTGAATAATAACATTTCATCTTTATCTTCGTATACATATTATACATACCTAAATGGTTTAAATATAATTAAAGAAATTTTTGTGAAACATTTAAATTTTTAAAGAGTGAAACAGTGTTACACTCAAAAATTGGACTGTCTCAGGATATGAACCCAGGTGAGTGATCTATTTAAACCGAAATGACGAAGTTTAAAAGAAAACAAAGAAAAAGAATTTTATCGTAAAGTGTTTTTATTTTTTTCTTTTTTTATTTTGTCTTTCATAAGATCGGTACAAATTTTTTCAAATTCTCCCCCCTGTATACGTAGATATATAAAAAATCCGATGGCAAAACGATATTGATAAAAATAAACCAAATGAACTGAACGAAAATCTTTATTGATAATAATAAAAGAAATAATGTAATTAAAAAATCGTGATCAATTAACGAAAATTATAAAATTATCACGTTTTAGTGTAAAAGCGTTATAAAATTGCGGCTTAATTCATACACATCCATATCGCGAAACACGTGTAGTATAAATATATTATAAAAATAAAGAAATAAATAAATAAATCCGAGTACATAATCTTATATAGTCGTTGTAAAAACGCGTGAGAATATTTATATTACCTACAATATATAGTTAACGATATATATATATATATATCCGATGAATTGTCGTCTCTCGTTAACGCTTATGTCTAACAACTAACTTTAATTGTACATAATATCTACTTATATTTATATACCAACGACGGGATATGAATGCGAAACTATGTAACTTATTAGACACGAGTAAATGATTGTAGAAAAAAAATAAAATAAAATTTTTTTATAGTATAATTTGTACACCGCGAGAATCGCGTTGTCGCTACGCGACGGACAGCGTTAAAATCTCCAACCGTGATATGACAGAAGCGTGCGTTATATCTACCTCGAGTGTTTATTATACGTATAAGACAAGTGTAGGTATATAAAATAAAATACAG